>VWZZ01006284.1:418655-473980 GCA_013399095.1 Psophia crepitans | reverse complement strand
CAGTTCCCCCCCCCCCCCCCCAAGTATTATCTCCCATTACATCATTTGCAAAAAGTTTATGCTCTTATTGATTTCACACAAAGTAGAAAAGCTTGGCTGGACTGCGAAGACGTGCTTTCTGATACCATAATTCTGTAGCAGAGTTAATTTGCTGAAGGCTTCTATAAACTAAGTTTAAAATTCACACAGTGACTGTCTAGTAAGTGTGGCAGCCAGCAAAGAGATTAATTAAGCATCTGGAAAATAGGTCAAGACTGTATTACGAAGTGGCACGGTGAGATCGCAGATAAATAGAGCAAGGTGTTAACGTGGACTTACCGGGAGAAAACCGATACAGTGGTGAGTGCTTTATCTGTGCTGCTGCGAGCCATTTATGGTAGCGCGTGGTGAGGTGGCGTTTACAATCATGTAAAACGGGAATTAGGTAGAGTTTTCATTTAATGCATTTGTTACCGGGGACTTCTGTTGGAGCGTGAGTTCTGCTGCTTGCTCAGGGTGTGGCATCGATCGTGCTTGTAAATTATTTTTTCATAGATATGTTTGGCTAGATGCTCTAATTTGGGTTGTGGTGCATGGCTGTCCGAATTTGAGGATACTTTATAACCAGAGAGATTCCAACTGCTGGAATGAAGTTTCATTAAAAAATTCCTTGGGAAGCTGCCTGTGACCTGGAGTCTCTGCTGGTGCCTGTGATTTTTCTTTGTTGCAGGTTTTTTGTGTTCACATGTTTCCTCCTTCCTATCTTTCAAACAACTACCTACAGAAACAGGGAAATGAGACTGGCTCCCGCATAAGGAGACGGCAGAGACAAAGACAGGGTGTGGGGAGGAAGAGCGAGCTTTCAACTCGTCTTACGGAAGCTGACACAACTGATAGAAATACTAGAATTTGTGTGTGCTGCTTTTCTTGTTGTGGGCTTCAGTTTGTAGCAGTTGCTTCAAAACAAATGTTGTTTTGGTGGTGATTTTTTCAAGAAGCGTCTGTCGGATTGGTTGTGTCCGTTAAAGCGGATGGGAGGCTGAGCAGCACAGAGTGGTTATAGAGTGTTAGTTTACCAGCTCCTGGGTAGAGCAGGATGAACTATGCTTAATTGTCATGAAACTCTCAACCTAAACATGTAGGAACGTCTGCCTGTGCTTCTCCAAGCTTGTGTGTTTAGGGATGTACCTCTCTCCACTATTTCAAGGGATTGCACGTTTTCTGGTTTTAGAATAGTATTCTTTTTACAGGATATATTCTTTCTCGTAGTTTCCATTCTGCCAGTGTGCTGATTATAGCAACAAAGATCCTTTTGACAAATCAGCGTGTTTTGAAACAGGAATTTTGTTGTTGGCTTTTCTTTATGTGTGAGTGGGGGGAGAAAAGCATTGCTAACGGGCACAGCACTGTCATTTGAGGCTGAACAAGTATTTCAGAGGAATGTTAAATACAGAAGGGAAACTACTTTTAGTTGAGCTAAATTTTGTAATTGCAACGTGAGGTATTGTGGCATACGCCTGCTGTGCACGTACAGAATAGTTACTGTAGGCAGTATCCCTCTGCACAGAACTTTGGAAAAAAGCAGAGAACACCTATGCTTATGCTTTTTTTTTTAAAGCTCATTTTTATTGGAAAAGCATTAGCTTCACTGATACATAAATATTTCATTTGATATGCAGAAGCATTACAGCTGAGGTAAAGTGCTCTGTCGACTAACAAGTATGAATTGGGTAGAGCAAGTCTGATAATCAACTGGTGATAGTCCATGGAAGGAAGAAGGAATGTGGAAGTAGGATGTTCTTGTGGTGATCTCAGTCACACATTCACTGTTGAATTTTGTGAAATAATATCTACCTTTCATACCTCAAAAAAGCTTGTTTATACGTTTTTGTGTTTTATGAGTTTCTTCAATTCTCTGATGTTATGGTGCAGCTACAGGAGAATTTCAGAAGTCTTGGCATCATCAATTTGATGAAGAAAACATCCTTAGCACTTCTTTCCTGAAACTGAAGCTCCTGTAGATAGGTGATGTAAACTCACAGCTGGTCAAATACTTCTCAGCTGGTCTCACTTAAATTTTCTTACCTTTGAAAATAAAGGAAGTAAGAGTTGAGCTTGATGCTGGGGAGCTTTTACTAAGTTAATGTGTCTGTTCCTAAGTCATTGAAATATGTTTTTTCCTTCGGATCTCTTCTCTAAAAATCTGACATGAAGTGGAAAATAATGTATCAGTTTCTATCCAGGTCTTGGAAGAAAAGGCCATTCTTTGAGTGAAGCACGGGATGGATCTCTAGGTATTTGAAAATATATCATGCACAACCCAACCAGAGTTCTGAAACCAAATACGAAGAAATTAGCAAGGATGAGCACTTGAGCATGTTAGAGATGGCTGGAGTGTGTGCCATGCACCTTACATGATGATGTAAATGATATTTAAAGTGACTTTCAATAGCTGAAGCTGTGGAATGGGTTACCTTTTCTGACTTCTACAGGCAGTGAACACCCTCTGTTTAACCTGAAATAATCTATAATGAAGCGTAAAGCCTGGAAAATCCTGTTACCTGTTCTTGGCTTCTCCTGCCCCCCTCTACAGACCATTGTGATTTAGAGCCTCTATCTCTCTTACAGATTTCTAGAGAGGTTGAAGCTCTGTTTTTCTTCAGAGGCACTAACTTTTGAGTGACAGGTGAGCAGAGGAACAACATGGAATTGTGAAAGTGGGTGTTAGTCTGTGACTTTATTTGATAGCATCATGTTTTGTACAGGGTCGGTCCTTTGTTTTTTTTTTCCTTCCCCTTACCTTCCCCTTAATTCTTTGGATGTTTTATTTCAACGTAGTGAATGTTGGAAAAGATGGCAAGAACTGGTGAGAGTCTTGTTTTTAGATGCAGTTTGGGGATAATTTTTGTACAGTTAGTAGTTATTTTTCCCATTATGCTACATTTTTTTTTCATATACTGTCTTAATGTTCCACTTCAATTTTGAGAGCGAGTAACTTTCTGACAAAATGGGGCTAATCTCTAGCTTAGCAGTTGTGCTTGCAAATGGAAGAAGAGCCAAATAACTGGAATGTTTTTTAAACAAGTCAATTCAAGTAGTTAAGTTCTGATTTTTATTTTTTTTCTTATTCAGTGACTTGGAATCAGTTTAATTTCAAAATATCTCTCCCTGTGTTATTAACCTTACACATTTAATAGTCCCAGCATTATGAAAACTTCTTTTACAGTCTTTTTTTCACCTTGTGTTTTCAGGAAAAAACAGAAAATACTCCTTTTTGTAAGTACGGTCTTTTCTCCAGCTCTGTTGTGCCCTACAATATTTGGGTATAACAGGATGAAGCCTAGAAAAATGTTAAGTTCAAGTTCTAAGACACAGCAATAAAATAAGACCCGGTGAATATCCAAAGACAAAACAGATATAATAAATACTTTAATCTATTTTTAGTATGACCAAAGTGACAGCAACTATCTCAATATTTAAAAAGTAATTGGTTCTTATGTACAGAGAACTATTATTGCATGTTATCAGTGACATTCCCATCAGAAAAACTGTTTTTAAAATCAGTAAGCTTAAACTCCTGTGACTCTTTCCATTCTTGCTAAATTAATTTAATGGTTCCAGAAAACTCTTCTAGTGCTTTTTAAAGCACGTTGCAAATTAAATGAGATTAATGCTTTTCATGTAAAAAGTCAACTGTTATCAAATAACAATCCCTTCATATTTGTATAAATGTTACTTGCTGAATATGTACAGCGCCACAGTAACTACCTGTTCGGAAGAAGTGGTGGGAAATTCAGGGACAATAAAGCTCATGTCCTATTGCCTGTGCAGAGTCCCATTAATGTCCTCGTTGGAACAGGAGGGAGGTGCTCGTAGGTGGTTTACCTGTCCAGAACCACTCTCTGTAATCCACTGGCCTAAGTGTTACCTGTCTCTGTGCCTGAGGCTGTGCTCCTTTGGTTTACTACACTGTATTGTCCTGCAGCCTGTTTTATGTGACCAGGACACTTAACTTCCAAGGCATGAGATTGGCAGGAACTTAAATTGCTGGGTGAGACAAGATTTTTATCACAAAGCTGAAGTTTGACTGTTGCCTTGCCTTGGGGCAACTAATGTCCTGTACCTGAGAAAACTTGCTTTGGGTTATTTTAGGAGTTCTACTTGACTCCTGTTTAAAAGGTGAACCGTGAGTTGGAAGTGGGTCTCCTCAATTCGTGCTCACCTTGTCTTGAAGCGTGGTAAAGTGAGATGGCAAAACTGGTGCCTGGGCAGGAAAACTGCCAGTAAAACAACTTCGGCTGGGTTTGCGGTGACTGGTGCAGCTGTGCTTTGTGTAGGGCTGGAGCGTCTTTGTTGCTTTTATTAGTGTGACCAGTCCCTCCAGGCCTGCTCCCTAGGGTCTTTGGATCTGAACTGACATCTGAGCCTCTCCCTGATCCTGCTGGTACTGGCTGAACCAAGTGCCTGCCCACAGAAAGGAATGAGCATAGGCTCGAGGTCTGAATGAGGAGGTTGTCATGTAAATGCAAAAGCACAGAGAGAAAACTAACTTCAGTACTGGTAATTGGTACAAAGTTTATTATAAGGGAAGCAAAGAAACTTTCTTTTTTTCCTTTTACTGGTAATTTAAGCTGCCTCTGAAAGATAAAAGTAACCACTAGCATCAAGTATTCATAAAAATTCTCTGTATGCACAATTTTATCTGAAACCTTAGTCATTTACTTTTTCATATGTCGATACAAAAGCACATTTCTCTCCTGTTTCCACAGTCTCTGTTGTTTAATACTTTGTTTTGGTCCTTACTCAGCATTTACAGAAAATGGTGTGTTAACCTTTACCTTACTGCATTAGTTTGAGTAAAATGTATTCATTTTTCCTACTCTTCCGTATGATGCAGGTTTTGCCTTTATTGGTACACAACAATTGGTGGAACTTGCACAATTTCCAGAAGGCTCTTTATTTGTTTCTTGTAAGATGTCTTTCTGCCTTTTTGACTGAAAAGCTCTTAATGTGCATCATTGCCTTGTAAACCCCTTCCTGTGTTTTCCTAGAAACTTTGGTCGTCTGCTATTTCCTACCCTATTCCTTTCAATTATTCTGTGGCTTTTTTTTTTAATTATTAGACTTGCTTGCTTATCTACAATCTGTCTGTTCCAGTTGAAAAGTTTTGTTTTTTTTTTCCAGAGCTTGTTTTTTTTAAGTTTTAAATTATAGGAGTAGAGGAGGTCCTCACAAGATCTTGATGTTTTTCAGCACTTGAATCTGTTTAATATGGGAATTTTGGTGTTTGAGATCTTCCTCATGAAGCCCTTCAGAAGGAACAGGCTTTGTTCCTAAGAGAAGAAAAAAGCTCTTCTCTTTCCTTATGTATTGATGTCAACTTATTTTGTGATTCAAGAAATTAGTTGGTATTCAACCAAAGAGGAATGGATTGCTTTCATGAGGTTCTCAAGGATTTTTTAAATACCTTTTCTTCATGGATTTTGAAATGGTGCTATGGGCTGACTTCTTCCTTTGACTGTGTCGGCTCCGAGCCCTGTAAGAGGACGTTGTGGGAGTTTTTCTTAAGAAATACCTTGGGAACTCTTTGCAACAAGTGCACTTTGAGACTAAATGTGTTTTTAAAACTTGGTTGAAGAGATGTCTTAACTTTGTTTTAAAGATTAAAACAAGAGTGAGTGTTAAAATGTATGTTTATGCTACAAATGGAAAGGTTATTAAATATGGAAGAGAACACAACAGAGGGAAAACTGACGCAGGTTTATCAGTATTATGCTCTAGCTAGTGGGGTCATATGCTGCATGTAATCTTGTCTTTCTTTTTGCACGTACCTTTCTGTGTAGTGAAATCATACATAGTTCCTCTGCATAGGGGAGAGGGACTGGTGGCTTTGGGGAACATTATAGTATGGGTTGTTACAGTTACTGGTTCATTAACAGGCAAAAGGCTGAGCCTTCGGTCAGAGACTATACGTTTCTAAGGAACTGATTTTTGCCTGTAGGAAATGCTGCTTCATTGACATTTTTAGAAATCTGGAAGAAGTAGTAAACACCTATTTTCCCTCTGTTCATTCTTTATTGTTCTACGTTTGCCGTGTCTAATCCATGCAGCTGTTTTCAGTGAGCTACCAACGCTATCTTCATGATGTTATTGCTTACAGTGAAAGAACAACACCTGTTATATAAAAACAGAGTATTAAACCCACAGTTTTAAGTAAGGAAGTTGTATTCTGAAAAAAAAATAAATAGGACTTTTAGAGTTTTCATTCTATGTGTGTATACATATATTAAAAAAACCCCTTTCAATTCTGTGGCTTTGGTGTGTGTGGGGGGGTGTGTGTGTGTATGCATCTGTCAGTATATGTTTGAAAGTTGTTGCTGGCTGTAACTGAAGTGACTGACCTGAAAACTGTAGCAGAAAAAAGGTAAATCAAGAGAAGTGTGTTGAATTAGGTATCTTAATTCTTTTACAGTGAAGTCAGATTTGAAACAAACCCAAAAAGGCTAATACTTACTGTAATATTTTTGTTGCAGAAGCAATTGAACATCATCTCGGTGTGCTGTCTCGGTAACTACGTAACTGCTTGGTAAACTAAGTCCGTGTTGGTCCTGTTGGAAGAGCAATTATGATATTTCGTGTATTTGTGGCAAGTTTTAACTCAAATGTTACTTAGTGCTGGGTAATTCTCAATGCATAGGAAGCAGTTTTGTACACCTGAACAGCGCTCTCTTGGTACAGTAGACCCTGATTTGCAAATCTTTGCATCATGTCAGACTGGATGAGCTCAACAGGTTATTTGCGTGTGTGCTGTTGCAAACTTAATGTGCAGGTCCTGTGGGGAGAACAGTAATTTTGCATCGCTGTACTGATGTTTGCTTTGTCCAGCTGTAAATCTTTTATAGTAAGAGGAAGAAAGGTAACTTTGAATGAACCTTCTCCACCTTGAGTAGTTCAGAGGACTTGATGAAGAATCCACTTTATGTAAGCAGGACCCCTTTGTGGACATGCAGATGTTCTGGCATACCAGCCATTCTGTGAAGGTGAAGTAGCAACGAGGAAAATGGCTATCTAGTTTTATACTCTTACAGGAGCTGCATGTGATATTGTCTAGAGCTATTCTAAAATGAAACTTCTAAAAAAAATAAAAAATAAATTATTGGACCAGTTGGTCCGCTTCTAATTCTAACAAAAGCTCAGTAGACTAAGAATGCAAAATTAAGGAGTGGAATCAAAAGAAAATGGCTGGATATTTGTTTAGGAAATTTTTTAAAATAAAAAAGGAAAAGCGGCATTTGGACAGGTGGTTTGCCAACAGGCAGTTTGAGCAAAAGCCCTCTATCAGATTTTATTTCTCCTTTAGGGAAGATGGCAAAATCTTTGGAAATACTTGCAGCAATGGAAAGAGCGTGACTTTATGTCCTACCTCTCTACTCACTTTGACCCCCTTTACCGCACTGAGGAGCGACAGAGAGTAGCAGCAGTTTGGGTATATCCTTCAGCACTGTCTGTCGTGCAGAACCCAAAGGTGTGGCCTCTCCTAAACACCTCTGTTTGAGACCTTTATTCCAGTGCGCCTACTGTTTCCAGGTTCAAAAAGTATTAGTCTTCTAAAAGAAGAGATTAGGCTGGCCAAGCCTGGCTGGTTGAACTATGCCGTTTGTGTTGATGGTGGCACATTCTGATTTGGAGAGCGTGCTCCCGTCGGGGCTGGTGCCCGGTACTGTGCTGCTTGTGCTTTCTTTTCAGTTGCGTAACAGCTTCTTGCCCAGCAGAAAAATAAATGCTCGAAGTATTGTTCCATTTGTCTTTTTAACTCTGATTGCAGTCATATTGGCATCACAAGATAGAGCTTTTGATATTTGTCGAAAATATGAACGTAGTGATTGTGTCCTTCAGTGCTGCTGCTGGTACAAATGACAGCATTGAGTCATAGGGCTTCACTCTGCTATTTTATGTAAAATATGTTTGTGTTCAGTGTATGGCCTAAGTTCTGTCTCCAAGAATTGAGACAATGCTGCGATTGAGACTAGTTTGCATCACGCTTAAGTGAACTTACATTTTCAATTTCAGTGCAATGTTGGTGGTGTCAGATTTAAATATCTCAGATGTTGCACAAATCTAACGTCAGCGCTGTAACGTTTTTCTTAGGTGGGTGGTAACTGTGTTTTATAACTGCAAAAATTGGATCATTTTATCATTTGCTTGCCACTAAGACTCTCTCCAGGCTTGGAACCAACCTCTGGCCTTCCGGCCTCAACCTTCACCGCTGATCTGGGCAGGACTGAGGCTTCGTGTCGGGCAAAGGCTGCCATCAGCTGAGCTTAATTTTCTTAGTGTATAATGGGCCTGAGCTCTGAAATACCTTATGTGTTTTAGTCGACGATTGTAATCATTGTTCTTGTCATTAAACTTCGGGGTCTCTGCTACCCACAGAACAGGGTGTTGGCTGCTTTGGCGAGCTAGCATCAGGCGAGCTTGCCTCTGCATCCCGCAGTTTGCTGTGGCGGAGTGTGCGTGTGTGCCTGGGCAGCTCCTGTCCAGAATTGCCTCTGTGGTCACGCGAGGAAACAATTTGCGTCGCACGTGTTACTTGAAACACCTCGGTGCTTTCTCCTTTGCTCCGCTCCCTCCCTTCCGTTGGTCAGAGATGTGTTAAAAGAGCTGCTTTCAAGGTGGCCGGGGGTGGGATTCCCTGGGCTTGTATCTCTTCGCCCTTTGTATTTTCTGTAGATGTGTTTTCCTTTGTAAATGGCAAGAAGCCTCAACTGGCAGTGCTTTGTTATGAATCAGACAGCTGGAGTAAGGGAATTCCTCAGGGTGAACAGTTCATGGGTATGAAAGTGCTCACATCAGTACAGCCTGTTCGGCTACACATCCAAAATAAAGAATAACAGAGGTGCTGCTGCTACCAGTAATAAGGTTTCTTCTGGCCGGAAAGAGAGGGCAACTAATTCAGCTTTGGTTTTGCTGAACAACTTGAGAAGTTGGGTGGTACCTCATATAAATAAACCCGATATTTTTACCTGGGAAAAATGACATCCTTACGGTGTTTTCAAAGCGAAACGTAATGTAGATAAAACACTTCCTAAGTGCTACTGCTGAAATTGTGCATTTTCTGGAAGTTACTGAGCTTTTAGAAACCTCCCTTGATGCTCAGCTGTGCTGGGAGAAGGGTGTGAGTGTGTTGGAACCGGTTCTCCCCAATGGAGGCTTGAAAGAAGTTGGAAAACAAGTTTTCTTGAGTTAAACTGTAACTACAGTGTGAGGTGGCTGTCGCCGGCTGGGCTTTGCCTGCTGGGATTTTACTACAACGCCAGGGACAGAGTGATTGCGCTTCCCGGGGCAGTTAAAAGGAGCTGTTTATTTTGCTGGAGTATTAAGGGTGTAGCGTGGCAATTTCTCTTCAGCTCCACCATAGTGGTCTTGCTAGCTAGTCACTCTGCTACACCCCATCCCCCTTACTCTGTCATGAGGAAATATCAATTTGTAGTTAATTATTAATGGGGGTCAGGCCTGGAACAGCCTGTGCTTCTCGAGGTTGCTACAGTCTGCCAAATTGGTCATGTTGATGAATTTGCCTGGAACGGCTTGAGAAGGCTGGAGATGTAATTTTAAGAATCTAGTGAAGAGTGGTGGTACGGTGAGGTGAGCGTGATGTTACCAGAGGTGCTCCCTTTCGCTGAGCAGCCTCTGTGTGGTTCTCTCTTCAGTTTCTGTAGAGAGAAGCTTGATGGGGGCTGGGGGGCAAACTGTGAAGCACCTCCTGTTTATTGTCATTACTTTGTGAAAACATATTTATTAATTTATTTAAATGAATAAAGAATGCATTTACTTATTTAAAACATGTTTACTTCATTACTTTGTTCGTACTTTCTTCAGAAGCACAGAATTCACAATCTTAAGCCTGATCAAAATTCACACGTTTTGTATAATTTAATGTTTAATAAGCCAAATGTAGACTTCCCAGTTCTCGGTTCAAACTTGGAGCCAAGAAGACTCATTTCCTTCAAAGGGAGCCTATCTAGAGGTAGTAATAGTTAGTAGGTGTCTCAAGACAGGCTTTCTTTTCAACGTCCCCAGCAGTATTCACTAGCAGCATCTGGCACACGAGACAGGATGCAGCAACCTCAGTATTGGAGCGAAGCAAGCTCGACAACTTCAGAGCCAGCTTCAGCTTGTGTGTGCCACTGCCTGGGAGCGGTCACTGTGCTGGAGTGAAGTTATGAGGGGCATCTTTCACTTGGGGAAGGAGAAGAGGGCTTTAAAAATGCGTGTAGGGGGAACAGACAGCCTTCTCTGAGACTTGAGCTGAAAATCAAGTCTGAAGCTACTCAAGTAGCCAGAGGCTGCCTGTGGTATGTCGCCTGGTGATCGTGCTTTTCAGCCCATCTTCTCATGGGTTTGTTTACTCTGCTTTGGTTTGCATCCTGGAGTGGCCTTGTAGTGCACGCATTTGGTTTTTATATTAAATTAAACTGGAAGATGTGCGCCAGCTGCTCATGCATGTTCAGTCTCAAGTAACCTCCCTGAGTGCAGAAGGAGGTTTTTCTTTCCTTTAGTACTGGCTGCTTTGCTCTACGCATCCTGCTCTTAACTGTGCTGGACTTGTTAACGTAGATACAGTCTGACAGGCTTCAGTTTGTACGAGGAAGCAGGAATAGCCTTGATAAGAAGTGTGTGGAGAGGTACATCTAAGCTCAGTGAAATGATTTGTGACAAGGCAGGGGAAAGAAAGACCCTGTCTGTGGTAGGTGAAAATGTGCAGTGTGTTATTTTCTTTTACCAAAAGACCTGCTTAAAAATAAACCATCAAACCCCCCTGCAACACAGTAGCTCTTTACTATTTCCAATGGAATCCGTAAGATTGTATTGTAACCAGAATCCCCAGAATAGTAAAAAGCCCCAAAACCCCACAAACAAAAATAAACCCTAGCAAAAATACCCACCACCCAAAACAAAACACCACCCCCCCTAACTGCAAAAAAACACCCAAACCAACACAATAAACCCCACAACAAAGCAGTGCTGTTAGAGTAGAGGGTGTTGCGGTATTTCCCCTTTTTCTTCAAGGTTTGTTGTGCAGCGTTGCTGTCTGGCTGGGTTTTCATCTGGGTGGGAGGAAATCCATTCTGGTAATAACCTTAGCTTCTCAAGGCAAAGACCTCCAGCCGCTGGGTGTATTGCAGAGGTACATGGTGCGACAGTCCGTTTCGTTACCTGTATGTTAATGTACAGTAAAGAGCACGCTTCTGTCTGAAATGTCTTCTGGCACTGCGTATGATTGCATGGCAGAGGTCTTTAAGCTGTCTCAAGTGTAGGATGCTGCAGGATTCCGATGTACCTGTTTCAGGGGAGCAACTTATTCATTGGTTATAAGAAGATACTGTAGGTTCTCCAAGTGAGATTGCATCTTAATGTATATGTTTGAAAAAAGACAAAATAACAGGGGGTAAAGGAGAAGTGTTTAGGGGAAAGCAAGAAATTACAAGAACTCTGTAAGACCATTTTTACTTTTCTGGAGTAAAATTTGACTGTTGTTCAGTTCAGTCTGTCATAATTGCATCAAAGGTTGTTCTCCCAGGGTGTGTTATCTTTTTTTTTTTTTATTCTTTTGTACTTTTTTTTTTTTTCCTTGGAATTACTAGAAGTGTTCTCACAGTAACTCAATAAACACTTCTTATCTGAGAACAAAGTTGTTACTGTGGTCAGAGCTCAAAGTCATGGAGTTAAGCCTCTAAGAAACACAAAAGCCCCAAAAGATGATAGCCCAGTTTTTCTTGTCCAACTGAAATTAATGTTAAAGATGGGACTGTGTGCTTCCAGTCTTTCTGAACTGGCTGGAATAGCATGAGCTATAGAAAGCAAACACATTTTTGAACGCCAGTGGTCCCAACAGGCTCAGGTAAGGATTTGAGTGGTCCTCAGGTTGTACCTGGCAAATCTGGGATTTGAGTTGTCCCAGCAGAACTGGAGGAGGGGTAGGCTGCTGGCAGATGATTTGCTTTGGCCTGAGCTGTGCAGGTGGCACTGGAAGCTCCAAGTAGGCTTGGATGTATGTGTGCTCCAGGGACAGTCAGTGAGGGTTGATTTTGGAGCTTTAAGTAATGCGATCAGGACAAATGATTCATTTAAATGGTATCAAAAAGAGGGTAAGTCCTATAGTCGATAAGATGCTTATGCTAAGTGGGGTGTGTTATTTAGGAGAGCATTCAAGAACCTGGAGAATTTTTGCCTGTGTTTTGAGGTTGGGAGTTAGTCTTCAGTCCTTGGCGTGGAGCAGGAGGCCAGTGGCAGTGCCATAACCTTCAGTGGTGAGATGGCCTAGCTGCTGGTGGTCTCCAGCTTTCTACATTGTCTGGCTCTGGGCAAACAGGTTTGGAAAGGAAAGGGCTTTGAAATTTTCTTCTGGGGCCAAAACCATTACAGGATGTTAAACTGAGGCGATGGCGTGATTATTGTAATTGCTGTTAAGATGTTTAAACGTTAATTTGCATAAATCAAATCACAACTTCAGAATAATTATGCTGTGCGTTTGGTTAGTTTTCGTTTGATCAGAGTCACTGCAATGTCTGGCTCAAGTTTTATGTGACTCATCTGAAATTTAAATACCTATTGCCAGAATCTTTATGCGCTTGTTAGGAAAAAGTGATTTAATTAAAGTCTTATTGGCATTGAATTAATCTCTGAGAGCTGATTGGACTTGTATAAGCCATAACTTCCCTGAAACTTTGTAGACCTTCACACTGGGGTCCATCCAGTGCCTTTTTCTTAGAGAGCCAGAAGACACAGCATCCGAGAGAGGTGGGGTCTGTGCAATTTCAAGTGGAATTGAGATTCCTTGTCCTAGGTGCGGGCCAGGGGACGCTGCCATTGTCCTCCTCAAACTTTGCTTTAGGACAACAGAAAGGATGAGACAATACGGAACCAATTAGGCGGGTGTCACATGTTGATAGAACAGCCTCTGCTGGCTTCTCTGCTGGCATGTTCTGCTTTGTGCCTGGGGAAGGGAGGTGGAGCAGGACCCTTCACAGTCTTGTAGCCCTGCTTTCTGTAGAGCTAGCGCCCAGAGTTGGGGACACGTTCGGGGAGGCACCAGGACTAATCCTGCGCCATTACATGGGCTGTGCAGAGCCGAGGTGTTGTGCTGGGGGGCTTCTTGGACCGGCAAACTGCCTCCTCTTGTGCAAAACTCTTTGTTACTGATTTCTGAGGTGTGAGTGTTCTTTCTGAGAGACTGCATAGGTGTAGCCTTTCAAAAAGTGCTGGTCTTGAGGAAGGTGGAGTCAGGTTGAAATTTTGATCTCAGCCTTACTGGGAAGTCAAAAATGAAAATTTTCCATCATCTTTTATTCTAACTTTCACTTCTCTCTTAGCAAGGAAGTAATTTTGTTGACAGAAAAAATATATTAAAAATATATACAGAATGTAGAAAATACATATATAAATATATTCTTTTTCTTCTTTTCACATGGACTTGAAAATATATTTTATGTGAGAAATCTGGCCTTGTAAGTTCTCTACGTACAAATTATCCGCCCAATTTTCAGAAACGATCTTGATCATGGACGTGGTTTGTAGGTCTGTGGAACATTATACTTTGTTAATTTAACAGGTTGCTTTAGTGTGCAGGTTTTTATGGCCCAAGTCATTGCGATAAAATTGAAATTGGGATATCTGAAAGTAGGAGGCTAATAGTTTCCAAATCTGAACTGAAGAGGGAGGAAAAACTGGTGCGTCCAGCCCTCCAACTGTGTCACTGATGTGCAAACTTCTGCAATGGGACAGTATATAATTTAGGGAAAGCGCCTACCTTCTGTGAACGAATGACGATACACAGAAATCTAACCTGCACGGAAAGTTGCAATTGTTTGTGTGAACATATACATGGCCCCATCACATGGCTCAGTTGCTTTTACTTTCATCACAGTGAAATTCTTTGAGCTTTGACAGTTGTCATTTGTCTGTCTGTTCTTAGAAGTCGCATGGTGCTTAGGATGGGTAGGTTGGATACCTTGTGTAACAGGTAGCATTGGCTCACAATTAAGAGCTTTTAAGTTATTTTATATCATCATTGATAAATACTGGGACTGGTTATTTAACTTAAGTTCCTGAACACTATGGTGCTTTTGTATGTAGAAGTGCTGGGTTGTTTTTTTTTTTCAAACGAAAGCTGAGTTTGCTGCAGACAATCTCGGTCCTGTCCTGTGCAACCAGCAAAAGCACTTACTGCTGCAGCCTGCTGCGCCACAGTCCTTGCATCCTGAAGCGTGCACGTTGGTAAGGTGTGAGGACCTTGCTGTTGGCCATCAGAAAGTAAATACAAAATAAACTTAGGCTAGCTTGTTTGGAAAATATGCTTGTGTCCTGATTTTTTGTATAAGAGGAAGCTGCTGCAAAACTTGGAAATGTGAATGCAAGATTCTGACTTGCTTTTTCTTTTTCTCTCCCTCCATAGGTATGGCCTCACAAGTCTTGGTTTATCCACCATATGTTTATCAAACCCAGTCAAGTGCCTTTTGTAGTGTGAAGAAACTCAAACTAGAACCAAGCAGTTGCGTGTACCACGAAAGAAACTACCCACAAATCTACGTGAATGGTAAAAACTTTGGAATTTCTCCCCACAGGGTTAGTACTTTCTTTCAGACTAAAAACCCATTTGACAGACCTCGAGGACAGAACCTTTTGTTGCAGTCAAATGCTGTTGCTTTAAAAACTATTGCAGGTGCTACAAAAGCGTTAGCAGCGCGGGCGCGGCAAGCTCAGTTAGAGGCACCTCGGACTGGGACGCAGGGAAGCCGATCAGATATCGTGGAAGGACCCCAGCGATGTGGATTGAAGCGTAAGAGCGAAGAGCTGGATAATCAAAACGGCACGATGCAGATTGTTGATGAACTGTCCATCCTGCCTGCAATGTTGCAAACCAACGTAGGAAACCCAGTGACAGTTGTGACAACGGCTGCAACTTCAAAACAGAGTGGTACAAGTGGAGATGGAGATTACCAGTTAGTACAGCATGAGGTATTGTGCTCTGTGAAAAACACTTACGAGGTTCTTGATTTCCTTGGGCGCGGGACCTTTGGACAAGTAGTGAAGTGCTGGAAAAGGGGGACAAATGAGATTGTGGCAGTCAAAATCTTGAAGAATCATCCTTCGTATGCACGCCAAGGACAAATAGAAGTGAGCATACTGGCGAGACTAAGTACTGAAAATGCTGATGAATTTAACTTTGTGAGAGCCTATGAGTGCTTTCAGCATCGCAACCATACTTGCCTGGTTTTTGAGATGTTGGAACAGAATTTATACGACTTCCTGAAACAAAACAAATTCAGCCCTCTGCAACTGAAAGTAATACGGCCTATTCTGCAACAGGTGGCCACTGCACTGAAAAAACTAAAAAGTCTGGGTTTAATCCATGCTGACCTCAAACCAGAGAACATTATGTTGGTGGATCCTGTTCGGCAGCCTTACCGGGTTAAAGTAATAGACTTTGGATCTGCCAGCCATGTATCAAAGACTATTTGTTCAACCTATTTACAATCTCGGTATTACAGGTAGGTGTCCTTTACTTTCTTTTTAACTTTTAATGAAGCAACATTTTAGCATTTACTAAAGTTAGTGGCTTAAAAATTACACTTCCCAATAGCTAATAAGAATAATTTGGAAAACATAAGGACCATCTAAGAGCGTAGGCCATACTAAGACTAAGTGATTGGTTACAATTTTAAATGTGAATACTAAACTTTAATGTTTTATAGTGTTATTCTTTTCTAGAAGTATGTTTTGTGTTACACTGAAGTCGTCACTCACTGTTATTTTGAGGTGTCTGAGGAGACTTTCTAAAAGGAAAAACAGGAAAAAAAAAATTAGCTTTGCTGTGCTTGATTAGGATGCCTTTCCTGCCTTCCTAATATGATGGATTTTTTGTGTAAGTAGCTGGACAGTGCACTGGAAGTGCCATACTTCAATATCCTGTTGCCAAAGATTATGTAAATGCCTCTGTTTTTCTCCAGCACTTGTAAATATTTTTGCCTAGTTCTTATAAACTCCATTCTCATTGAGTGCCTTCAGTAGCTGTGGACTTCAGTGAACTTCTGGAGTTAGTCAGTGACAGGATACTTAAATGTTTAAGGTGATACCAGGTGGGGATTTAAAGTGATTCTGGTACATGGTTGCATTCTACATCTCAAAATGGATGTGTTTTTTAGTATTTTTTTATTTGTTTTTTTAATCTTCAGATAGTTATCCAACCTGTGTGACGTTTAAAAGCTATTAATATTTAACATCTGAGGTGCTTTTGTTGTCTTTATAAGCTGAACTTGTCTTGATTGAAGACCTTTTTCAGTTCTGCTTTGCATCATTGGGGATAGTATGTCCTGTGTATTGCCTGTCTGCCAAGTCAGTAAAAAGCTTGTAAACTAGGACAATGAGTAATTTGAAGAAAATTTTAAATATTTTACAGCTATTGATGTTGAAAGTGAAAACTTGTGCAGAGCAATTCTAGGCTTGATGAAATTAGTGATTGGAGTTCATGCCAGAATAATCTTAACTATTTTTGGACTGTAGCTTGTAAACAGGAATGCTTCATGTACAGTACTCATATTCTAATTCATCACCTGCATTTCTCTATTACTTAATTACCAACCGCAATTAAGGGTTTAAAGACTACACAAAGTTCATCAACAGAAAACTAAAGTAGGAACCCATATGCCTTGATGCATACCCACATTATACAAAAACGTGCACGAGAGCAAATAAGAAATCAAGTCACCTGAGAGTTCATTTTGGAGTAGTAGCTGTACACCGCTCAAAATACAGTATTTTGGGGCCCCTCAGTACAAAACCGGGCAAGTCTTGAAAAGGCAATGTGAATTCTTTGAGGTTCTAGACGAGTGCAAACATCTTAATATCAGCTGTTCTGTATAAATTTGTCATTCAGCAGATACTTGAGATGCGTGGTCTGAGAATACTTCCTTACGTATTTTGGCTTTTTATTTATTGAAGCAATTGCAGATTATTGGGAGCTATTGCCGTTTCTCCCTCCTCCCACCCCAAGAACTGACAAAGGGTGAGGCTTTAGACAGCCAGGCTGGGTGGTCCTATTGTACTTCGTTCTCAACTAACTAGTTTCAAATTGTTTTTCTGTTTGAGATGGCTCATTAGACATAATGTTATTGTGCTTATTCAGTTGTCTGTGTACAAGTTGTAGCTGTAGTTTTGTTTTACTTTAGTCCATGTTCCTTTGCTCCTACACCTTATATAGAATTTAGACAGCTTACTAGGTGGAGCATGTCTATATGCTGGCAAGATCGATGTGCAACTCCTTGGTACCTTGTCTGCATTTTGGGTACTTGTATTGCATTACGTGCACGGAAGTGTGAGTAAGTGGGGTTCGTTGTTGTGGATGTATATTCAGAAATACTCTTCCACCCCACCCAAGAGTAAGATTTGTGGTTGTATATACTTGTCTTGGCTCAGTGATGTTGAATGATACTCGTATAGACTCATGTAACATGTGCGCCTAAAATTCCTTAGTAACTAAGTTGCAGCTGACTAGTGTAAACAATATCAGAAAATAGGGATTTGATCCAAAAGGTCTCAAAATAGATAATACCAGGGAAATTTGAAGAGAAAAGCCTTAAAAAGGAATGAGACGGGCCTTCAGAGAACATATTGTATTGAGATGGAATTTATTTTGCAAAAGATTGTACTTGTCAATCAAATAAGGAGCTACTTCATAAAATATAACTCTACTTAAATGTTTTTTATATTAGAAGAGGGTGGGAGTGATAGTGCAGGTTTGACTTGTTTGCCTGTGACATGTTGAAACAAACCCTTTAAAAAGTCAAGCAGTGGTTGGGACTATTTTTTCCCCACTCAGTGGTGCTATGTACTTGTTTAGGTTATTCAGCAAGAAAACACTTGTTTAAACATTTTTTTAAAATTAAAAATTATATATTTTTTTTGTTTAAATCTTCAAGCTAAATTAATCCAATTAGAGTTCAAATTGGATTTTTTTTTTAAATGCTTGTTCCCTCTAGCACCTCTTTTGTTAGCATGATCCCATCTGTGTTCTTGTGTACAGTCTTTGAAGATTGTTTGTGCCAAGCTGTACGTGTATTGCCATGAGCTTTACCTGTAACTCTTACCAGCAGGGATCCTTGCGTGGTCGGAGATGACGGTCACAACACGCTGCTTTGACATTTATATGGATATTTCCTAGGTAAATATGGTGTGAACCTGGCCTTTTCTGATGTGCAAAAGCACTCGGCCAGGCCCAAGGACTTAAAGAAAAAGTTAAGAGGAAACATTTATATTTTTTTTAGGATCTGAGGTCTTAGAAAAGAATGGAATGAAATGCCCTTAAATGATGGCATAGGTTGAGACGAAGCAGGACTGCATCCCTGCAGCATCAGGATGCTGCTTCTCAGCCCTGTGGTGCCAGTGCCGTCCTGCTCCGGGGATGACACTAACCCCATCCCTGTCCCTCATTCTGCGCAGCCCACATCTGCCAGAGTGACTCTGCCAGCCTGAGGTGGGAGGGAGGTGGCCTGGGGAGAAGTGAGGAACTGTTATTTCTGGCCGCACTGTTACCTTACGCCATGGTCATTTTCAAGAATAGGATTTCCAGTTCTGTATGGAAAATGTATGCCCACCAGTGTCTGTAGAGGTGTATGTTGGATGCTCAGGAGAAACTTATAAAGTTTTGCAAAAGGGAATAAAGAGAAAAGGCTGTTTGGGTTGGGTTTTTTCCCCCCGATCTTGTCACCGCTCGTTTTTTTTCTTGTTCATTGGACTGTCGCAAGCTAATTATTGCAAGAATGGAGAACACCACGAAGTCTAATGTTAGGGTGTTTTTATTGAATATTAGTGTCAGTATTTTACATCAGTAAGAGGACGTGAGTGAGTGAGTAATGACTTGGATTAATAAGTAATAAGAGGGTTAGGATTTAAGGCAGGGAACGTAGTACAGCCAGGTGAATGGATAATGGGCAGCCTTACCTTATTTACCTTAGTAGGTGGAAGAGGAGGTGATGTAATGATGACGACTGGAGACATTATGGTACTTTGGTTTGAGGAAAGGTCAGAAAAAAGTGAGACTAATTCAGTTTTTAAAGGGTGTAGAGAAGCAGAAAAATGGAGACAAACTGGAGGGAGTGATAATGATTTGATGTTTTCCTGTTTCTGTTTCAGCTTTGTCAAGCAAAGAGAAAGTAAGAAAATGGTTGAGAAGAATAGAAGTACTTTTTGACATTTCATTACGTTTTGGAAACTCCTGGCTGTTATGTAGTGCTAGAAATTAGAGTATGGGTAGGAATAAATACTGACCATAATACACTGTCTTCAGTCACAGATTATTATTTTTTTGGTTGCTTTAAAGATGAAATGTTATTCTGAATACTCTCTCCCTAAAAGACAGTGTCTGCGCTCACACGCTGTTTGTATGCTGGTCTGGACTTTAATAGCTGTGGGCTAAAGAGATCTGGTATTTGAAGCCTTTTCTTTGCTGCTGGCCTCACACGTTAAGACTGTTGACCTTTTATGAGTGATCTAAGTAGGTAAATAACTAGTCAGTGTATACATTTTGAAAAGAAGAAATCCCTTACATACAGCGTAGGTGATCAAGTTTTTGTCATATATGGACATGGTATGAGAAGTATGTTGCTGGCCTTTTGGTCAGCTGTGCCCCAAATCACCAAAAGGGGAGTGTTGCATCCAAAATCAAAAGCTGCTTTTCCCTTATTGCACGGCGCAGGCTGCGGGGGGGCGATCAATACATTTATTTCCAAGTCTGGTGTCTTGTGCTGATCTGGCAAGGCAGAAAGTTTTCCCAGGGCAAGATGTTTCCTTCTGGAAGTCACTTTCCTTTGTTTTGCCTCTCTCCTGAGGTTAGATGTGTTTAGGGAAGCAGGTGTGAGAAGTGGGTCTTCAAACTGGCAGGTGCCAAGGAGCAGTAACCTCCAAGAAGAATCGAGTGATCCAAAATGGTCAAGGCAGTCCTGCCTGGCTGCTCCAGGGAGCTGCGTTACGTTCCTTTCTGTTGGTGTGAGAAGCCACGGCCGCCTCGGCGTTTTGCGTTCAGAGATAACTCTTCGGGCTTGGCTTTGCAGCAAACCTCTTCTTTTTTTTTTTCTCCTTTCTTTTTTTCTTTTCTTCTGCTACTCACTGCACAGGGTTGTGTGTTTTTCCCCAGAGAAACTTATGTTGAAACCTGCATATAATTTCCCCTTTTTGAAACAGCCATGTGCGACACCAGCGGTTCAGCAGTTCTGTTTCGCTTGTTAGCTAATACCCAGATGACAGTTAGCGATGTCTTCTGCACGTCGCTGTTGACTGCACCATTCAACTGTTGTTCAGAGCAGGTAAAATTGTTTTAAAGGACACACAGTTCCATCTAATGGTAACATCTATGTGGCAGGGTTTGGTAATGATGAAGCCTCGTCCTTCTCTGATATTTTTCTCCCGCTTGTTGCTTGACTCTAACACCAGCTGAGCTCAAAGCGCATTGCTGTGTTCGCCTTGCACATTTAGCGTGGATGGTGAAGGGAAAACTGTAGGAGTGTGTGTGGTGAGGAGTTATTGCTTAGTTGTTTGTCAAGGGGAATCACTTTCATTTTGATTTAATTTGGGGTTGTCTTCCTAAAAGACAGGATTTTGAAAATGAGGCTTCAGTAAACTTCACAAAACTTATCGTTAGTAAAATCCTTCGAATATCGTGGACTTAACAGTAGCCACTGCAGGCGGAGGAGTAAGTTACTCCGTTGCATACTCCCTGTCCGCAGCTTCCGAAGGGAGTTGACCAGTCACCACTCCAGTTGCCTGTGTAGCTGCCCTGAGAGTTACATTTCTTATCTTTTGCCTCCTGCCTCCAAAGAAAACATCTAATTCACCATACTGTGTCAGATCATGCTGCTATTAAAGTACAGCTGGAAATTTTACTGAAAATATGTTTCGAGAACAAGCACTCAGTTTGCTGGTGGAAAGATGCTCCTCTTGGCATCCATCAGTCCGTACGCAAACTGCTGCTTGGCATGGTCAAATTCATTGGGAAATGAAATGGATGGGAAGCAACATAATGGATCCCCATATAAAACGGGGCACCAGCTGGACCTGTGACAGGCTGACAGACAACTTGAGTGATGCTGGCAGAATGGAAGGTGTCTGGTTATTAAGGAACGCTCATAGCTTGGAAATGTTTTTCTGCTTTGCTGGTGACAGCAGTAAAATACGATCCTAGTTATTCAGCAGTGTGCCCACAAGGAAAAGTAAATGATGTGAGTCGATGCACTCAGTGGAGTCAACTCATTCCTGAATCGGACAGTGATATCCTCCCTCCAGCCTTCCAACTAAGGACGGTTGCTAATCAACAAGAGTTGTTCCAGACAAAATGCCAAATGTCACTAGTGTTACAGGGGAGCTCAGAGAGATGGAAAAAATCGCTGTTGGATGTATTCCTGTTGGACAAGAGCAGGCTTTTCCCCCGTCCTCTCGCCCTCCTCTCCCATGAAGGATCAGAGAGGATGGAGGAAGAATGATAATCATTGCGTCCTGTGGTCCTGACATTGCTTTCGCTTGCCTAGTCAGTTCTGCTGCAGCTGGGAAGTGTGATTTGATGTGGTGTGATCTCTTCTGCTTTAAAGGGTTTTGGAAAAAGAATAAAGTAGTTGTGTGGCTTAACTGCCTGTGAGCTGGGATATAGTGAGGGCTGTGTGTGTGCTCTGAGGTTGTTGCACTAGGATAGCTTTTTATATATGACTTTTTCAGCATCATAGTTTCAGAATAAGCCACCAACAGCTTATGCTGTTCTCTCCCGCGCCCAATTTATGAAATGTGTTGTTTCCCCTTTCTTATACACATTCCTTGAAAATTAGAAAAAAATTCTCATGGTCAGAAATTCCTGGTGAGGCTTGTTTTCCTACTAGCCTTTCTAACTTGATTAGATGGAGTCCTTGTCACTCCAGGCACTCCCGAGAAGACAGGCTCGCAGTACATCCCGGGAGTGTTTTTGTTAAATGGAATGTTTTCCTTTTGTAGGTTAGGGTTGTCAGCAGGATGGGTGGTTATGGCGCAGTAACACATCAGTTGCATCTGAGTAACTTGTCAATTATCGTCTCCTAATATCAGATTAACCTGCAACTTACACTTGTTTAAAATATCAGTTAAAAGCTTGTATACAAATAAACAGCTATCTTAATACAGGTTTTCTGTAGGGATGACCAAGGGGAGGTGTCCTGCAAAATTGGCATCTCAGGAAGCAACTGCTTTTCAAGTCCACCCATTGCTGTCACATACTTCAAGTTTCTAAATAAGCTTTATCTAGAGTGGGATGTCTTGGCTTTTCTCCTTTCACAATGCCTAAAATTCTTGCTTAATTTTTTTTTTTTTTTAATTTGGGATTTAGGTGTTTAAACAAGAAGCAAAACTCTGTTAATAATTTGAATTTTCTGCCAGTTAAGGAAGTGCAGTATGAGAACAAGCTAAAAATGCCTCTGTAAACAACTTGCACTTCAACATGCTAGCAGATGTTATTCTATCACTTTGAACTGTGCATCACTGAAGTGTATTGGGATATCTTAAAATAGTCAGGGGTGGTGGCCAGAGACTTTAGACTACTATAGATGGTGAGGCTGTTTCGCTGTTGCAGTGAAATAAGCCAGAAGTACACGCTGCTAAGGTCATTTGCTTGCTCAAGGTCAGCATGTTCAAAGCCAGCTGCTATACTTGTAAGCATGGTTACTGTCAGTAGTGTATAAAAGAAAGAGAGTTCTGAAAATGTAAGGAATTGCTATTACAAGTAAATTGGACACTCAACACTTACTTTTTTTGTGCCCTTTAGAGTTGCAGGGCTGTGACTGCTGGTTTATGTTCTTATCTGGGCAAAAGATAAGCCTTTGTGGCTTGTGTCACAGAACAAATTGCTTTATTGTTTTGGCAAGATTTTGTTTGTGAATTTACATAGCATTTGTAAATTGTTTAATTGACTTCCCATTTTAAACTTTGATTTCATGGTTACTAGGCCCTAACCAAAATCATAGTAAGTATCCTCCAGGGGCAGCAATCTTAGCTCATCGTAACTTCATGTTTATATAGCTATTTGATAACAAATGTGTATCAGTTCTCTTATTTTCTAATCAACATAATGTGGTCTCTAATACCTTATTATCTGTTCTCAGAAGCAAAAAATAAGAGGAGATTTTTTTTATAATAGTGTGGGGTTTTGTTTTGTTGTATGTTTTGTTTTTTATGTTATGGCAGAGTTACTGTAAAGATGCAACTTTTTTTTTTTTTTTTTTTAAAAAAATCCTATCTGAAGATGCAGAGCGGTATCATGGGGATGGGAGTGGATGAAATGGCAGCCAGCCTTTGAGTTGGTCACACTTCCGAGCTAGAGATTTTCCGAGTAATGTAAGCTGGAATAACACATGATACGTTTGAAGGTACCATGTACCTGCTGGAGATTCTAGTAACATCAGCCCGGATTTCAAATTAATAGTGATGGCAGGAGCAACAACTTAAATCAGAGTTCAGATGATGGTTCTCTTGGTCTTTAGATCACTTCTGTTTGAACAGAAGGGAAATTCTTTCATAACCTCGAAGGCGGAAGAGCTCTTGGTTCTTGCTGGTTTTCATTTTTTGAGATTAAATGATAGACCCAAGTTTGTCATGGCTAAAGTTTGGGGAAGCACCTTTTATTTTTCACATATTAAAATAGATCTACTGAAATGTGATCCTTTTCTCACTGCACTGATATTTATGTCCCAAAGATTTGTTCATCATACGTGTGTGTGTGAGTGTGGATGTATCAGGTATCTTAATCGCAGAAAATATCAGTGGGAGCCACAATGCTGTGTTTGTAAATATTGTATCTAACTGCTCCCACCATGCCTTTTTTGAAAATATGGCTGTGTATTTCTGCTGTAAGAACAGGTAGTACTAGGTCTAAATCAATGTGAAACGTGAAGCCTATATATCAGCCCCTGTCTCTTCCATCTGGCATCCTTGTCTTCAAAGGAGAACTGTTTTGTGGGGGAAGGTTACCTTCTGCATCAGCTCACAGCATCCAGCACGAGTGAAGAGGATGAAGCAGATGCGTGGGGGAAGAAGAGTTCAGCACGGTTGAGTACACAAAGATCGTCCGAGCTGCTGCTCTGCTGATGCAGCCTGTGAAGGGGAGAGGATGTACCGCGGCTGGGGGCTCGTCCCCTTAGTCACAGAAGGCAAACGGTCTTGGCTGATCTGGAGGTCAAGCGGGTTGAACAAGCCCAAGCAGATAACATGAACACGTTTAGAACGTCTGGCACTCGTGCAGCTTCAGACCAAAACTGACAATAAGATACTATCATGACTAAAAACAAAACAGTGGCAAGAAAAAACCCTTTTGTGAATTCTGGTGTTAGTTCAAAAGTGACAGAGGTGTCCGACATAAAAATAAGTGTATGGGATGTAATTTAGTTAAATTTAGATTCGTATGAAAATAAGTTGCCTGAAATGTCCCTAATATCATATCTCATACTGTATGTTTGAAGGTCCTTGATCTTGCAGTGCTAGCTAATATTTTGGAGGGATTTTTGTTTGGACTGTTAATAAAATACCTTCTAACAAGTGTAATTGGATTAGGCGCCTGGGGGGAAGCAAGGCAAAAGCATTTCACAGTTAAGATTTTACAAGCAGTTGCATTTTGAGATTATAATGTTACCTTAAGAACATGTAAGTGGTCATTGTGCAAAGTAAAATAATTTCTATCCCTATGAAGCGTTTAGTAAAACTCTGAATCTCCCCACAGGCGTAGGTACGAAATATGTGGGAGAGGGGGTGATGCTATGGCCTTCTGTCCCATGTGCTCGTGGTTGAAAGCACAAGCTGGCAGTACTGAGCCTGCACAGAAGGTTGATGGTGGGAGACATTTTCTTCCACTGGTGTGGTGCTGTCCAGCTTGTTGTATGACGTAGTATGACTACAAGCGGACTTCAGGTCTCATGTCTTAGCAGTCTAAAGGTCAGATTTTGGTGTTAAGTGAAAAAAAAACAACCAGCTGCATCCATGCTTCTTAGTGAAGCAATATTAAACAATAGTAAATTAAGAATGCTTAATTTCCTTGTGCTTCCAAAAGTCTAAGCTTTGTTTACTAGCATGAAGTTAGAGTTGTGACCAGAATGTCTTTCTCTGTGCACAATATGTACTCCAAGTAAGTACATTTGGAAATGCATGATATCTGGAATTTTATGTCACATGTAAATGTAGGAGACCGGCTGTGAAGCCCTTACTCTTAAAATGATTGTCACAGTGCATCATCAGATGACCCTTATAGTCAGTCGTTCAGTACTAAGTGTTCAAAACATTTAAAAACACCAAATACTTCATGATGAAATCTTTCACGACAGTGTGCTGTAATGTTTCAAGTGGAGTAATCTTGGAAAAAGAGCCGTTCCTTTGGCAGCAGTATCAGCATTCAGTGTGTGTGTGTATATAAAAACATGCAGAACACAACGGAACTCTTTTATGATGTTGCACGATTAAAATAAAAAATTGATTCTAGGAATTGAATTGGAACAGAGGTTTTTTTATTTATATTATTACTTTCTCTTAATAAAACTTACTTCTCTAATAATTTTTGGATATGTACATGTCATAACTTCTTTGAAAGGAAGCGATGTAATGCATGCAGGTGTGCAAGGCTTTTACAGAAATATAGCACTGTGTGAAGCTTTTAAGCTGCGTATTACTGTAGTTTTATCAACTGAAAAGCTTCGCAATTGTTAAAAGTGGTTTGAGTTGTTAGGATATGCTGTAGGTCACAAATTGCTAGTAGCACTTAATGATACTTGCCAAAAAGGTCTGATGTCAAAAGTGTCGTTCATGCGAAGAGCACTGGATGTTGTGCTTAGTGCCTTTTTTTGACCCCAGTAACGTTTAAATTTTTGAGCTGTTAATTTTCTCACTCTTGATAATTAACCTTTCACTTGTTGCTGTCGGTACTGTTTTAGCTCAAGATGTAGTGTGTATTTCTTTATATGAAGTATGCTATTTGTCTATGCATATGGCGTTGAGTGTTTTTAGCACCTTGAAGTTTTTGGCATCATTTCCACACACCTGCTCTTCCCTCACGATAAAGATGGTTTGTGAGGTGCATTTGAAACATCTTCTGCATCTTCTACTTGGCCAAGTTTCTGAGTTCAGTAAAGTAGCTGTAGTTCTTGGGGTTTTGACTTTGTCTTATGGTAAATTCAGAGGCTATACCATGAGTTTTTGGCTTCTTTAGAGAACTGCCTGATGAATGAATTCTCTTGGCCACTACTGGTGGGTGACAGCAGGGCTGGAGAGACCTCCAGCTGCTCCTCTGTTTCTGGCAGTAGCACGAGGGACTGCGGGATGGTGTCTGTGCACTGATGTACTTGCTATTCCCGTCATGAGACAATCACACTGGGCACAGTGTTGTGTGGAGATGCAGCCCATTTTGGACACTTTACCTCTCTAGGAGAGTAGCTAGAAGTGGAGCAGAGAGCCTCCACGTTTTTGATAACAAGAGCCCCAGAAAGTACAAGAGGAGGATGTAATTTGTAGATTATATGGTACGGCTTCTGACTGTGCTTTGATTTTCATCTACCCTGGAATTATTTCAACAGCTTCCACTAAGAAAGTGTTCTTAAATCGGAAGCTTTCCTGTACATGCAAAGTAGCTGGGAAAGCTCTGTATTTAAAATTGATGTCCATCTGTTTATGCTGAGTAATTTCTGTAGAGAGAGGCACGAATAAAAGTCAAGTACTTAACTGATACTGAAGTTTATTTCTTGCTGTTTCTTTCCTGTCCTGTCTGCCTTACCCGTAGATGAACTGTATGAGTCTCTTCTCTCACTAAGTTGAGAGAGACCTGTTTTTTCATGACCAACACCACTTAGGTCCCTAGTGTTGTCTTGCTCTGTGTAATTTTCCTATTTAACATAGCGTTTAACTTTAACAACTAAACAACTGCTGCGTTAAAACCTACCCAAAAAGTTAGGAAACGAACTGATACTTAACTAGGGAGGAAGACCTGCAGCACTGTAGGGTATTACGTAGCAGGGTACTTGAGGATTAGTGTGTGGTGTTAGTGCCGAGTACTGCGCACTGCCCTCTGAATTACGGTCCCACGGGGCGGGTGGCGATGGAGCGGTGCCACGTGCCGTTTGGGAAAGTCAGGCTGTAGCCATGCAGTTGCCTTTCTGAAAGAACAGCTTGGGATTGCTTAAACCTAGTTAGCATGAGTTACATTTTTTCATCTCTGGTTGTTCTGAGGTTACCTTGGCGATGATTAGTAAGCATTGACATACGAGAAACACTCTTTTCTTTGCATTTCTGTCTGTAGCATCATGATTAGCCTGCATACAAGTGATCATTATCTATTAGCCTGCATACACGTGATATCAAATGACTTCCCCCTCTGTCTAATGTAGAGGTGTCTAGTGTAAAATTAAAAGAGAAGCCCTAAAACTTAGTCTGGTTTAGTGCGGGTTTACTGGATGGGGTGGAGGTTGTGCCCCTATGCAGTTTCCTGTTTTGTAGTTACTTTTTGATACTTCAGCACTTTTGTTCTGTGTGCATGGAGGATGGAGTTTAGGTGAGACCACTGGCTGACTCTTACAGGCTTGTGTGAAACAATGCTGGTGCAGCACTGCTAAATCGTTTCGGTAACTGGTGTATATAGGTTGTATTTCCCCCAAGATAATCTGCGTCACCTTGAACCATGTCACAGAATACACTGCTACATGAATTAGGAATACCAAAGACAGAACAGTCACCTCAGGTCGTCTTCTCCCTTAATGAGAGAATTAAACTTCCACTAAAAGTTAATTACTTTGTAATTAGTGCTGTTCCCCCTCCCGATCCAGAAGACCTGCAATTTCCTAGTTTACACATGGTGCTTGTTTTGGATTTCCACAGATTTCTGATGGTGGGTGCCAGGCTGACGGGCCAGGAGAGGTGCGTTGAGTCACCGCAGGGATGGGTGCTGGGCGGGAGCGGTGTTCCTGCAGTTCGGGCAGTAGGCGATGCAGTCTGCCAGTGGCACGCTCAAACGCGTGCCAGGGAAGAAGAGCTGTGTCCTTGTGTGTGAATGGGAACTGGTGAGGTGCTGGAGCGGGCACAGGCGGAACCATAAACCTGCCTGCCTGTGCTGGAGCGGGTCGCTGGTGTGGGGCTGGACCCCGTTTGCTTCCAGTGCTGTTCCAAAGCAGTGGGGCTAATGCACGCTGTTTGGGAGCCAGGGACTATGTAACAAAATGCATACCTTTTAGAGAGCTAGTGTGTTAATTTCCAGTTACTTAAAAACCGTGAAAGGCTGCTATATATCCTGGTGTGGCTGTGTTTTATTTATACATCCCCTCCACCATGTATTACGTGCATGCCCTCAGTCTGTGGTGTTGACGGATTGTGTTGCTTGCGCATCCTAAGCGTGCATAAAATGGGATGCAACAACTCGTTCGCCCTTGCTGCTATGCTTTGATTTCAGCTTTGCTTCAGAAGTTTATAAAGATATTTTCAAACATTTTCCCCTTATTTTAGGTTTGTGGTTTGTTTTTTTTTTTTCTGGGGCTGTGCCTTAAGAAAGAACTTTCTTTCGTGAGACAAAACTACGTTTTGTCAAGCATCTGATTTGCAGGGTTTGAGATGAAAGCAAAAATGAAAGGCAGTACGCGGGCTAGTGTGTATTAGCAAATGAAAAAGTACAAAAGTTCTGTAGTTTAATGGTGGTCATCTGAGTGGATTCATTTCAGTTCTTAAGTTCTAGTGAGATAGTTTAATTTTTGTTCTACAGAAGACTGTCTGTGTCGTTCCTCTTAAAGAATCTTTGAATATTTTCTTTGACTTTTTCATTAATCTTTAGCAAATGGTTACAGATAAATCTCTGAAGTTGCTCTCTGTGTGTTGCACCTGTAACTTTCTAGTGGTGAGCTGAGGACAAGCGAAAGAAAGCATCTCTTTTGAAGATGGACCATGACCAGCTTGTTGGAGGGGACGTTTGGTTGCCTGCAGTTGCAGTTCTGAAATGGGTAACGCAAGAAACTCCTGTGATAAGAAATAAAGTAGTTGTTGGGTGGGTATAAAATAGGCAAAATAGATATCTAGAGTTGTTTATTCTTGTCTGGGGAAAGAAGCAGTACAAATCAGAAAAAAACAGCAACAACAAAGTATAATTAAGTCCAGTTGTTGTTACGTTTGTTCACATTTGTGTGGCATGACAACAGATTCTCGTCTTCAGCAGAATCTGGCACAAAGACCTATGGAGAAATGTGCGAAACGCTTCCTGATTTCTAAAATGGAAGTAATTTCCTGATGTTTACTAAGAGCCTGTGTTCTTAGTTCTCTCTCCAGCTCATCGCCCAGTGCTCACTTCTCATGACTGGCACTGCCCCTGCAAGAGCAGAAAACTATGCAGACAGGGCAGGGAGCTTTGTTTAAAGAAAAAAAAAACAATAAAACAACAAATGCAACAAAACACCCATAACCCCCTCTCTACCTAACAATCAAAACAAACAGCAAGCCTCAAACACCCAAAAGCAAAGGACTTCCCCACCCAGAAATGTATTGGGGAAAGGGAAGAGAGCGTGTCCTCCGAATCACTAACGGTGCCTGGCTGTGCCTGTACTTAGGGACTGTCTTCTCAGAGCAGTGCATTGCTGTATTTAATTTGTCTCCTGTTGAATGGTTTGATTTTTGGTTTTTTACCCTTCTTCATAGAAACGCATATTCTATAATGTCTTACTGGCTTTAACTAGAATACAGTATTTTGTACCAAACTTCTGTAGGTCTGAGCCTATAAGGAAGTATCTGAAAAATTAAAATTGTCTCAGAATGTTCTAAAATACTCTCTGCTGCTTGACATCTGAAGGACTGCTGCATGGGATTCTTCACATATTTTTGCTAGGCACTGTCCTCTAACCACAGCATCTTGAGCAGATGCCTCTTTAGGGCTATCAGTACTGCTAGGTATCCTTAGGAGTTCAAGTTCCTGCTGTTCTGCTCTGAATGAGAAATATTTTATGCCTGTAAATTAGCTTTTTTGGGAGGGACATACTGACTATATTGATATACTATAATTAGTTCCATGGTTGGGGGATCCTTCCATCACTTGGAAGCATATGGGTAGTACCAGGAGTAGTAGTAGGTCCTGTTCCTACCTCATGGTAAACATGCAAGTCTCCTACCGCCAGCTCTTGGGGCACGGATACCTAACGCAGAATGCAGATGGGGAGGGTGTGTTTGAACAACTGCTATTAAGCTCCAGGTAGGCAGTTCTTTGGTCTGAGAGTCGCTGGCTAATCTGTGTAATTATTTTGAGTATTTAAGTGTCTTCAGTTAAGTAGCCAGCTTTGCTGCCTTAATAACATCTTATGCAATTGGACCCTTCCCACGCTCCTTGCTGGCTCAAGGCAACATGACATGGTAGAATTTTTAGTTCGCAAAAGAGGTAGGAATGCATCAAGGAGTCCTTGAAAAGGGACTGCGTGCGATTAAGAGTAGTTTCTTTTGCAGTCACAAGACTTCCCCCCCCACCCCCTTAAATCTGTTGTATGTCACTCACACGTGACTTGCCTAAGAAAAAAGTGAAAAATTTGTCGTCCTTTGAAACGTGACTTTTGGAATTTGCACAACTGACAAATGTATGGTCAGGGCTAATATTTTTGATACATTTTACAAAAAAAACCCCAACTCATAGACACACACTCCTGTGAAACAACGAATGTACTTCAAATAGACCTAGATGTCTGTACAATACGTTTCCTTTGTAAAGGGCGATTCTTCCTGTCTTAATTCCATTATTTCTCCTATATCAAACATAACCCATTCAGTAAAAGGCAGGATGAGGCAACGGGCTACAGAGTTTGTGTGTGAGCCTCTAATAACCTTCTGAAGAATATAAAACCGGCTCTGAATGATCAAAGATCTAGTCATTGTCCAGTCTCTGATAGTGTCTGATAGCGAAAGCCAAAGACAAAGCAGCAAGGAAGGTACATTTATATTGGTAGATCCTAGTATATTCTCCTAGCTGCTGGCAGGCTGAGCTCATTAGCTTCCTTAGGTTGGACCTTTGGTGTCTAGTAGCACATCAGAGGTAGTTTTTTGTTGCCTTTTTTTTTTTTTAAATGCATAGACTTCTGACATGGCCAAATCCAGCAGTGGAGTTCCACAGTCCAGTTATGTTTTATGAAATAATTTTGGTTTTGTTGTATAAAGAGGTCCTGATGAGGAGCTGCTCTGTGGTGCAACAGACACTGTTATTGCATGAGCGATCAATGCTTTGAAATGTGATCGTTGGCTGCCGGTGTTGCTGAGCCAGGCAAGAGCCCAGGAAAACAGGGTAAATTGTGTTGGAAAGATGGTCTCGTGAAATTTTCCAAGCAGTTCAGTCTGAGTACAGTAGGGTAGTACTTTCTGCCGGTACAGAATGAGGGAACTGTAACTTGTTTTCCAAGTCCTTTGTCTGCAGCTAGCACATCAGCATGTCCTGTCCCTAACGAAAATGTTTTGTTTGGATTGTGTTCCTTGTGTACTTTAACCTTGTTGGTTATTCCCCTTTGTCCCTTCATGGGGACATGTTGGGGCCCTTCATTAGGAAGGCCTGTGCTCTTGTCTCCTACCCGGTGTTATTAACATCAGGAAACAGAGTGTTGCAGGGAGAGGAGGAAGGAAGTTAGACTTCAAAATTCCCTAGTTTGGAACCAGTTAGGGTTTTTTTCTGTTGTTGTTCCTGTGACTAAGTCTAACTTTAAAATCAGTTCTGGTTTGTATGAAGCACAGGAGGAGCAAGCTATGACTCCGCTTCAAGTTTGCTTCTTTCTGATTTTAGTTAGATGCTGCAGATGGAAGTGAGATGACAAAACAAGAGGGCTGTGCTTGTATTGTCATGGCTCTTGATGATTGCACAAAAATGGAGGGGTCAGGAGTTCCTCTTCCTTGCTGTACCTCTGCGTTACCATCCTGCAGAAATGGAAGAGCGAGGGAGGGCTTTGCAAAGGTGGGCGGCGCAGGACAGGGCGTGTTTCCCAGTAGCATTACCCTGAATGCATGTTTGTGCAAGAAATGTGATTCTGAGGTACGTTACTTCTGTTCTCTCCTAGCTAAACTTCTCTGTGTATTAATAAATCTCCTACCTGTTGCATCTGTATTAAGAAGTGGGTGGAGAAAGTGCGTGTACATGTCTGAGAGTGTTGGTTTTGATAGGAAACCCAAACATTTTCATGAGGAAATGTTTGCTGAGAATGCAGAGCTAGATTTGTTTTCCCTAGAAAATGTCTGGGAGTTAATTTCTTGGTTGGCCACAAAATGTATTTAGCCTTCCAACCTGTGACTGATGCATGGTCTAATTTCATTAGAACAGGTAATCCTGTGTCATGCATCTCTTGAATGTTCTTTGCAGCATTTTTTTTTTTTTTTTAGAGCACTTTGGGAGCAAATTCATGATGAGCTTGTTGTAATAGTCGCGCACAGGATAAAGAAAATAGCTTATAGGTTTGTTCTGGAAATGATGACTTGACAGTAGCCTCTGGCAGTGGAATTTAGCTATCAATAGTGTGTTAATCCAGTTAAGTAGAGAGCCTTTCATAGGGAAATACGAGTCATGTGTTCTAGCTAAATACTTACCTTTAAAATAATAACGCAACTTGTAAACATCGCCTCGGTATTTTTGGGATTTCTTTTTTTGACATAGTTATGACACAGCAGTAACTCCTTATTGAAGCAGGAGCACACGCAGTGCCTTTGGGTGGTATTTCTTTCAGAACGTTCTTATCTAAAGCTGTGTTGATACGTGTAAGCACTGACTTTGTCAGCTAGTTTTTGCCCGTTCCTCTTTATTATTTAGGAAATACCAAATGTTATGACAGTCGTAATTATGCTTGCGTTTATACACTGCTTTGTACATCACAGCAAGCTTGCACTGAGACACGCTGATGATTTGGAGAGTTTATGAAGCCGGTGCTGTGTACTTTACCTACCTGATAGGTCGGTGTCCTGGGGGCTCGGTTTTCACCGTAGAGTTCCCCTGGACACAGTTCAGCTCCCATCCTCTTCCCCTTCTCGGTGTATGGGCAGTGGTTCCACCGTTAAACAATGGTTCACATCAACTAGAAGGAAGAAGGTAGCCAGTTAAATGTATGATGATTTACTGCACTTAACCCCTGTTGTAACTTCAATCTCTTGATTCATAGATTTTTAAAATACCTTTTCTGTGCCGAACAGTGAAACAAACTCTACGATTTCCCTTGTCTCTCATTTCAGTGGGTATACTGGCACCAGTGGGGGATAAGAAATAAACAACACAGTGAGGTATGTGCTTATTCTGTAGAACAAAGCCTGTTTTCAGTAGCTCTCTTGAAGTTGGTAGAGCTGGTAACAGTGTGCCTTGTTAAGGTTGCCATGCCATTCTTTATTAAAAGATGCTGCTGTAGAGTCCTTAAACCTTCCAGATGTGAAACATTTGAGCACAGTCTTTTTATTTCAGATGTTTGAGGCAGACTGTAGGGGTTTGGGTTTTTTCTTTTTTTTCCCCTGATGAAACTAATCAACCAGAGTTGAACACTCCCTCTTCCCTGATCTTGGCAGATAAAATCTGATGATGCTTTTTGGGTTTGTTGGCTGGTGTTGCTGATAGCTCACTGTGTTTCTTTGACATTGGAAAGATAATGGCAGCAAGTGAGTAGCAACCGGTCATCTGCCACAGTTCATATGAACTTAAACTGAAATCAGGGATGTGCAATTGATAATGATTCTATTTTTGTCATGTGTAAAATAATAAAAAAAAATGTAGAAGCAGGTCTGGCATCTTTGAGAAACCTTCACACCTATAGTTTTATAAATCCTGTAAACCTATTTACATCAGGTTTAACTGCAGCAGGGCCATAAATATGCTCCACTGTTACGGTTATAACTTGCAAAAATGTATACGACAACTTCTTATTCTATGGAATTGTAACTACCTTTGGGAGAAAACTTAGAAATTGTAATGCATTTTAGTGCTACATCATGCTTAATAAACCTTAAAGTGAACACTAATATTACACTGGCCATCCTTGGAGAAGATAAAAAACCAGAATGTAATGATCTCTGTTTTGGAACAAGACCATCTTGCCTTTTATTTCAGAAGGCAGTTGCTTGAGGTCTCTAAGTGTAGGTAAAGACCTCTTTCCTCGGTACTTCCCTAAAGCAGCTTTTGTCTTTAGGTAGTCATAGTACTGTACCTAGACTTGATAAGTCATTGACATACTTCTGGTAGACTATAGGGACTTTTGTCTTCAGATTAAAATTTCTTTCAAAAAATGCAGCTTTGGGGATTTTGTGGGTATATGCTGGATATTATGTCTTTCTCAGTTGGCTGGTTTTAGTTATTTATGTTTTAAAAAAAAATCTGTAATCTTGAATTGTAGTACAAGCTGATTTGTTGAAGGGCATTTGCAGCGTCAGAGCCAGAAAATAATAATAAAGTTTCTCACTGTCATCTAGTCTAGTTCTGAAATGACTAATGAAAATATTCTTATTTATCATTATGCTCTAATGGACTCCCTTCCTCATAAGGTTATGTTACTAGCCTCTAAGTCTCTTCTATTTTGATTTTGATGTAGATCCAATGCTGTCCTTGTTTCTAACTATTTATTCTCAAGAGGTTATTTCTGTATAAGGCTTCAAGTATTGCAGCAATTGTTTGATAATGGATAATTTTGCCGCTTGTGTCCCAGCAGCATCATTATTGTATATGTTGTTTATAGAGCCTTTTCAAGGCTGGTTGATAGCAGCTCTTCCTGCATAATTCTAAACAAAATTATAGCTCTGTCTTGGTGGCGGGATTACTGCCAAGGATTTCTTGAAGTATATTGCTCTGCTTGTGATAGTTTACTCTCCTATTCATGCATAATGTAATTTCTTATTTGGGTATAGTCAATAAAAAGTTGACTCTTCACTGCTGTCAATCTTAAAATCAAGATTTTTGCAAGGAAAACATTCAGACAAATTGACTTTTTGGAAATTCATGTTATAGAAAAAGATCCTACTGAGCTGATGATAACAGTCCTGTCTGATGTCACCTATAGTCTTTGGCTGATGTCAGTGACTAAAATGAACTACGGGAACTTCATGAATATAGAATAAAACTGCAAAGATTTCTGCTGCTGAGAGAAGCGTGTGTGCATGTGGGGACTGTTCAGGATGCAGGTACCAAACTTGGGACATTGCAGGAACAGAGCAGTGGTGGGCTGCTTCTGGGAGGCAGGCTTTTTCTTTCAAGAAGAGAGATTCCCCTCCCCCCCCTTCTAGTTTTAACATACACAAGTTAGAATTACATTTTTAGATTGGCTTCTTCCTAAAAGTGAAAAACACAGTGTAAAAACCCCAGAAAACTTAATAAACTTGAATCAAAGGGAAATATTAACTCTGTTAGTGAAGGCACAGCAAGGCCAGGCTTGGGAACCTTACTAAAAAGTGATGACATTAACACAGGGCTGGCCTTTGAAAGTTTGTCCTATCAATTTGTGGTGTGACAACATAATCCAAAAATAAGTCCTGCGACTAAAAAAAGGTAATGCTTTTGAGGATTATTCCCCCCCCCTTTGGAAAATTAGTACATGCTCAAAACAAACAGGTGTTAATTCCCTGCATCTCCAAGGAAATCACAAATATGTTTTTAGAAGAGATTAGTTAACTGAACTTTAGCTTTCTTCTTTTCAAAGAGCAGGAGTTCCCAGTAAACACTCCAACTGTGTAGATTCTCACAATATGTTAGCCTTTAGGGCAGTGTTCTGGGTTTGGCCAAAGGTTGTGGTACCTGCAAAATAGTCAGACTCCCCAATAGTTTTATTTTTGCAGTTTTTGCTAGTAGTTGGCATTTTGAATAAATTTTTAGTTGGCGTGTTTTAATTTTGTATTTTGGTGCAAGTCATTTGAAAGTTGAAACTAGAATATATTTTTGGCCTAGTGTGGCACTTGGATGGATTATGGATGTGATGTGGTATATATGTCAATTCTCAGTTTAGGACAGAATTGAGAGTGCGTCACAATCCTTAGTGGTATTATATTAATGCATTTTTTTTGATAGTTCAAATGAAAGGACAGTTGTGTTTTTGAAATAACTACTGCTATTATTTTTTAAAGTTCGGGAAATACTTGTTGCTCCTCACGCTTCGCTAGCAGTTTCTTGCTAGCAAGTCTTGTGAGATTCCGTGTAACGTTTCCTCCGTCGGTTGAGGAGAGCGGGCAGTGAAGATAGCTTACCTTTCCTTTTGCTCTTGGAGACAAAAAGTTGATGGGCACCACCAGCTCAAGGCAGTGAGCTGTCAGCCTGCTACAGCCCTGTTTGAGCAGTGGCACTTCTGTAAATGAGGGGAAAGTTCCCCGTCTGTTTGATCCTGGCTGCTTCTGTTAGTATTGTCAACAAGTGTGCCTTTTCCTAATGTGGATGTCTGTCTGTATCGGGAACAGGATGAAGTTTTTAGCCCTAAATAATGAGTTGCTTGTAATTCTTAGTGTCCTGGACTGGGCTCCAAGGGTTTACTCAGATGAAAGGCTCACATTATTACCTAATTATTATCTAGATCCCCATTAGTATATTATTTTTCTCTAAATTGTGCTATCTGTTCTTAACTTTTATTTGCCCTGACAGTAAAATTACAGCATTCTGCTTGATTAAAAAGAATTCTCAGTGTAGTTTGGTTACCCTGACTTCCTCCTCTTCGGTGTGGTAGGAGATGGTCTGGTTTTTACTATTCGGTATCAGGCGAGATAAAAGGATATGAACACTTATGCAGTGAGAAGAATAAATGGAAAAAGTCCCACCCTACGGTCGTATGTTTGGGTAGAGGGTGTTAGGTTTTTGTAAGTAATGTTACTTTAAAAATCTTTGCAAAGCGGAGCTTGCAGAAATGCTGGGGTTCTTTGCTGTAGTCACATTCCTGTTGCAGCGTGTTGTCAGGGTCTGGTGTGACATCAATCTAGATGTAACAGATACATAGTTAAGCAGTTTATTTTAGGCTCTGAAACTCTTCTAAGAATAGAGAGGCTCTCCTTTCAATAGGAAAGGACAAATAAATTAAAATGGGATACCAGGGAAGGAAAAATAGGAAGAAAACAGGGTGGGGGGAAGTGTCAAAGGAGAACAAAAAAGGGAAAAACAAGCAGGCTGGTACTGGTGTGGGGTCCAAGGCTGGAGTGAAAGAGGTGAAGGGACTGTTGCATATGGATTCTTTAAGCAGACTGCAGTGCAGTGGCAAGCAGGTGATACTGGAAGGCTGAAATTGTATGGTCTAGCCTACCAAAATAGACTTGTGTACTTTTCCTTGCTAGCAGTCCATAGGTTTCATTCAGTGTGGAGGAAGAAAATAACCTTTTGCATTTTCTAATGTAATTTCTTAATTTTGCCAGAACCTTGACAGATGATTTTCCACAGTGCCCCAAAGCTTAGTCTTTTCAGTATTTCCCATGATTACATTAGAGGGATCACTAAACTGTGGGTAAGGATGTGACTTGCTCTGGTGGTGTCATATTTACACTGGGATCTAATCATAGAAATTTGTATGGGAAAAACTCAGCAGGGCAGCCAGACAGTTCACTTGCCAGTGCCTTATAAATTACTACAGCAGTATCCAAACTAAAATTAAGGTCATTGAATGTTGATGTGTACTGTATGTTGGGTGTATTTTTCTGCATTTTTATATGGAAGCAGCACATCCCAATAAAACATTGTGCCAGGCATATATCTGTTGGGTATGAATCTAGCAGTAGATTTAGAACCTAGAAGTGTTTAAAAATATTTTTATTCACCAAAAAGTCTCCACTAGCATAACCTTGAAAGCTGATGTAATTTCATGCATGTTAACCCACTTGCCCCAGTTGCTGCTCTGTAGGTTTTCTGTCATAACTTTCTTGTAATGTTTCTATTCTTTTTTTTGGTTCTGTTTAACAGTTGACGTAGCTACTGAGTGACTAGATAATCCTTCCTATAGGGGAGTCTCCACAGTGAAATGTATTCTGGTGTTTCATTTATTTAGCGAACAGGACATGAATCTTCTTTGTGGAGCTGTGGCATCAGTACTTTTTGCTAGACACTACTTTTTTTTAGTTCTATATGATGTCACTGTTAATCTCATATGATTCTCTTTAAATGTTGATTTCTTTTATGAGTCATTTGCTTGTTTCTCTTTTTAAAAGGAAACAACTTTTAACAAGCCTACTGTCTCTATTTATCCTGATGTCATGTTGTCATTGTTTGATTCTTGATTTGACAATGTTTTTATCACCTAGTATCACTACCTAAATTTTCTGTAACGAAATCACCAACTTTATTAAACATTGCAAATTCCTTTTTTCTTTTGACAGATTCTTTATTTGAGGGTAGGATTGTGTCATGGGCAACAACCTTCAGTCTACAAGTCAGGATAATAGATAAGTAAGGTAAATAAGATAAAGATACTAGTTGATATGAATACAGAATGATCTGGAGGTCTAAGAGAGATGATATAGCATTGCTCTGCATGTTCAGGAATAGTTGTGTTTATTTTTGGTGAGCTTTCTATAATTCACACAAAGTAATTTTAAGTCCAAATTTATCAGTCCGAGTTGCAAAATTTTGTCAGAATGTCACTTTACATCTTCTAGATTGGGTGCACATCAGCAATTAAAAAAAGCATCTTATGGAGGAGGATACGAACAGATTTTCCTACCTTCTCAGGTATTTGTACGGCATGTTCATTTGCGGTGCAGCGTGCCTGCCTGAAGAGCTGTTGTGCGACAGGTGTAGGCTAGACAAGGAGTGCAAATAGTTTCATGGTTTCTCGAGCCGTTGGGGCTGAGCTGCAGACCTGCAGCAGGCAGGCCTGTTGCTGCCCTGTGTTGGAAGGCACACTCTTTCGTGTATTGCTGCAGAATGGAAGGAATTTTCCTTTGTGTCTTCAGGGTAGATTTTCCTTCTTTTTTTTCTTTCTTTTTTTTTTTCCCTCCCTAGTTAATATAGAGGCACATACTACGATTTACATGATTCTTGACATGACGGCCGTATCCTTGTGTTCTTTGGTATTTTACCTGAACTGTGCAAAAGCAAGAATGCATTCAAGCATAAAGAAATGAGATCCTCGTACTAATCAGTCGTATCAGAAACAGATACCTCTTTCCATTGCCTTGTTTCTGGTGGGAGTCCCTTGGAAGGGTTTTTATGGCAGAATCAGGCTGCTTGCTTCTTTAGGCCCACCATGGCTTTGTACCCTCAGTCCAGATGTAGGAGTGTCAGCATCACGGTGAAAGCACAAGAAACCTTCACGCAAAACTGACTGACAAGGTCTTGCTATTCTTGACAAGGATGCTGCAAGGAAACACTGCCCTGCTTATTATGCATTTGTAGAAACTCCCTGCGTGTTCTTCAGCTGATATGTTTGGGCACTGTAAGTCCACGCACACCCTTATAGAGTTGGGAGTTGATATTCCCCCAAAATCAACACTAAGAAAGGAAAGGGAGAGTGGAATTAAGATCTGGCATCTCTAATTTGTGAGCCCTTGAATTCTCCCACGCTATGCTGTTCTCATTTTTCTCTTAGGCTTGTTCAGAGCTGGAAATCATTGTTAGTGTTTGATCCTCTCCTCGGGTGGAAGCCGGTTTGTGGTTGCCAGCTGCCCCACTGCATGGTCTTCTGCAGTTACCTGTGCTTGCCCTAACTTCTGCCTCTATTCCAAGCAAGATAATTACAAGATGGGTTTTCTTCAGAAATAATTGGCAGAGTTCACCAGCTCGGCTTGGTTTTTTGTTTTGGCACAACGTTTTGGATGCTTTCGATTTCTGGGTGTTGTTTCTTTTTTTCTTCCCCTCCCTCCTTCTCCCCTGCCCCAATAAAAAGGAAGGAAACCAGAGGAAAAAAAACCCTGAAGGTAGTTGTAGCATTGAGGGAGGCATGGCAGGAACAACACACTGTATGAGAGGGGGCAGTCTCATTAAATCAGGTGTGTAGGCTGTTCCTGCAGCTCAGGGAGTCAGTATGCCTGCTTACAAAGCTGCAGAAGAAAAGGTGTCTAGGTCTTTCTAGTAGGAGACATGCAGAACAAGAATTCAGACATCCCTGAGCTTGGAGCATGTGTGTATTTGCATACATACACACCTGTAGCAGCCTGTAATTCCCTGCACTCTTGGGGCAGGATTTGGGAGGCTGCGCACACAACTCTGTGCTCTGCAGAAGATGAGTAAACTCACCTGTTTGAGAAGGCAGTTACTTGTCCCAGGTGACTTCGGCGTGCCATCCGAACTGTGCGCCTCGCTCAGCACCTTGACGTTGTCGGTATGAGTGGAGTTTTAGGCAGAGCAGGCTCCCCACTGCAGGTGGGGACACAGGCAACGTCTCTGCAGCCACCTCTTGCAACCGCCGACTCAAGGATAAAGCGCTGCGAGGTGGTTTCACAGTTAAGAGTAAAGCCCGCGAGCGCGTGAAGGATATTGTAAAAATTCAGTTATCGATAAGTAACCTCATTTGATGCTTTGAATATTGACACTTTGCTATCCAAAATGTAAATAAATATGTTAAATTGCAGATTTTTTTTACCAATAAAGCATCTGAAGGATGCTTATGTACACAATTTTCTTCATTATGTTGCTACATCAGTATCTACTTTGCTTAATTTTCATGTAATTCAAAAACTGCTTAGCATATCAAGTACATAAATAAATCACTTGGTAAGTTGCAGTCTTTCTGAGGAAACCCAAAATCATCACAAGGCAGAAGCGTAAACATTTTCTGGTTTTAATAAAATCAACATCTCATTTCACTAGAGATAGTGAATAAGTGGAAAAGAATCTGTTGGAATCACTTATTATTCTCATCTGAAAAAAAAATCAGAGGAATAACTAAATATTTATTATCTTTTGTATAAAGATAATAAAGTGGTAAGAGGTGTATTAGGTTAATTTGTGATGGCTCTTTCAAAATAGAATTCTTTTTCAGTATCAGAAAAGAGCGCTAGGACACTTTGCTTGTAGTTTTGTTTTATTTGATGAAATTATCTGAGACTGATTTGTTATTTGTCTGGTTTGATTTGTTGTTGTCTCCCCCCCCATTCATTTTTGAGCCCTACATTCAAACTAACTTTTTTTGCAATGACTGCTTCTTTTTGTAAGTAGTTACATATTTGGGCCACTCTCTAGATAAGGTTTTAAAATTCTGTCTCCTCAAGGTCAGGGTTCAAAATTAACCTGGCAGCTGCATGTCAGTCTTGTACGTTATATATAGCAGTGGAAGGCTGTGGTGTTGAGTAGGTCTTCTCTAGCCGTTGAATGTTGCATAGTTCTCTGAAAAGGTTTTATTACACTAAAACGAAGTTTTTTCAGCTGGGAAATGAGAATTCCTTCTGCACAGTGCTGTGGACACCACCACAGCAATATGTGGCCTTGGAAGTTTACAGGAGATAGGGTGACTCATTTCCTCCTGTCCTCACTGTCACTTGCCACGTGAGGGTCTGGTAGTGCATCAAACTCCTTCAGAGGAGGAATGAAGTTATGAATGAGGGGTTAACTTCTCATATCTTCTTGAACATATTTGTTCTCCCTCTGTTTTGTGATATATGGTAACATAGCCCTAAATTGTAAAGCGGTATTTTTGATCCTTTCCTACCACCTTAGGCACAGATGGCCCTATCCAGCTTATCAAGTGTTTCCAGAGTCTCTTTCTGAGCACTTACATTCTTGCTTTCAGTTTAAATCCTCTTACCTTCTTAGAGTTTTTAAAAAATAAAAATATCAGAACTTGCTAGTCATGTGCTTTCTAATGCCTAATCATAGCATAGTTAAAAAGACACTAGAAAACTGTACAAGAAAAGCCATGATCGTGAATATAAATATATAATGCCAAGTTGCATTATAGATTTACAGCAACAATCCTGTCAAAAGGTAGGGAGGGAAGCTTGTTGTCTGGCACAGTGTGCCATACCTGCGTTTCAGATGTATGTTAATGTACATGACACTACCTACCAGTATTCGAACATCTCAGTGGGGTTAAAAGCAAGAGACTTTTTTATTAGAGTCCCGTCTGTAATAAGACTTTTTTTTTTTAAAGCCTTCTGTAAATTTTATTTACATAATTCTTACAACATTTCTAACAAAATGGCATTAAGATTAAAAACAATTCTGCCCATGAAGAAGATGGTAGGGACTTTTTAGTTTGGATCAAAGCATTTGCTTGAGTCGGACTTTTCTTTGTGCAATGATAGTGGTTTTAATATGTAGGAAATGAGATACACATATGTTATCAGATCCCTGTCTGTGTATTCTGGTACTTTGATGCTGAAGAAGGTTTACCATAGCAGAAGGCTGCACTTTAGTGTCTTCTGACGTAAGTTTCTTCCAAATCTACATGTTCATGGCTGGTTATACGTCATAGTTCATGGCTGGTTATACTTCACATTGATACAAACCTTACTGTTTAATCTAGAACCGTTGTTGATATTTTTTCTATCAGTCCATTCTTAAATACTTTTAATATTTTTAACTTCAAAAGTGGCTAATTATGTTCTAGCTTTTAAAAAATACTTTTATATTTGCATCGGTCTTTAATCTCAAAGGGGGTGGGGGATTCCCTGGTCTTTTATGGTGAGGCAGGGCATTAGAAACAGCTGGCGGCTTTTCTTCCCTGCATATAGATATATGTAATTTGAGTAATGTTACTGCTCAGTCATTCTGTCCTGAAGCTTTAGTTCTATCCAGAGTTTCTTCTTGTACTTAAGTCTCTTCAAGTCTTTAATTTATATTTTCCTTCTCTGCGTCTTTTCTATTTGATGTATCCTTTTTCAGATGGGGGTGACCAAAACTGAACACAGAATTCAAAAGTGAACACACACTATTCAAGGTGAGGGAATATCACTAGTTTTATATAAGGCATAATAATTTTCCGTATGTCTTTGTCCTTTAAAAACAAATACTGATATCCTGATTACTTTTGCTCCCAATTGTAAGATACTTTTTTTTGTTGAGTAATCTGTAAAGTTTTCTGAATTTTTTTCTTTGGAAAGTTGGTTAATTTATAACCTATTAATTCTTGTGGGTAATGAAGAAGTAATGTATGTTAATTTTCACTATGGTTTATATACACCATGTATGCTCTGCTGCCTGTCATTGTGTTGATCTAATTGCATATTTGAAGTCCATCACAAATGCACTACAGCACCACTGTTCTTTATATCCCTCATCATCCACAGATTTTTGTCACTACGTGGTTCTTCATTCCCATTGCATCCTTCAGATTATTGAAGTGTACTTGCCTGTGGCTTTTTCCTGAGTATTGCCACCTTGGTTTGGATCCCTCTAGCCTAGAGTCCTTCCTACGTTTTTTGCAGATCTCTTAGTTTTGCACTTCTCCACATTCATGACGAAGACTGATAGTTGAAGAAAATAAATTGTACATGAGAATACTCGTTAGAATGCTCGTTACCATCTTTCATTAACTTCTTCACTATATCTGATCTTTACCTTAGACCTCCTTTCTTTAGAAGAAGAATTACACATCTCACAACCCGTATCTGGTTATTTCTTTCATAAAATATATGCTTGTGTTAGGCTAGTAATGGTAGTGGGAGAGAAAAAATGTGAGTCTCAGCTTTGTAATCCATTTTGACTATAACTCTTACAAATTGGATTTGTTTACATGAGTTCTTTTGATCCATAGGATGGCTTTGAACAAATCATTAATAAAAAAAAGATAAACATCCTGCCCTTTTGATGACTTCTTTGCATAAATATTTGTTAAAACGATGACAGTGTGCTCTACCCTGAGTAGATGAAGTATTAGGCATTGTTGCAACGAACAGTGATAATTAGGGGTAGTAATGTTTGGCTTATGAGAAGAGCATAGATTTTGTGTTGCATGCTCATATTAGAAATGCTGCCTGCATTTACCTTCAACTATATGAATATGCAGAGGCAAAAAATTATGGAGAAACAGTATTAAAACTCTTATTCAGTGTATTTTAAATTGCAAAGTCAAAATGGCTCGATAAGGCTTATACGCCTGTTTGAAAGGAATTTTACTGCAAAACCTGTACTGAAGAGGTAACTCTGCTAAGGACATACAAGCATTCCTGATGTCCAGCACCCTTGGAGTAGGCAATAGCACCTGGGGAGAGGAAGTACCTCTGTGTTTCTTGCACCCCACAGCTCATGAACTTGAGCTTCTGGTATGGAAGTTGGTATAGGTGGTGGCTAAAGATTTTGGTCTGGGAAAGAAATCACGGAGATGTATTGAAAAGAGTGGAAGACATGAGGGGACAGAAGGTATTTATATACTCTTTGCTCATCTGGAGAGTGGCAACCTGGTGGTCAATAAATAAAACAATGGCATGTGGTAGACAATAGATAACGCTGACCCTTTCATGCTGCCAGAAGAGAAACAGAAATAAAAATTCTCACTCTTTAATCTTATTTCCTTATTACGTATATATGTTATAGGACCTTCAGTGGGAACATATTTGAGAAATTATTTGTGCATTCAACAGGGTTTTTCATAAAGTTAGCAGTTCTAGGAAGCTGCTGTTTTTATTGTTTTATGCTGTTCTTCAGTTGTTAGGTATGTTAACTGTTGGGTTTTAGCTTTTTCATTTAACTTCTGGTCTAAATTGCCTTTGCAACTGAGACTTCTAGTAATTATCATTGACCATTTAAATTGGCTTGACTTCCTACAGTTTTTGTCACGACTTGTTTTTTCAGTATGGCTAATTTTTGCTCTTCGTTCTTTGTTTCCACCAGTGTAAAGGTTGTAAGAAATTTTCTGTTGCTATGCTGAGGTTTAGATTTTTGTGTAGGGTTTTTTTGTTTGTTTTTGTTTGGTTTTTTTTTAACCCTCCCCTGAGGAATTATTTCACTCCTTTTCAAATGTGCTTATTTTGTTGCTTCATTCTAAGCTGGCTAACATGCTGAAGTTAAATTATTTTATGAAATGTTCTGATCTTTAAGCAAGTTAACAGAAACTTGTGTGGTTTCTTCATAAGCTTACAAAAACCTGTAGAATAATATGTATATTCACGGTCTGTGATGTAATAAATAGAAATGTGACTATCCAAACAGGCAGCTGAAGCAAATACTCATTTGTGTCTTTCATCTTTTCAATTGGAAATAGCTAAAAAGTCTGCTTCAGGAGAGTTGAATTGAGCTGTGCTGGGTCAAGTGAGAAAGGATGTCAGATGTGTTAATCTAGGAATTGTTGCTTACTACACTGGAAGGATTCACTTTATTAATACTGCATTTCAATTTCTAAATGAAGTTGTCGATCTTTTTAATGTTTAATTAACATTGATAAATTAATGTTTGACATCAATAAGAAGGAAATAGATGATCTCTGTAAAATCTTGCTTTTAGTTGAATTTAAGTGTATTTAAGTAAGATTTGGTATCCTTAAGAAGTTTAGAAGATTTTGATTATGTTCTTGATGTCTTGATATGGGGCAACAGATGCTGTTTACCAAGTTGAAGACTACAGTAGCTTCTGGTGTACTGAGCATTTTGTCATCAGCAGTAGATACCAAGCAGTAGTGTGTATGTGTGGTGATGGTGCGGTGTTTTGAGAGAGAGAAGTTCTAAGTTACAGTCTTTTTTTGAGTAATGGGATGTTGAAGTCACTGTGTGGGGTATCTGGAGTTCCTACCACTTAATTTACTGTCTGTGGTTGTAGTTAGGAAAGGGAATACCTTCCTTTTAAGCTGTATGTAAAAATAGTTCCTACCTGACAAAAGAGCTGTGGATCATCTTATAAAAATAAAAACCGAGGAACATCTCCCTCCTCTTTAACCGTTTCCTCCCTGATTGTCCAAAGAGATTTTAACTGGAAGTTTAAAAGAAAGCTGGGGGCGGGGAGGAAGGTGGTTTTGAGCATACTATTAACAAACCATCTTCCTTTATCAAAAATAGTGGAGCTGGTAAAAACCAGTCTAAACATAATCAAACCCAGTACAAGTTCTCTTGTAAATTTGTCTGCGGTGGGAGAGTTGCTCCATTTTAAGGACCAGCATGAGGCCATGGTAAGAGACACAGAACTTGAAAAACAGTGAATTTGACGTTTCTGTGGAGTGGCAGCTCTTCATCTTCCTCACTTCAAGCTATCCTGAAAATGATTTTTGCTCACTGTACTGTAGTGAGGTCTGGGTAGCCCTGTTTGGGAGCATGTTTCCTTTCTGAATGGTAGGTCGGGAAGTGAGGAGCACCGGTCTTGTGCCTCCTTAAATATGTCCCTTTTCCTTAGATTTGTTAGCACCTTTTCTTGAAAAGTAACAGATTACTATATTGTGAAATACAGTAAAAAGTCTTTTTTTTTCTTCTTGTTGTTGTGGATTTTTTGTGTGTGTGGGTTTTTTTTGTTATTTTTGTTACCATATCTACCTTTATCCTTCTTTTATTTGCAACCCTATCCCTCAAAAGAGACGAGTGACAGACTGGCCGACTGTGGCTATTTTTATACGGTGCACATATTAACTGTTGAGTAAATGTAAGAGGTTTTAAAGAGCTTATTTTAGCAGAAGCATTTGTTAAAGCCCCTATATCCATAGGCTGTGTGTATATTCATTAACTATTCAGGGCTGTAACATAATACAACAAAAGGAAGCATATTTTAACAGAGATCTGTAACAACCATATGCAGGCTGGCACCCAGCCAGCGTCTGCAGGCAGACGTTTCTTATGGCTATTTCTAGTCTTGTGGCATCTAGATATATTAAATGTATTTCTTGGATAGTGGAACTAGCCAATACTTACTGCAGTGTCATGATCCCACATTGCAAAAATACGTTATGTTTGATCCCTAGAAGTTTCTTGTAATCAAATCTTTGAAGGCAGTGGAAAACTGAGCCTCTCCAATTTCACTGCCAGTGGGACAAGATTTATCCACGCATCCAGGAGGGTCTGTGACAGGGATGGCAAGAACTGAAGCACTGGCATGAATGGAAAGTGCATAAATATTTAGCAGAGTATCCTGTCCTGTAGACTTTCTTATCTGTGGAAAGTCTCGGATTTTTCTTATAGCAGAAGCCCAGGTGGTTTCAGTGGTCAGGGATGGGGGAGAATGTTGTGAGTCCTTCCCCGGTGGTGAATGTGCATCCTTAGAGCTTGGAGTATGTCTATGTACAGCTTCTGCCAGCTACTCCTTGTGAAAAGGGGTGGAGAAGCTTCAGATCTTGGTCTGCTGTATACAACAAAATAATTTCTCTGTCCCAATGTAGCATGAAAATTGGAATTTGTTCCAAATCAGTACATTTTATCATAGAGAATCATAGAATGGGTTGGGTTGGAAGGGACCTCAGAGATGATCTAGTTCCAACCTCCCTACCATGGGCAGGGACATCCTCCACTAGAGGGGGTTGCCCAAAGCCCCATCCAACCTGGCCTTGAACACTGCCAGGGATGGGGCCTCCACAGCTTCTCTGCGCAACCTGTTCCAGTGCCTCACCACCCTCACAGAGAAGAATTTCTTCCTTATATCTAATCTAAATCTCCCCTCTTTCATCTGAAAGTCACTACTCCTTGTCCTATCACTATACTCCCTGATAAGCAATCCCTCTCCATCTTTCCTGTAGGCCCCTTTAGGTACTGAAAGGCTGCAGTTAGGTCTCCCCGGAGTCTTCTCCAGGCTGAACAACTCCAACTCTATCAGCCTGTCTTCATAGGAGACATAAGCTTCTTAGGCTGCTCCAGCTCTCTGATTGTCTTTGTGGCCCTCCTCTGGACTCACTCCAACAGCTCCATGTCTGTCTTGTACTGGGGAGTCTAGGGCTGGATGCAGTACTCCAGGTGGGGTCTCACAAGAGCAGAGTAGAGGGGGAGAATCACCTCCCTCCACCTGCTGGTCATGCTTCTTTTGATGCTTGGCTTTCCGGGCTGCCAGCGCACACTGCCGGCTCACGTTGCGGTTTTTCATCAACCAGCACCCCCAAGTCCTTCACCTCAGGGCTGCTCTCAATCCGTTCTCCACCCAACCTGTAGTTGTGCTTGGAATTGCCCCGACCCACGTGTAGGACCTTGCACTTGGCCTTGTTGAACTTCGTGCACTTTGCATGGACCCACCTCTCTAGCCTGTGAAGGCCCCTCTGGATGGCATCCCTGCCCTCCAGCATGTTGACCACACCACGCAGCTTGCTGTTGTCGTCCAACTTGCTGAGGGTGCGCTCGATGCCACTGTTGGTGTTGCTAACAAAGATGTTAAACAGTTAAAATTTCGGTGAAGTAAATATTTTGATGTCAGAGGAGAAGATAGATATGTAGCAATGTACTATGCTCAGAGATTGTTTTGTATGTGGAATGTCAAGGTGGTACAGCAGCATGTGCAGAAGCGTAAGGTTTTTAAGCTCTTACACAGGTGAGAAATCATGCTTTTCCCCACCAGCGTGTTACCTCGTCAGTTGAATGTTACTGTGCTGCCCAGCTGCAGTGGGATTTACCCTCTTAGTTTTAATTACCTTCCTACTCCTCTGTGGCATGTTAAGCTAACAACAGATAGTCTGTTTTCAAAGTAAATCACTTTATAGTGTGGTGATTTAACTAACTTTGTCTCCGGGCCTCTTTCTATATTAGCATGCAGATATATTTTAATTCTTTTTCCTTTTGTTAGTAGCTTGAATTAACTGGGAGAAAAGTTTCAAAAGAACAAATGCAATTAAAATGGATATCTGTGAAATACTTGAATTTTGTTCCACGTTGAACAGAAACGTTACGTGCCCCTTCAGCAGCTGTGTCAATAGCAATTTTTCTGGTTCTTGAGTACAGAAGTAAAGTGAAATGCCGTTGGTTAAATAACCCACATTTGGTTTAGGTGAAAAATAAGACCTGGTCTCTTTAGCAAGTGCAATGCTTTCATTTAAGTGATTTAAAAATTGATCACATTGAACTGATTTGAGTGCATTAAAGGATTTGCAGTTATGTGATTAAATAGATATTTTAAATAGCTTTAAGTGTACTGTCCAGTTGGGAAGTGCGCAAGTGTATTTTCAGGTAAAACTTTATTGGTTTTGAAGTAAATTACTGTATTGTGTTCAGAATGTAGTTACAGACATATGATATTGAGTGCACGAATCATTTGGCACGTACTGGAGGAAAGGCAAAAAAGTTGCATCAGTGACATTCTGGTTTTCAGGCATATCAATTATTTTGATGTATGTAGCAAAATCTAGATAAAGAAAAATGCAATTTCTGATGTTATGATTTTACTGAAATAATTCGCCTGTGTTTTCAAATAACAGATCTTTTTTTGTCATATTAGATTGTTGAATTACTTTTTTTCCCCTAAGGAAAAAATTCAGTAACTATGTTTAATTTGCAGAGCACCAGAGATCATACTGGGATTGCCGTTTTGTGAAGCCATAGACATGTGGTCGTTAGGGTGTGTGATTGCAGAGCTGTTTCTTGGATGGCCACTGTACCCAGGAGCACTGGAATATGACCAGGTAGTAGAATAAATTTCACAAGCATACGTACACTTTCTGCAGCTTGGGAATTTCAGATCATTAAATCCAGGATTTCAAATGTCCGTAACATCCCCTATTAAGTAGTATTTCTTCAAGTCTATTCAATGCTTTTAATTTAGTCTTATTGATTGTCCTAGGAATATAAATCCTGTTTCCAGACCAAGCTGTATATTCTGCTGTTTTTCTGAATCAAACTTCAAGTTGTCCTTTTGTGGGTGGTTTTTTTTTCCTATCTTGCAAATAAATGTGGCCACTACCATTGCATTGTGATTTTTCTGTCACTTGCCATGAACGGGGTTGACTGTGGAATGTCTGTTCAGATGTCAGGATTAGTTGCCTTCTGAACAATTCCTGATGCTTTCTGGAAATTCAGCGTAGCTCAAATCTTTGAGTGCCTATACTTCATGAGGAACAAGAATCAAGTGTCATAGTAATACTGTGTATATGCAGTGGTAAAGCTTGAAGCTGTGCCTTTGCTTTGTTAGAGTTTTCAGCTACTGACAACATTGGCATCAGTGAGCTGACTTAAAAAAAAAAAAAGCTGTTTAATGAAAGATGTAGAACATTTTCAATTTAAAGATCCTTAAAAGAGAGAAGTCTTATTTTTGTAGCATGATGTGGAAATCTGAAGGAATGTAATCAGCATTCTGACTATCCCAGCCCGGTTTTGAACTTTGAAGAAACCTCCTGAAGATCCCAGATGTAACAACGCTGGCTTCTTGCTACCTTCTACATCTTCGATTCAACATTCAGTTTAGGGGCAGTTCCTCCAGCGTGTTGTTTAGGTTATTCAAATCCTGACCTTCATGCAGCGGGCTTTTGGTTCCCTGTGCTTACAGATCCGACCTACTTTTCTAAAAAGCCTTTTGTTAAAACCTCTGTCAAGGGATATATTGATTTTTGTGTTGCTTTTGGTAACATTTCATGTGTCAGTGTCCCTCATTTACACAAAATGCAACGTTTCATGGGTAGGAAGTAAGCTATGAGTGGAACATGGGTTGAGGCCTTAATGCATTTAGAAGACCTTTGTGCAGGGTGTTGCTTTTGAAACGGAGAACAGGAGAGGAAACAACTAACAGACATATAATTCATTGTGTTCTTTAAGGGAAAAGCAGAGACATTTGGTTTTGGAAAGAACCTGTAATACTGTCTCAAAAATTTCCAAGAACTTAGCAAATTTATTTATCTCTTATTCTGAAAGAAACTGCAGGAGAAGATCTGGACTTTCAAAAAAATTTCCAAAGTACATAATTTCCAGAATTACTTCTGCTTTTGACCCTGTAGTGCTGTTAAGTAGCTGTTAAAAGGAATGCTGCTGTGGGTGAGAAAGGACCTTAAGCCTGGTTCATGGTCTTCTGATCATGATCTCATACAGGCGGACGCTGCTTCTGGATATGCAGTATAGCTTTGGACCACGTCTTCAGTCACTTACAATAGAGTGGAGGTTTGAATGGTGGAGAATGCTGCCCACGAACCAGTCTTCCCTCAAATTAGTTTGTGATTTGTCACGATGGCAGCATGTTAATGTGTGCCAACAGACTTAGGTAGCTGTGAGCCTCTGACTTTTGTACAGAGAGCAGTAGCAGTGTAAAGCTCTGTCTCATAAAGATGAGGATGTTTTTTTCATAAAAGTACAGAGTCTCATTGAAAGACCTTCTTTCCCCTGCTGCACTGCAGCCACCTTGTCACGTACAGAACCCATTTCATATGGTGCCCAGAGCACTGCCTTCATAGTGCTTGTTTGCTCGGCTTTTCTCAGTTTCAGGCAGCCAGGTCCTTATGACAGCATATTCCTGTCATTTGTTCCCTGCTGGTTTAGGCCCAGGGCCAACATGGCTTGACCTCTAGCTCCTGCCGGAGAGTGCAAGCGGACAGCATTGTCACCAGTGACATCCACCTTCCCAGATGCGCTTCATGCAAAGGACTACATGGATTAGGAGTTAATCCTGATGCTCATAAGATTTTCTGTTTGCTTTACAAGTGAGATTAAAAGACATTTGCTTAGATACAGCATTCAAGTTTCATCTGTTGATAACTCATCTAACAACAATCGGGAAGCATCAGTTAATAACTCATCTAGGAACTTGTCTGATCCTTCATGTCGGAGAAGTCGTGGTGGAAGAGAAGCTGTAACCTCCTCTTCACCAGCACGAATTGCCTTACTTCAGTCAGCCTGGTCGTTGTGCTCAAGCAGGTCTGCAAAACTTGGTTCAGAGAAATCTGATTCAGGGTCTTCCTCAGTGTACATAAGTACAGCAGATGCAGGAGATGACTCCCAAGGAAATTCCTTTCGTCCTGCTACATGGTATGTGTCACTGAGCAAACAAACAGGCAAGGGCTTTGTGCTGCATTTGCCCCTGTCCGCCTGGCCTGTGGCAACCAACATGCTAGGTCTTGAAAGGAAGCTCTTAGTTACTATATTCCTTTGTGATTATACCCAGTAACAGCTGTACTTCTCAGTGAAAAATAGCCGTGTCTTCTGAGCTTTAATACTCATTAAAAACAGGCACAGGTGCTTAACGGCTAAATTTTTGAATACATTGTCTTCACCACCCCTCCTATTTTCTAAGACTTTATAATATGCTTAGAAAACAAATGATCTGGAAAGATTTCTGGTCAGAGTGAGATTCTCTTTACTCTCTCATGTAGGGAATTATGGAGGATACCAAATAGCAAAAGTTGGCCGCATTGCATTTAGTTCCTTCTCACTTTGGTCTGTCACTTATATTTCAGCAGAAGCCTTGCATGTGCCTTTCCTCTCTACTGCTCATCACCTTTCCTCTCTACTGCTCATCACTTTCTTTCCTCTCAGGTGCTCCGAGCTTTGAAGTCCTTTTGTCTTATCTCCCAGTCTCTGGCTTGGTATATTTCACCGTGCTCTCCTTCTGATTTTTTTTTTTCCTTTCTTCCATTCTTTCTTAGTTCCCAGCTGCCCCACCTTTTCCAGGGCAGCAGTCCCTCTGGAGGTGTGTGACATGGGACTTGGGACCCTGCACTCCCCTCAGACCTTCAACCCTGACTGCTGGAATCCATACTCCTTCCATTGTGACCTGCAGCAAGCTCAGTTTTTAATTATTGCCAATTATTATTATTCCAATTAGTCTTTCTTGAAGGTGGTTTTAAAAAAAATTTAAAGAAATATTATTTCTGGGATAACTGCCCCCTTGTACAGTCAGTTAGCATGGCATGCACAGTAGTTAAAAACACATCATAACATCTTGTTTCAACAGATCTCTGTCGAAGCGTTGAATCTTAGCTATTTTAGGTAATACTTTGTATCATCAACTATAAGAAAAGCAGTGAAAAATGCATAATAAATTGCTTTCTAAAATAAATGCATGTTAATAATTTCAGTGGAAAAGAGCATCTGACCACTTCAGGCATAAAGCTAGTCCATTCCCATCGCGTTCAGTAGCCGATTTTCTGAAACAAGGACCGTATCGTTTGCTGGCTGCCTGGAGTTTGTAGGCGCACTCCCTTTGCAAGCAGAACATTTGCTTGAAATGCAGGTGTCTCAGACGTGTAAGGCTGATGCGCTGGAAACAGCAAGCGGAAAGGATTTTTATAGCATTGTATAATGACAGTACGCCAGAAAAAAGTCACTAGACTTGTGTACACAAGCAAAGCACTCCTAGTAATTTTCCTGTTCAGAATGAAAATACTACATTTAGGATTTAAATGGGTTGAGGAGGTAATGACAGCCACTCTCCACAGCTCCTCTTTTCTGTGACCACACTTTAAAACCTTGCTTATATAGGTCACTTCAGAGGTTTGTTTATGTATGGCTTTGAGAGATGGAGAGCAGTATCAAGCATTCAGTGTTAGGTTTCTCTCCTACGTGAGATGTACTTGTCAAACTATGGTGCTCTGAGGGTGATTCATTTGGCCATTTTTTAAAAGAAATGACAAGTCTTTAATTATGTGCATCAGATTTTGAAAATTGGAGGTAAATTATTTTCCATGTTTTGTTTTATTTTTCTTCCTCAGATTCGTTACATTTCGCAGACTCAAGGTTTGCCAGGAGAGCAGTTGTTAAGCATGGGAACGAAAACCGCAAGATTTTTCTGTAGAGAAACGGATGCACCATATTCCAGTTGGAGATTAAAGGTAAGCGGTATAGTATGGTAGAAAACAGTGTATTATTTTGTGAGCAGAGAAGCCAGAGAGGCCGAGATTCACTATGATAATTGTTAGTTCCCTTCCACAACTCCTGTGGTTTTTATTTTTTATTTTTAATCAGCCCGGATGTGTATCGCTTCTGTTTTTCCCATTCCCCAAAGCAGCTCTCCAAGCCCGTGCCCACGTTCCCTTCCCACCAGCGTCCCCGGCGGCAGGTCTGGTGCAGCTGCCGGGCTGTGTGGCCAGTGCAAGGGTGGACAGAGAGCCTTGTCTCTGCAGAGGTGCTAAATGAGTTGGTTTTTTTAGTTGGTCACTGCTTTTCACTTCACTTGAAGGAACTTGTCTCTGAGGCCCAAGCTGCTCTGTCAAAATTTGTTCAAAACTGGCTTCAGGACCAGAAGTTCCTAGGAGAAAGGGGATTAGGAAACAATATGACTGCGTACAGCTCATTTCTTTCAGATCTCATGATGAAACAGTCTCTGTTAAAGCTGCAATACAATAAAAACAGACAAAATGACAAAAAATGGACTTTTTTGATCTGCACACCTTCCGTCTCTCTAAGCAACGTCACTGCGCGCTGGCCCGAGGCAAAGCTTTAAGTTCCTATGCAAATATTTATTTTTTTTAAGTCGTACTGCTTCATGGCACTGCTTCACCACGTTTATGGAGGACTCGGGGAGTCAGGAAACAGTTACAGCTGACATAAAACTTGTGCAGTAACAAACAGCTGACGAGCTCGAAGCGCGAGTTGCGTAACTCTGCACAGTAATTTGGTAAATCCCTGGCGCGCGTTGGGCCAAGCGGCCGGGCCCAGTGCTGCCCTGCTGTAACGCTGCTGGCTCGGGTTATGTAAGGGTTCCCCAACTGCCACCATCCTGATTATTCTAGTTTGCTGGTTTTTCGGGCGGTTGATCATTAGGTGGCAGTTTACATTTGGCTTCTGTTGAAGCAGACAGGTCTTGATGTAAACAGCCCTCCCCGTTTTCAGGAGCTGTTACCTTCTCTCACAGCAGACTAAATGCTGTTTTGGGGAAAGAAAAGAGTTTTCATACAGACCATTGGTCATTACTTGCAGTTTTTGTCAAAGTTAACTTTGGAAACTTTTTTGTAATCAGTATGTTATAAAAAAATAATTACTGGCAGTCCTGCCTTGCCTCCTGCAACAGGGCCTCTTAAACCAAAACCTGCGTCCTGGTGCTGTCTGTGTTGAAGGATGAGAATTGTAACAGCAAGTGGTATTCCAGCTCATAACTCACTGATTGCATTCATTCTCTGGGACTTAATTGTTTGGTTTGTACTTCAGTATTTAAAATACTTACATGAACTGTTGTATATGCAAAGGAGTAAAAGTATAAAAACAACAGAAGAAAAGAGAAAGCAAAGAGAAATTGAACAGCAACTGGCTGGGTTATTTTGGGTTTTTATTATTTATTTACTTATAGTGATATGATGTTGCTGCTCTTAGGAGTTAACAGTCTAAGTTTGAGGAAATGTGTGAAATACAAATAATAGAGAACCTGTGATATATAAAAGTAGAAGTTTCATTAGACAATGTGTTGCTAGGCTTTCAGCACTTCCTATGTGATCTACAAACCATCTATTGTAATCCGGTACTGTGATCGCGCAGATGTGAAGATCAGTACTTTCCTATTTCAATTTAGAAAATGACAGTAGGCAGCAAAGCAGCATACAACTATACAATTAAAATATTATTTAAAAAAAATAATGGTTTATTAGGTGGATGAATACGTAAAGTAACTTTGTAGCTGTAAGTGTGCTTTATTGTCAACTTCTAAGCTCAAC
>VWZZ01006284.1:396382-418631 GCA_013399095.1 Psophia crepitans | reverse complement strand
TTTTTTTTTTTTTTTTGTGAGACATTGGAAGAACACGAGGCAGAGACAGGTATGAAGTCCAAAGAGGCCAGAAAGTACATTTTCAACAGTTTGGATGATATAGTGCATGTGAGTATTAAAGCAGTTTTCCTTTGCAGAAGGAATGTGTGATTTTTACAACATTTTACTAGTTTGAAATAAACACCTTTTATAATATTATTTATTGTGTATCAGTCATATCCATTATTCTCTGTATATGTTACTCTGAGGAAATTGTCTAGCTGTGTCAGCCCTCTGGGCTTTTTATAAAGATCTTCCTTTGTCATTGCTTGTGTTAAACAAAGATACTTGTCCTTGTGGTGGGGGGAACCCTTTAATTTTGTGTATAATGTATACTTTCTCTTCTGCCTTATCTGCCATTCTAGGTAAATAATGAATGCATATGGATCCTGCTATCTTAACTATGTAATGTCCAGTATAGTTCTGCCATCTAAACAATATAATTCTCAATATAAGTATTTTTTCCTTTTAAAAAAAAACACAACACTTAACTGCACATTTCTTTGGCTTTATAACTCTCTAGTCAATAACAAAAAAAAAAAAAATTTCATTCTCTTCCATGTCCTGAAAAAAGAATCAAATCTTTTTGCAAGATTTGCATTAATTCATGTTTGAAATTCTTTTTTGAAGACTACCTCAGTAGTTTAAGTTAGACTCTACAAAGATCTTTATCCCAAATCTTACTTTTTAAATTCCGAGACCCATACTGGAATAAAGCCTTCAGGGATTTTTGGCTGGGGAGGGTGCAAGGGGAAGTAGTGTGTGTGCAGGAAAAAAGTCACCAGTTCCAAGCCAACTGTACTGGGATAAGCTAGCAAATCCACCGTGTCCCACGTGGTAAACTTACTGAATATTAGTATTTTACAGCAGAAAGCAGTAACAGAAAGAGTTAAACCAGTATGTGTTTCTTCTACCTGACTGCTTTGTTCAATGCCAGGTGAACATGGTGATGGATTTGGAAGGAAGTGACCTGTTGGCGGAGAAGGCAGATAGGAGGGAATTTGTCAGTCTGTTGAAGAAAATGTTGCTGATCGACGCTGATTTAAGAATCACTCCAGCTGAGACCCTGAACCATTCTTTTGTTACCATGAAGCACCTCCTTGATTTTCCTCATAGCAACCAGTATGTAACACGCACAAATTATTTTTTTCAAATCTCCATTGTAGTGATTCGTGTGTATAATAGTGTTGTTTCATCTGCCATTGGAGAGAAAAATCTTCTGTCATTTTTGTAGCGTCTTAGAGAATTCTTTCAAGTGCTTGCAATATTAGACACACCTACTTGGTCAAGGAAACCGAAGACGTGTTTTTTCTGTAAAGTACCATTTAGAGCTATAGATTTCAAAGTTATTGTTTATTATGCCTGCTTGATCAAATTCCAACACCGCAGAAATGGGCTTGATTTGTGGAAGCACGCAGAGCCTTAGCTCCGGTCGGTCACTGAGAGCCGGGGTCGGCATGTCCTCTTGAGGAATGGAGTGAAAGCGTTTCACTGAACGAAAGAGCTTTCCATCCATTTAGTTTACTATCCTTCCTGCTTGTACGCAGTTGTTAGAAAGTGGTGTTAGATACAAGGAGCAGGAAATAGCAGTATTTTTTTCTTGATTTTTAAAATATGTATTATGAAGGCTTGACATGAACATTATAATAGTAGTATTTCTTTTTTCTGCTTCTGCGTATGATGCCATTCTGTGAAACTGGGACCTATGGGCTTCCAACTGATTTTTTTTTTCTGTTGTTTTGGGGAATTGTTTTATGCATTTAACAACACGAAATACTAATTAAAGCAATTTGTTTTCTGGTTTTCATAGAGTGAAGTCCTGTTTTCATATCATGGATGTTTGCAAATGCAGATCAAATTTGTATGACTTAAGTAATGGCAATAAAACATCACTTATGAGACCAGTTGCCTCAGGCAGTGCAGCTAATCTGACTGCGAGCTTTACCAAAATTGGTCCAGTAAGAAGTCAGGTAAACCCAATTGTTTTAAATTATAAATTCCGTTAATGCACTTTCTCTAATTAATTTCATAATTGATAAAAGTACATCTAATAAGTGACAAAATCATCTTTACTCTCATTTTTTCCTAATGTTTTCTTCAACCAACCAACCATTCAGAATTCAGTATGTTTCAAAATGAAGTTACAAACTGGCGTTGCCATAGCAAACCTATTACCGTGTATTGTAGTGCCCTCCGGTGGCCAAACGGGATGGCTGCCTGTGAAATGTATTTGACGTTTCAATTTTTATGTTACTGTGGTTGTTTATTTTATAAACTGGTGAGACGCGTGTGTGAGAGATTCAGATTCAGAGTTATAATTTTGCCTGTATTGAAATCTGTTCCCGTAGGCATTAACTGCATCTGCCCATTCAGTTTTGCACCAAGGGATACCACTGCAGGCAGGAACTGCGCAGTTTGGTTGCAGTGATGTTTTCCAACAGGCATTGATTATATGTCCTCCAACTATTCAAGGTATGTCTAACTGGAATTGTTACAGTTCCCGAAATACGAGTGTTACTGTTCGTCTGTTGGCAGTGTTTGAGTTTTCCATTATATCCACTGAAGATGTGTATTTTAAAAAACTTCCATTATGCCATTAAAAAATTAGCGTGAGAATTGAATCCAGATACATTGCATCTTTCTGAAAGAAATGGCAAATCAGCATCTGCAGAAAATCTGGAGTCGATCTTCCTGTACCGCACACACACATATATATATATATGTATACACGTGCGTATATATATCTTGGATAATACAAAGGGAGACAATGTGGAAGCCGAAGCAAGAAAGGAGGAGGGTATTCTGAAGTAAATTTTGAAAGGGAACGAGAGAGGTGAGGGGAATGGCAGTGTTGTGGTAGGCTTTTTGGTGGTGTGGGGTTTTTTTCTTTTTTTTGGCGGTTGTGTGCGTTCGGGTTTTTTTATTTGTTGGTGGGGCTGGGGTGGTTTGCTTGGGTTGGTTGGGTCAGTTTTTTGTTTTATTGTTTTGTATGTGGTTTTTTCCCCTGTTACATCCCTAGGGCATACTAGGGATAAGGATAAAAAAACTGTAACAGTTCTGGTGATAAATCTGTCTGGATAATAAAGTTGGTTGTTTTTTTAATTGGACTTTCAAGTGAATGTTTAAGAAAACACCTGGAAACTTGGAGCTTCATGTAAGGATGTAACTGCCCTACAGAAATGGTGTCACACTGTCCTACAGTTATAATAGAACTGCTGTAGCTTTCTGATGGCTGAAAAACACATAGCTAAATCTTTGAGAATGTTGCTTGCATCATGCTGTGAGGAGGAAAGGGCAGCTTGGCTGAACTCTCCTGTATTACAAAGGATAAGATTGTTTTAACCATACAATTTTGTATTTATGGAAAGAAATAATGGGCTGAGAGTGCAATTATCAGAAACATTTGGAAGACTGTGAGGTGAAACTAGCACAGAAGTATTTCCACAGTGTAGAAAATGACCGAATAAACTTATGCATCTCTAGGACATATGGTAGTACAGGTGATCCCTGTTTCCCTAAACAAATGCATTTGCATCATGCAAATGTAGGGGTTTTTTGTTTGGTTTTCTGTTTGTTTGTTTGGTTTTGGTTGGTTTTTTTTTGCCCCCCAAGGAATCTTTAAAACCTCATTTAAATCTCAAAACATATCAAGCAAAAGTTGTTTTTTCTGTTTATAATGGGCTGTTCAGAGAGGAGCTGATGAAAACCAGCCTTTCTTATCCTATTAACAGTCATTTATGGAGAGGGAAAGGTAATTTATATCGTTTGCTTATTAAGTTAGCTTGATTATAGTCTTCATGTCCAAACATGCAATTTATCTGTCTCTGTGATGGTTCAGTTTTCTGTTGAGATCAGATCTTGAAATGATGGCATCTTTAGGAAGTAAGTTTTTTTAAGAATTGCTTTCAAACTCCTTCTCAGTTCTCCCTCTGCAGTTTGAAGTTCTAGAAATCACACTAGGTTCACTCTGGAAAAAACAAACGAACAAAACCAGAACAAAAATGGAACACCCCTTCCCCCCACAAAAAAAGACCCCACAAAACAACAAACAACCCACAAAACCCCACCCGAACCAACCCAAAACACTTCTAACCAAAACTCAGAGCCCCTGAAATCTTTATCTCTTTACATAAAGACAGATATAGCAGACTTTATCAGTAATGCTGTTTGTGGCTGGTGCATCCGTCCTGAGTTCCAGAACTCAGGGAAGCTCCGAGTATTCACCGTGCAGAGTGTCAGAGGCTGTATCAGCTAAATGCATAGCTCCATAAAGATTTCCTTCTGAGCACTTAGTATGGCTAAGTAATTTCTTACTTAAATTTTATATATACTTTCATAATGACATATTCCATAATTTAAAACCCTACTATTTTCATTAAACCCCGGTGAATAAAGTGGTTATAGAAAGGGAAACAGTACATGCAAATACTTTTTCTGTGGTCTGTATACTGTATTCTTAGTATGATGATAAATTGCCAAATTTAAATTCTGCTACAGCTTGAATGAAGGGAATATGTTGTTTTCATCACGTAGATGACAAGCTGAGTTGCTGGCATGGAGGGAAAGAGATATTAATGGTATCTGACTCTGCTTCAAGGTTTCACTGCTTGGCTGCTCTGTCAAATACCTGAAGCGCTGAAGCTCGCTACTTCTGGCAGAGTTAGGATGTTCCTGTTCTGGATGACTGGGTGGAAAAAATTAGTCAACAGTATTTCCAAACCTAAAAGCTTTAAACTGCATAGTTGTAACTTAGTATTGTGTTATCACAAGAGAATTATATCAGATGGAGACTTTCTTTCATCCTTTACTGTAAAGATTTAAAAACATACCCAACACTTTTAATTGTTAATTTATTAGTTCTTCAGAAGTTACCTCCAAACCCATTACTTGTGCTAAAGCACAAGACACAAAGTGCAATTAGATGACATTAGTATATTTGCCTAGCCAGTTTTTTCTTCTAGCATGGCTGTTCTGTTGCAATATCTGTTGAAAAAAAATAATAATCCTCGTTCATTTTAGTATTATGTCAAAAATTTTTAATAGTATTAAACATTGTAGCATTGCTCTGCGTCTGTTACTTTCCTGTGACAATGATAAAATCTATACAGAGCATGAGATGCATCTTTTTTGTATTGTGTTCTTGTGATATTCCAACAGTGCTACGGTTTGCATTATTTTGATAAAGGGAGGAATAGGATTATGGATTCTACTGCAAATATTTGATGGCATACACAGAAAATTTTACATTGTTTCCCACAAAAGAGTTGGTAACAAGTAGGGGCATTATACATGTGGTGTTGCCAGCTGTAAGAGCGAAGAGGAATGGGTTTCAGCTAGCTGGAAATACAGAGCATGAGATGTCCAGGAGTCAGCTGTGAGAAGCTTTGAAATTCAGTTCTGCTCACTTTTGTCTGCTTCCTTCCAAATACTTTTAATGTGATTTATGATAAAGTATAAAATGCTTAGCTTTGCAGAACGTTCTGCCTAAGTTGTTCCTTTTTCTAGTAGTCTGTTTCCAAATAGTAGCTATTGGCAGTTCTTTCTGGAAGTGACGGCATCAAATACTTGTGCAGATACGTAATGGCAAAAAAAAATGGTTTAGGTCTTGATTTACTTGGTTTGAAAATCTAATGTACGGAATTAGATCATAAACACATCAAGAAAAAAATAGTGACATGTTGTAAAATTATCCTTTCTCCTCAGAGAAAATATGCAAGACTGGTGTTTTGCTTAAAGCTTGGGTATGTGTTTTTCTCCCTGATAGGAATTCCTACAAACCACAGTAAACCCACCAGTTTCTCCCTGCGGGTGGATAATGCAGTTCCGTTGGTGACCCAAGCCCACGCAATTCAGCCACTACAGATTCGAGCAGGAATCCTTTCTCAGGTTGGCTTACTTAAATGTAAAAATCTTACTTGTTTTATTTTTAGTTGGTCTACAGTTTTGCCCTGTAGAGTTTTGCCCTGTAGCAGTCCTCCTTCTGTTTTGTGCTGAACTGCAAGCAGCTAATGTACGTGCGGTCGTTCTCTGTATCATGAAATCGTCTCTGCTTCACAACAGACATGGTCAAATCAGACCCAGCAAATACTGGTTCCTGCTTGGCAGCAGGTAGCGCCGGTGGCAGCTGCTGCTACATCTCTGGCCTCTGATCCTGTGGCTGGCCCACAGAGGCTTGGAGACTGGGGGTAAGTCCGTGTATTTTTGTTCGATACCTTAATGGCTTTGGTTTAACGAGACCCACAGACGCAATGCAAATGACTTGCAATTCAAAGTTTCCTTTCTTTTTCCTCAGGAAGATGATTACCCAGGGTACCCATTACAATTCAGTGATACCGCAGCCTCTTTTAACACATCAGATAACTTTGTCTGCCCCTCAGCCAATTAGCGTGGGCATTGCACACGTTGTCTGGCCTCAGCCTGCAGCTACCAAGAGGAACAAACTGTGTCAGAACAGGTTGGTAGAACATTTCTAACATTCAGAGGTAGTGTATCTGTAGTTGCTGTTCAGTGGACAAGAGAATAGCCTGTAAAAGTGGCACGCTTGTTAGTGACCATTGTACTGAAACAGTCTTTTGGGAAAACTTGTTCTTTCTGCTCTAGGTTTTCAGCGTTATTTTGGTAGTACGGACTAGATGGAAAAATACTTGCAATAGTGAGACGTTTTAGTTCCTGTTGATTAGTATGTGCCTATCATGATAGCAGAGTTGTCTCTATGGCCTTTGGGAAGGTGTAAGAATATGTTGAGGTAGCTCTAGTGAGATACTCCTAAGCTTACGTGCATGAGGACCTATCAGCTTTAGACAACTGAGAATAAAGAGACACTGTATAACAGGGTTGCAGTATGCCTTACAATCATCTTAAGAACAGTCTGTCTTTCGCTGCGGGCCAAAAATACTTTAGCTGCTTGCTAAAGAAGGTATGCCCCACTGCCATATAAAATATTTGCAAAGATATGGGATGCTCAATAAGGGGAAAAGCATGGGTTACAGAGGGCAATTTCAGCAGTCTTGTTTTAAGCAAGGATTTCGTCCAGAGGCTACCAGCTTTTGTTTTCAGGGCAGATCTTTTCAGGAAATCTGGCCAGGTTTTGTGTGCTTGTTTTTCAGCCAAACAGGATTTTAGTTTCTTTTTTCGTGTATAAGAACATGGAGTTTTCAATGTATTGTATTTAATGTTGTTGTGAATTTCAGTCTTAGATACTACTTAGTTTGGATGTGGCAACATAGCTTCTTATTAGCATGTTTCTGGATAATTTTTTTTATTAATGCGTGGAATCATATATGTCAAGTATTTATGACTGTGTTTCCTGTTTTTTTTCTTTGTATTAGTTTAGGAACTTGGTGGTTTAGCCTACATTGCTTTCTTCATTTTTGTTGAAAATAGTACAGTTTTCAGGTCTGTTGGTAGAGATTCACTAAATGTTAAATGATGTGTTTTCTTCACAGGAGCAATGTGTTACAAAATACCAATATCCAAAATTCAGCCTTTATATCTCCAAAGATACTTAACTTGAAGGCTGTAAAGAGAATAAGTTGTATAGAAGCACAGGACAATCATAACTCAGAAGGACAGGAAACTAACTGTTGTGAAGCATCGGTCAGGCTGGACCCTGATTCATCTCTTCCAAGCAAACAGCGCCAGGCTATTTTCATTGCCAGTTCCCCCAGCCCAGCAGTCAGCGTGATCACCATCAGCAGTGACACAGATGAAGATGACATAGGACGAACACATTCACTCAGAGAGTAAGAATCAATGATTACTTTATTAGGGTGTTATTTAAATTTAGCATAGGTACTGTATTTAATGAATCTGAGTTGGAAATGCACTTCTAATCAAGTTTCACCAAGAAGTTAACTCTATAGCAGTATATTACTTGAAAGTGAAAAATACTTTCAAAAGTCTACCACATTAATCTAGTACATTAGGCATTTGCAACAGCAAACAAATTGCTGTTCTTTTGGAACACATTTGGTCAAAGCTGAATACTTTTAGGTCCAGCATACCTTTTTCTGCATAATACTGTTATACCCTACTTATTTATCGAAGATCAGTCTTTTGGCTTTGTGTAATCGATGTTGTTATTCTAGCAGTAGCATCCAGTAGATAACGTTACGTATGCATGGGTAAAAAAATTCTTCTCTAACAGTATGAAAAGGTGTGCATTTGGGTGTGAAAGCAGATGCTGAGCGTGGTCCCCCGAAGGAGTTTTCTTTCACAAAGCTATCAAAGCAGCATGTATCACTTTGAATGAGGGCTTAAGTGAAACAAACATTAAACTTTTATTTTTACTTGTAATAATTGTGAACTGAAGATACTTGTATTTTAAGTCTAAACTTTGTAAAATGTTTCAAGGCTCTGAACTCTCGCAGTAAAATCTTGTATCTACTTGTTTTAGTGTTGATTCAGTAAAAAATGTATTCGTTTAGTAGGTTTCAAAAACGCGTGTTTAATCTAGAATTTCCAAAAGAACGCTGCAAAGGTTTAAGACTCTGTTTCGGGTGTAAAAGAAACAAGGAATTGGATATTAGTTTACATTTCAGGGACCTTTTCTAATATTTCTAACCCTTTTTATTCCATAATTATACCTACGTTTGGTGGTGTACGGAAAGAACAAATGAGAGGTGGTACGTTTGCTCACTTTCTTTTTGTGTGGCAGGTGTAAAGGTAGCCTTGACTGTGAAGCCTGCCAGAACACCCTGAACATTGACCGTGTGTGTTCTCTCAGCAGTCCTGACAGCACTCTGAGTACTAGTTCCTCGGGACAGTCTAGTCCATCTCCTTGCAAGAGATCCAACAGGTAAAAAGCTGTTGCTCCTTTCAGCTAAAAGAAAGATCCTAGTAGACAGCAAACTCTGGTTTATAATAAAAAATGTGAAAGTTGTGTTATGTTGCCATCTGGTGAGGCTAAATGAGGTATTTAAAAATTAATTTATTGGCCTGCCGTTCCACAGCATAGACTGTTCTTCTGTTGTTCCTAACAGAGCCGTCTTGCTACACTGGAAGTTTTCAGAACACTGAAAGAATGATGTTTACACAGAAAATATAAACATGTTGCGTGCAATTTCCTTTAGAACAAAAAATCTTCTAAGATTGCAAAATTAAATAAGCCAAAGCAGGATGTGACAGATTCGAAGTTACCAGAACATCTTTAATTTTTGCATCTTCTTGTTCTTCCACTGTATATCTTGTATTTTAATCTCTAATGACACTGATGCCTTTTTTCTTCTACCAAACGTATGCTTCGCTTATGTGAACGCTGTCCCTGTGAGCAGCTCTTAAATGTTTTTATCTTCACTACTTGGTGTCTATTTAATCTTCATTTTTTCAGAATTCAAAATTCACTCTTAGAAAAACATTCAACATAACTCTGAAAATTAATGACATTTTTGATTCAGTACCTGAGAGCTTGACGCTAAAGCATCTGTCTGTGCGATACTGGTAAGACACGGAGCTGTGACACAGATTTTCCCACTGACTTGAGATGTTCTGGCTGGGGCTTTTCTTATTTCGGTCCCTGCCCTTCAGGTGCTAATATGTTGAAACTTTAGTTGTAGCTGTGAGTACTTGGCACTTCTTCAAATCAGATTTCTAGATAGAAGTTTGGGGACCATGAAACATTTGAGATAAATAATTGCTGGTATTGGTGAAAAGTTTGTTTTAATATGATTTACTCAGTATTCCATAGAAATTAATTTTTTTTTCAAGCAGCCTGTGGCTGCCATAAGAACGGCAAATACTTTTAATTTTATTCTCAAGTTCACTTCCTATTTTCTGTAGAATAGCTTGATATATAGACAAGAGTGATTCAAACCAGAACAGTTTTGTGGTACAAAATGAGTAAGATCGGAGTCTTAATGGAAATAAAAAATTATTTAAAGTAATTAAAGATTCTGTCATAGCATGTATTGGCAAGGAAATGGAACTGCTAGTCTCTACAGGCAGTTCTATTTGTTTTAAATTTTGGACAGCCTGACTTAATGATAATTTGCATCACTAATTTATACATATAAATGATCCTGGTTTTATATAAATGCAGCCCTCTCCTCTAAAAAAGAAAAAAGAGGGGGGAGACTTGCACGAACATGTTTGACATCTTTTTGGTATTCTGTAAGGCCTGAAATATTTGGTGGACAAATCTCTGCAGTGTTGAACACTGAATACCCTGAAAAGTGTAGTGGGTGGTTGTTCTCTGTACTGTCCAGGGCTGGGAAGGCGTGTTCTAAGGAGGTGATGTGCCTTTTGCTTGCGTAATAAATAACACGTAAATGAGATTAATATCTTTTCTGGCAATATACCTCCTTGTAAATTAGTTTCTTTTCCCAGGCTGTTTACTACTTGCTGCCTAAAAAGTATTTGGCTCTGGTTCCGCTGACTGAACTGTGGTCTCACTTCTGGCAGCTGGCATTTGCCATCATTTTAGCCCTTTCTTCTTCTGATACAAGCATGGAGCTTCAATAAATGTTAGCAAGGGCTGTTGTTATGAGTTGGTTTCTTCACTTCTTTCTCCTTCCAGCTGCTTTGGTAAAAGCAGTGGTTGCATAAATGAGTTCGCACCACTTAACCAGCATGGATTTCACAGGACAAGGGCCAAAATGAGCCGCTGTGTGAATAGAGGGTTGCGCTTGTCTCCTTAATCTAAATACATGAAAAAGAATCTATCAGTCACGCAGCGGCAGTGCTCTCTGGAGGAACTTGGGAGACAATGAATTTTTCAGTAGATAAGGTCTAGTGAAGCTGCTGGTGGTTGATATGCAGAGGAGAGGGAGCTGCCTGCCACAGTGCAGATTGCTTCCTCAGCGCGCTCTATCCCATCCTGACTCTCTTGGGCCCCAGGAACAGCTTTTCACAGACTCTGGGATGTGGCTGATTTCTAGAAGAAAATTAAATCAGTACGTTCTCATTTGCTAGTGTAATAACCTTTGGGAGACTTTTATGTTTTGATCAGGAAGAAATGAAATAGTCTTGTTCAACCTTTTATTTGACCTAAAAATCTAAATTTCAGATGGTTTATAAGTACAGATTATTTAAGAAATAAATTGCAAAGTGGGTGCAAGTTGTGTTAACTTCTACCTAAAGACTTAGATGTGTATCTCCTTTCGCTGACAGAAATTTTTGAGTAGAAAGCGTTTCAATATTGAACTGCCATCTGAATGGCTGTGCTTGTATAATTAAAATGTGATGGTTTTATCCACCTTTGACTAGTTTCACTTCCATAAATTTTATGTGGTAATTTAGTAAAAGGCATCTATATTATGAAAATATATTTGTTTTGATGCAGTACTTCCATCTTCTTTTTTGATAGTATGTCAGAGGATGAACAGGAAAGTGGATGTGATACGGTGGATGGTTCCCCGACTTCAAACTCTTCAGGACATGACAGCCCATTTGTGGAAAATGGCTTTGTAGCTAATACCAACAAAAATAAGGAAGCGGGAGCATCAGTTAATCCTGAAACCAAATCAGCTGTTTGCACAGTAGTGGTACCACCAATGAGACTTGAAAACACCTTACATCTTGGTGAACCAATGGTGAATACAGGTAAGTTAGTTCAGGTGGTGGTTTTCTTTCTACCCCAGTAGATAAGAATTCAGTAGCCATACCTATGAAGATTTTTGACCCACTCATATATCTGCTAATCTGTAATAAACACTGCTCTATTGTGTTGGTTTTTTACTTTAATTGATGTATTGTTTTATTATTTCTCTGGCATGCTGAAGCAAATTAAGCTTTGTCTAACTTTTGTTAGAATAGTGACAACAAAAATGCTGACACTGTTCATTTATATCTTGGAAGATGCTACATGCCAGCCACTGAAAAAGGGTCGGTCTGTCCTGGGAAGAACAAACCAGTCTTCTATTGTAGGAAACCGTCAGCAAAAACTGACATCAGCATTCCATCAGCAACATACAAACTTCAGTCAGGTATGCGTACTTACCTCTGGGAAGTATTTTTTCTGTCTTGAGGTTCCAGACATGCCATATGCTCACAATTTCGATTGCTGTCAATGGCAACTGCAGGTTTTCAACCAGCTTGATTACAGAAGTGTTCAGATCTTGAAAAATGGATTTCAACTTACTGCGCAAGTCATAAATATCTTTCAGTCATTTTCTTAAAGCAGCTGACTTTATGTTTTAAGATAATAGAAAAGCCACACTGGGAAAATTATCAATGCCTACACAAAATCAAAGCATGAGACAAAATGACGAATACGTTGGCATATGTTTTTTTTCCCTACATCCAAGTGCTAAAATGCTTATAGTGTGCAGTTAAAAACTGCAGTTATTTTTCAGTCTCATTCTGTTCACAGTGTGCATGGAAATACTTGTAGTTTGAGTGTCCAGGGATGAGGTAGAGCTTAGCAAACCCAACTGTTCCTCACCTTTGCTGCCAGGTAGCAAGGTTGAAGGGAGGCTGTGATTGTAGTTCAATCTAATATTGGAAGATACCCAAAGTTAATGTAACAGCTACTTTTATCATTACCCAACAACATAATAAATGTGTCTGCTGTGGCTGAGAACTTAAGTTGATGCATGATGTCAAGTTTAAGCCCCTTTTAATTAATTAATTTTCACCTATAGCTGCATTGAGCTTTTGGTTAGATATCTGGAGGTAATTGAATAAAAGAGCAGTACCTGTTTGTGTAAGTCATGCAGGCTGATGGTGAATATTAAATTTTAAGTTAAATAATAAAGGCGAGCATGCTATATGTAGATAAGAGGATTTACCAATAATGACTTGAATAGTTTAGATAGAAAGCAACATTTGGGTGGGTGACACAATCTGGCCTTCTGTGTGATTATTCAGAAGGGTTGGCTTAATTAATTCTAAGCAAACCTTAATATGATCAGCATAGTATTAATTTTTAATCTCGTCAATGACTGCAGCTCCTCAGCCTCTTGGCAGAAAGTGTAGAACGTTATTTTCATTATAAAAATTTATGCTGATCCTTTCATCTTTGGTAGATGCCCTGTGTAGTTTGAAGTCTGCATCATTTAATGGGAGTAATTGATTTTTAGTCTTTCTCTTTATACCTGTTAATGATTGCCACATCTTCCTGTGATCATAGCTCTAGACTTCTGTTTGCCTAGTTGTCTCAGATATTTTCAATCCGTTTATTATTTTTTCTGCTCTCCTCTAAAATTTCTCTCCTATTTGTCCTCTTTGTGCCTCATTATGGTGCCCAAACTGAATGCAGCACTTCCAATTGATGCCAAGCCAGTGCTGAGTAGAGTGGAATAAGCACCTTGCTCATGTGATACATGGTATTTCTGTTAAAACAGCCCAGCATGGCGTTTTATCTTTTTTTTTTTTTTTTGCAAGAGCATTAAAATAACTTGTGTTCTGTTTCCCATCTCTTATTGTCAGATTTCCTGTCTGTGCTACTATCTAAATAGCTGATTTTTTTTGTTTGTTTGTTTAAGCATTTAATTATTCCTGTCTCTATATTTCTCTTGATTTTGACTAGTTTTAGTGCATTATTCCATTTTTCAAACTCTCTTTATAACTTAGAAATATTAAGACCTGCCTGTTTCTCTGTGTGGACAGGTTCAGCACTTCGGATCTGGGCCGCAGGAATGGAACGGAAACTATGCTCATCGGAGGCAGCAGCCTTACATCCCAGCGAGCGTTGCCGGCCACGTTTTCTCCCTTCCGCAGGGAAGTCCGAATCACACTACCGTGCACGCGCATCTCTCTGGAAGTACCCACCTTGGAGGACAGCCTGCTATCCTTCCGTACCCGTCGTCAGCACCCCTTAGTACTGCTGCGCCTGTTGCGCACCTCCTCGCCTCGCCGTGTACCTCAAGACCCTTGTTACAGCATCCGACGTACAATATCTCTCATCCCAGTGGTATAGTACACCAAGTTCCAGTTGGCATAAATCCCCGCCTCTTACCTTCCCCAACCATTCATCAGACTCAGTACAAACCGATTTTCCCCCCACATTCGTACATTGCAGCATCACCTGCTTACACAGGATTTCCGTTGAGTCCGACAAAACTCAGCCAGTATCCATTTATGTGAGAACTCAAACACAGTATATTGAGGAAGCTCAATGATACAGAAGTTTGATTTAAGAAGAAACATGGTATTTATTAAATATTAGCCATGGCACAACAGGAAAATTATTTTTTTGAATCATGTAGACTTGGGTGCAATTTAAACAACTCTGAGCTTTAAAAAAAACTCACTTTTAATGTGTTTTGCACATTTGGTATAACTTGTCTTTGGTCATGTTATCTTCTTATATAGTAACTTTAGACAGGTGACTTATGGGAGCAGAAATCTGGTTTTTGCTCCTGCTATTTTTTATAAAATTGCCTTCTAACTAGTGCAAGACACGTCTACATTTGGGAAGCCATTCAGTGTACAGAACTAGAGCAACAGATGCACATGTGTCGGCAGTACAGTGTAGAAGTAACTTGTTTGTATTGCGTATCTTGGTGTTTAAATGTTGAGTCACTTATCTAAAAGTTGAGCTGTTGTTCTTCACATTGCATGTGTCTTTTGCATGGGCAAAAATTAAAAAAAAAAGCCTAAACATTGCTCTTAAATGTTGTTGTCCTAATAATCTCAGCTGCATTGTAAACTGTTCCCACACATAGTGCCTTAAATATTTGAGGTTGTTAATGTTATTACTTATATATAAATGTTGAGGACTGCAGCACTTAAAAATTCAGATCTGCTGATTTTTTGACAGCGTAATGCTCATTTTGGGTTTTGTGTGGTATGATTTTAGTACTGGGTGTGTTTTCCTTATCGAGAAGGCAGCGTGTTCTGCTGTAGCCGAATTTGGCTGTCCTTTCCATGCCCTTCCCCCCAGGATGATCTAGCTTCAAGACAAGACTTTAGTAGTGCTTAAGAAAAGTTGATTCAGTAGCTATTGAGTAGTGACACACAACACAGTATTCCATACTGGTCAATGGAACTGCAATACAACCTACGTAGTTTATTTTAAAAGTGTTTGTCTAATTGGGTATAATAAAATGTTTAGAGGTGCGGTAGGCGTGACTGGCTCGCTAATGAAAGGAAAAGCCAAGTGCTCATTGATCCATGATGTGGTTTCATCTTAGCTTGAGCAAACCGTGCAGTATTTAATAACTAGTAGCAGAATATTTACTATTGAAGCTTGAAAAGATGTGAGTTCTTTGTGTGCAATCTTTCATTTATGCATGGGAGAGATTTTAGCCTTTTTCATTATAGTATTTGTTTTAGCCTGTTGCGGGTGTTTGCTTATTTAATACATTCCGTCAGGGACGTAAATGACATGCTTTTTGCATTCTTTTTTTTTCCTTAGGAAGTGTGTCTCCTTCGTTTTTTTTGTTTTGTTCAGATGAAGTTGCTTTTGCAGCACCAAAGACTTAATCATCCATTTCCTATAAAAGGTAGCTACTTTTTCATAGACCTCAAGTATACTGTAGTGTAGAGATGGGATTTATGGAAGGTATTAAGCTGAGGCTGTGTTTTAGCTTATGGGCAAGTAATAAATCGTATCATTTATCTTGAATGTATCATAGATAAGCTGCTATATAATGATTGCCACTTCAGATAGCTGTGAAATTAGGTGATTAACTAGTTCTTTCTTAGCCTTCTAATTTCTGTACAACTCTAATTACATGAAATAGAAGCCGGGTTTTGGGTTTGGTTGTTGTTTTTTGTTTGTTTGTTTTTTTTTTTTAAAAAAAATTACTATTTTGTTTTCATGTTTGAAGTGTCGTAACTACTATACTGTAAATGATGGAAGATGATTGCATATGTTTTTTTGGGGTGTGTTATTTGCATCAGTATTTTATCTCCATTAACTTTGAGCTCATCACTGCATATAAGTGGATGTATTGATGTAATTTAATTTTTTTATGTTTTCATATTGGCATTGTGTAGACACTTAAGCTGCATCTTGCAGGCTTGACTTAACTTTTTTTTAAAACTAAATCTGGAATACAATCCTTGCAATGTTGACTGGAATAAGAGTGCAAAGAATTTGAGTTTAACTCTGTCAATAAGCTAATAACTGGTAATCTTTTTCTTTACTTCACTAACACAAGCAGTGTTTTATTTAATGAATGTCTGAACGAAATAAATGTGCCTACATTTGATTTGTTTTCTAAGTAATAACTAAAATACAACAGTATTAGATCATAAAAATAAATACCAGCAGTACATTTTTAATCACACTGAAAATTAAGAAACCTAACTTTTCCCAAAAGTTTCAGTGTTTTTAGTAATCAACTCTATGCATTTTGTACAAGTGTGTGTATATAAAGTATACATTAGCAACTAGGAGTATCCTGATGAATTTGAAATCTTATCAACACGTACATAAAGCCTAATTATAGGGAGTCAAGAAAATGCTCTAATTGGATATCCACCTTACCACTTCAAACGTGTGCGATATGGTCCAGCAGATAGTGTTGTGTTCACTCCCTCGTGTTGGGAAGCGACCTTTTTTGGTGCTTACTCCATTGCAGGCAATGGACACACCAAGAATCACCAGTGCAAATGGAGTAAATGAATTTTGTATTGTGATAACAAAGAAATACTGCGCTTTGTTGGTTTTTTTTTTTCTGGGGCCATGGGGATCTTCATTAGTCTGATGTATTTACTGTACTTTCTTTTTACTGTGCTTAAGGTTTTAAGCTACCGTGCTTGTCAAATCAACACCGTTATCTGTATATCACAACGGTATCCTATCATACATGGGAAAAAGTTGCTGTAAATGCACCCCAAATTAGATCTGCTGCTCTTTCTGTGTGTTGTAATTCTAGAAATGTCTGCATTTCAAAGAACGGAATATTTGGGATCCTGCCACAACCTAAACTCAGTATACCAGGTGACTTTTCCCCCATCCCGCAATCCACTCTGAGAGATTGGACACTTGTCACTGCAAGTGTCCGGGGCCCATCTGCAGAAAGAAATTAAAAAAGAAAAAAAAAAAAGAAAAAGAAAAAAAAAAAAGGAAAGCTTTCAGGGTGAGGGCGTTTTCTGTGAAAAAAGTCATCCTCTGAGAAGCGTTTATACACCTTACCGTTTTAATGCCTTTTTTAAATAAAACACTGCATGACTACAGAATTGCATACCTGCATAGTACTTTAATTTGCAAGATTTTATATGGATTTCTTGTGTTCAGTTTTTAACTTTACTTCAGGGTGTTTTATTGGTCAAATATGCTACTGTATTAACTTTTTTTTTGGTTTTAATTTTTAAATTTTCTGTTTTTACTGCTAATTAACTTGGTTTGTGTTAAGTAAAAGTTAAATCACACTGCAAGCTGTAGGAAGACTTGTTCTAGAAATACCCAGTGATAGAGACTTGATTAATAAGTTTGAACTGTTACTGTTTAACGATTTGTAGACTTGTGGCTTTTTTTTGCTTTGGATTTCTATGCTACACTAGTTCGCCATGTAGCAATTGCACTGTGCAATATTACAATATGAGGACTGGGAAAATTTTTTATGGATGTAATGTCTCTTACAGTTTGCGATAGTATTTCTTTCTAGTTCTCAGTGATTTAAATGTGACCAAGCCTTCTGTACTTTGTCACAAAAAGCGGGTTTTCCAGGTGACTATTTTGGTGAGTGTCAAAATAAGAATTTATGGTGTATTACTGTCGAGATTCACTTTGAATTAAAATATATATTGCAGCAGATGGCTTTTGGTGACTTTCGTTTTTTGCTGTCTTACATCAAGGCTGGATTAAGGTAAAGGTGATGAAAAATCCTGAGGAGGGCTATAAAATTCTGATGTAATCATTTGACTAAGCTTCTCTTCTTTCTGAAACGTTAACTATTACTAACTTCCAAGGTTTGCTTAGTAGGATCTTGAGATTCTGCCTTTAGTGTAGCGAGACCTTGAAGGTTCTTTGTTCTGGATGTCCCACTTTTTTACAACGTTAGAAAAAGGTTATCTGACCCAGATACCAGCAGACACATCACTGCTGTTGCAGTCCGTACCAGGCCCGTGGCAACTGCTGCTTGGCCAGTGGCCCCGCGCGGTGCGTGGCGCCAGATGGCCAGCCCGGTATGGACCAGACGTCCACGGGAGGTGCATTTGCCGGTGCTGTTGCCAGCCAAGTGTGCTCACTGTGCCGTGGGATTACAGTGCTTACTGAAATCTACTGGTTTGGAAGCTGTCCTGAAGCAAGCTATTGGGTCCGCATATTTATGAAGCGGCGTGGTTTCTGTGCTTAACACAGCATTTCAGGTGCTGCCATAAAGGAAATGTAAAAGACTGAAATGACTGTGCCATGTATTTTTGATACCAGATTATTTTGGAATTGACAGAAAGCTTTGCTTTGCTGAATACAAGGGGATGCTGTTACCGACCTTTCACAACTGCTCGCTCCTCAGTGCCAGTTGGTCGTACTGTCTGCAAAGCTCTGCCTGCAGCGCTGCACCTTAGGCTACAGAGACGCGCATCTCTGACCAAATCCTGCAGGTACCTCTGCTGCTGCTTTTTCCTTCTTTACAGTTAGACTTGCTTATTGCTGACTTTTAAATGGATGGTGATGTTGGTATCTATATCCCACATTTCCCATAGAAAATAGCGCCACTGCCTTGGCATATTTTACAGTCTTGATTTTGGCAACAGCGAAGAAATGAGCAAAGGCAGGCTGAGCCTTTTGGAAGGCATGCGCTGTCTGTGAAGTTCTTTCCATTCTTGCATTTTATTAGTAATAATGTCCAACTGTCCCCTGTGCTCTCTCCTGTCCTGTGGAAGGATGTGCTTTAGGTGGTCCTGCCTTGGCAGTGGGGTTGGACTAGATGATCTTTCGAGGTCCCTTCCAACCTCTACAATCCTGTGATTCTGTGACAGACTAGTCTTCCTCTCAGCTGCCTTTAGGATGAATAGTACTGGTTTAAGATCTGGTGAATATTTTTCCTGTCGTTGAGTACACAGGACAAATTCATACTCCAGATGTGATAGCAGATTAATTCAGGGAAAAGCTTTCAGAGTCAATGGAGCTGTCACATGCTGCAGCTCAGCGGTGGGACAAACAGATGATGCTGTTTTCTCTATGAATTAGCTGAGGTTTTCAGCTGGAGAGATGGTCAGTCTCTGGGAGGCAACAGAGAAGCTGCTGTTTGGTATCCCTCACAAAGCGGTACAGTCCTGACGCTCACGGTAGATTCACATGAATCACTGCAACTTGTGTATACGGCGACTTCAACTCCTGTAACGAACGGAGGCAGCGTGAGTCAAAGGTTTGGTAGGGCTGTGAAATACTACTGCTTCTGTGTAGAGAGCTGTAAGTTCCTCACAGGCCTCTAGCGCATGTCTTGTGTGGTACGGAGCTCTGGGGAGCGCTGGAGATGTGCTGTAGCCCGCCCTGCCTCTCCTCCCACACCGCATGACACCGTGATGTAAATGTTCAGTCTGACACCAATGAGATCCTGCTGTGCGGGAAGGCATGTTAAATTGTGGGTAAGATTTGCTGGGGATTATGTTAATGATATCTCCCTAGCTTTCACCTGCAAGGAGGTGTGTTCTGGGAGAGTTGGGAATGTGCTGTAAGCAGATTCAGGTAATTCTAGGTACCCCTGTCTTGGGGAACAGCACTGAGTATTCTTTGTTAGAACAATGAAGCTTCCTGCTGGGAGCCTGCAGTACACATTTGAACGGATTCTTCTCCTTAAATCCTGAAGTAGTAGGTGGGGAGCATCTACATCCTGTTGGTAGAGGTGCCTGGAGACTGGACTCCATGCTGTGGTTGTATCTGTGGAGTGAGATGTTCATTTCGGCCTTGTTTATTCATCCGAACAAAAAATGCCAGCTGTTGTGTCGCGAAGGTAAAGACCCTGGCCTGCCACCTGCTTCATGGAGAAGTCACTGCATAGCCGCTAGTCTCTGCTCATCTGTGGGTTCCATCACAGACACGAGCAAGACTCAGAATGATTGTGGTAGGTCTACTGCAAGCAAGGGAATTTTGTATCTCAGTTTACTAGTCATTTCAACCAAGGTCATACAGGTGATGTCAACCTATCGCTTTGGGGCAAAGGTAGGAGAATCCGGGCAAAGGTAGGAGAATCCATGCAAACGTCGATTTTGGTCTCTGTGTGTGGTTTATTGTTATGTAGCATGATAGAGTAGTACCTTCCCCAGTGAGAGACATACTGGTCCTATGGAGAAATATTCAATAAAAAAATCTTGGCCAACTACAGTAGATCTTCATTGACGTGGCACATCTTGATTCCTTATCCATAATGAGACATCTCTTCCAGAATCTGGGCTCCTTTCTAGCATTAAGGATTCCGTAGCTGAGAGGAAGCCAGGTTACAAGTACGTACACGTGTGTAACCACAGGAGGGAACATGGCAGGCAACACACGTCTGCTGCTTGCAGAAAAAGTCCCTGATAATCAAGGGCACACAAGTGCATACAGGGCACGTGCACGCTCTAGAAGAACACGAATGTAGGAAAGCAAATGTCAACACCAAGTATGGATGCACAGATATCCACCGGAGACTGAAATTACCTTTCTGCAAGGAGGAGGCAAATAGGATTGGGAAAGGTAAGTTTAGGAAGCAGTTAACTACAGGTAGTTGGCAATACTTTAGTGATTTTTCAGTAGCTGTAAGAGATCCCATCCAGTCGTCATTCTGGAAAATAAGGATTTTTAAAAATGCTTTGAAATAACACCCAAATCTGCTAGGAAAATAGGTATTTGTATTCTATACAGAATACACACACATACACTGTATAATAGAAAATGAAGAGGTTAACGCGCAAGAGCTAGATCAGCAAAAAGCAGGGTCATAATTACTGATGGGCTGCAAAGGTTGTGGTATGGCAAAACTTGGAAAAATACGGAAGGGACGAAATGGGTTTTACACGGATCTCGCCAAAGATAACAACAGGTACCACCAGAGGGCCCTGCACTAAACACGTTGGCCCCAAATGAAGCGGAGCCATGAGTAAGCTGTCCGTTTTACTATAACAATCGTACCACTGCCATCTTTTCTCTGGGGATAAATCGTTAGGAGTCATCGCGTGAAAGCTGATTTTGCATGGAATGAATTAGTGATTTGAGGGGAAAGTGAGTAAAACAGCACAAATGGGACGCATTAGCGGCCCAGTAATGGTATCTGTGACATGTGGAGTGCGCTAAACTAGTTGGATAAATATGTAATTGTGGGTCATCATGACTTTGGGGGTGCTGTGGGTAGCAGGATGCAAAGCTGTGGCTGGCCCGTGCTGGGGCTTGCTCCACTTCAAGCCTGGCTTGTAGGAATTGGTCAGAAAGGATTCTTGTTTTCTGCTGGAATTGCCAGGAGGCCGGGACAGCTTTCCTGCGTGTAAGTGACACTGTGCCCTTTCAGAATCAGCTCTTGGGGTCCTGGAGCACATTCTGCCCCAAGCCCACCTTCGCTTTGCCCCTCCTCCCACCATCACCGTCTGTTGCCCACAGACACGATCTGGGAATTACAAGAACTTAAGGAAGCAGTGCCAGGAAAGAGATGACATTAGAATAAAGAATTCACATTGCCACTGCTGAAAATACTAATTACAGAAAATAGTAAATGAATTACCGTGATGTTTGATCTGCCTGTGCCTGAGGCAGCTTCTGCCTCTTGCTGGGGCTCAGCTTCTCTGGTGTCCACAATACACTCTGTGTGCTGCCTGGTCTCCTGGTGTACCTTTAAGCATCGCAGAGGGAACCTCTGTCCTTCAAACCTCCCCCTTCAAGCGTGGAGATCTGAGCGTGGTCATGGGCAGGGAGGGGTGGCCGAGTGAGTGAGTGTGGAAGAGGGGTGACAGGAGAAGACCTTTCCTGTGTTTGCACGCTGGGTGGCTGAGGACATAGCTGCCCCTTTGCTCAACCCTTGAGGTACCCTCCGGCTTCTTCACTCTCACGGCTGTTCCTGCGCTTGCAGAGATGCTGCCAGCGCTGCAGCTTCACACGAAGAGGTGCTTGCTGACACCTCAGATCATGAGGGCCACCTTTGGAGGTGTCCGGGCCCGCGGGCTCACGGGTACATCAGCTCCCACGGTGAGCAGGGAAGGACTTTTAGTCTGGCCAGGTCGCAGGACCGCTGTGGGTGGGGGCACGGCTTCATCTACGCCTAGAACGTAGTGCTGAGCGCGAGTGCTTCGAGCACGTAGGGAGGGGATCAGGGCCGAGAGCTGCTACAGCACTGAACCGCCCTCCGGGGCATCGAGGGGCGGCTCGCCCGCCCCCTCTTTTCCCCTCCGCCGCGGCCAGCGGTCCGAGGAC
>VWZZ01006284.1:291007-395712 GCA_013399095.1 Psophia crepitans | reverse complement strand
CCCGCGGAGAAAGCGCCGTTCGCGTCGAGCGGGCGGCCCTGCGGGGGGGGGCTCGGGGGTTCCGTGCGCGGAAGTTGCCGCTGCCCGCGGAGCAGCCTCACCTGCTGCAGCGGCAGGGGGCTGCTGCGTGTCTGAGCCCTGCTGCCACAGCGAGAGGTTGGGATCGCGACATCTGCCTTGGGCCGTGTAACGCTGTACGCGGGGAGCAATCCAGGCTCTTCCTCGTTGTCTTCCGCATCCTTTTTTTACCCGCTTTTTGAACGGAGGCTCCCCTGTGGAAAGGGGGTGCTCGGGGTTTCTGCCTCTCCCTGCAGGCAGCCTGCGCTGCAGCCACCTCCCCGGCCTTCCTGGCTGGCGCACAGGCAGCGGCTTGTCCTGCGGGACAGTCCAGCTGCGTCGGCTCTCGGTGCTTGCAGAGAAAGAGGGACGGGCAGAGGCTTTCGTTAAACCGAAGGGTCCTTCCCGGTGATTTCTGCCTGTGCGTGGCGGGGAGGAGGGGAAGGCAAGGAGGGGTTAGGAGAGGGCAAGCTCTGCTGAGATCTGAGCGCCACGTCTCAAATGCAGCTGAGATCTCCAACAGTTTCGGGGTTATATGTTTCCGATTTCCCGTGACTTTTTGAGTCAGGCCGTATTCTGCGCTCTCCTGACTTCTCACGGCGGCCGATGTACTCGGTGACCTCAATGCAGAAATGGTGGCTGTTGCCGTTAGTTATTCCATGTGCCAGATACAGATGACAAATATAATTCTAAGGCTACGCTAAAAGAGGCTAAAATTGATATATGGCTAGATTAGTCCTATAGATTTGAGAAAAGAGTAGGGATGCGGATCCACAGTTTGAAGCTGTTAACGTGAATGTACAGTAATCGTACAGAATTGCTGTCAGTTTCGTAGCCATCACGTAACGAGGTTTCGCATTTGCGGGTTGTAGGAGCAGTGCCTTGTGCTTCATTACTTTCTCTGAACATGTAACTGCTGCGGCTTGATTTACCTCTGTCAGATAATTTGGTCTGTGATCAGAGGAACGGCTAGGTTTTTTACCTGGGCTTGACAATTCAGTCAGGATTTCACGTGAAGTCTCGCGCCACGTCTAACTTATGGAATGTGCCTTCGCTCGGAGGTAGCCAGTCTCCAAGAGCTGCGTGTTGAAAGCGGAGGTGAGTCTGATGGTGCAACAACACACCTCTTCACCCACCTGATCACTAGATTCAAGAGTAGAATGAGAAGTGTTGGTATTCTGTTTGTTCCTTTGTGGTCCATATCTCACTTCTAAGTGACACAATCCAATAGAGTTAGAAATAATATTTTTAAGTATCTCATAGCCCACAGCTTGCAAAAAGAGGTGAGAAGCTGCGATAGTGCCAAGCCAAAGGACACAGTGATAGTGTGCATAGTGTACACAGTGAAAAACGCCAACAGGCGTTACCTGAGAGTTGTAGACGATTGGGTAGTTACGTTATTTGTTTAGTTGTAGTTAATAGTTTTGAGTGTTAGTCCTGTGCAGTGCTTATCAGTAGCTGTGATTGTTTAAGGTGCATAAACTGGGTGTCAGTCAACATAGAAAGCTCTGTCTTCCAGTGAGATACTGAAATACTGTCTCCCAGTATCGGGCAATCACATAATAGAGCCAGATTTTCAATCAAGAGCACTAGTTTCGTCTAAGAAGGTGGACTCATATGTTTACATAGGGCAGTCTACATGTAATTCTGGATTTCTGTTAAGCAAATGTGCTTTTACTGATTTCTCGGATTATTACTGTAATGTATATGGTCCATAAAGCAGGTCTACTGCCATGAAGTCCAAGTGGCACTGCATGATGCATTAAACACTGGCAAGAGCATTTGTCACGCACCATTTTTACTACAGCTTTCTCCATTGGTGACAATTTGCATCTGTGGGACAATTACGTCTGTACATACGTACACACTCACAGGTACATACGTGGTTCCTCTGTTGGGTTTGTGTGCCACACGCGGCATTGCTGTGTGTGAAGACGAAGCAGGGAACTCAGGGCGTGGAGAGTAAAGAGAGAAGTTTTACTCTGGTGCTGGTGCTTCAGAAGACAACTCGTAAGTTTCCTGATCCCTGAGTTGACTTTAAATAGCTGTGGTAACAGTATTTCCTTTGACTTCAATGAAAATTCAAACACAAAGGGAAGAAATCTCCCTGAAAAGAGATCCTGACAGGATGAGGCGTTGGGCTAGCAGGCGTTGGGAGCAGGGAGGTTGGTTATCTCTGTGTGAGGGGCCCAGACGCAGACCTCAGTGCTGGTCGGTGCCTCAGGACACTTTCACCATCCTGTGCAGAGTGGTTAGGTTTCAAACAGCAGATGAGAAGCTTTGTTTTTAATTTTAGAAGTAATCCATGCTTCTTTAGCTGGATACATACAAAATTGCTCAGTGAGATGCAGAGTTAATCATTAATTTCCACAGTATGTCATCTCCAGGACCACTGTTTGAATTCAGGTTGAAGATAAGATTACATTGTCCACCATAATCAGAAGTACATAACTCTGATTCCTGATGGATTATAGAATAATGAGTGCAAAAATTCAATCAAAATGAATATATCTGTCAAGAGAAGAAAAAATAATGTACCAGAAAACGAATAAGTGAACGTGCAGTTTTGGCTTGACTCCTACCATCTTCCAGCCAGGTAAAACCCCCTTGTGAACCAGAGGCATGAACCACGGGCAACTGTTTTCCTTGGGGAAAGAAGAGAGAGGCAGCTTCTGAAATGAAAGCTGATCTGGTCTCAGTGGGCCGTCTCTCAGCTGGTAAATACACATGGCAGTATAGTTTGAGTAAAATGGGGGAAAAGGCGCAATGCTCGCAGTTGTGGTGTCCATGAGCTTCATCAACTGATCAGAGGGGCTGCAGTGGGATGCCTGGGGAAATGACGTTTTAAGAAACAGTAAAATTTACCTTTTTTCATTTTCCACCATCCTTTGTGCTTGTTTCTGTAGCCCTTTTGAATGATAAACTTGTCAGGGAAAGGTCCCTTTCTTCCTGCGTTGCTGAACACTGGCACAGTGAGATCTCACCTTAATTAACAACAATTTCAAAAACAATAACTGTGCCTCCAGCGCAGTGGCTGCTTCTCGCAGCTGGAGCCTTGGTTGAACAACTCGGAGAGTGCTCCACGCCCGCTGCTCTATTGCCAGGCCCACCTCCTACAGACCGTGGCTCTCGATGGATGGCAGCTACCGAAGCACTGACTCAGCTCCTGAAACTTCACAAAAAGCACCAGGATTGGCACATCTGGAAGCGTACAGGTCAGTGTTCCCATTGCCAAAGGAGCTGCGGCAGAGACGAGGGCCGCAAGCTTATCGTGGCGCGAGTCGTTCCCTAGATCCAGCTCCGTGCTGAGGAAAAAGGTGAGGACGTAGAGAAAGGCACTCTACACCTCCTGTGGTTGCTCTCCAGAATGAGCAACCCAGCATGTTAGGAACTCAATAGTTTCAGGTTGGTCATGTTGCTCTTTTAATGTTCTGTCTGGTTGTCTCACCAGAACGAAATACGTGCAGCTATCCACCCTGTGAAAGAACAGTGAAAAGTTCGAATTCCGACTCATTTCATTCAAAACAAAACAGGAATCTGCAGCATGGGGTGAAAGAATTGGGCCACCAGAAGCATGCAAAAAAGATGCTTCTTTAAGTGGATTTGAAGATTTGATGGGTACGCTTGGTACAGATCCACCAGTCACGAGTTATCTTCTTCTACTACCTTCCTGGATCTCAGTTATTCCCCACATTAGCTGATAATAAATAATCTTGTTTTAGTATTCATATAGATACAGGATACTTTAAATTCATGTATACTGAAAAAACTTTGGTGAAACTGTTCTCTGTAGATTAAAGCAAGCAACTGGTATCTCAGGTAAGGTTGAAAGGTGTCCGTGTTTTGCCTGTAAGGAATGCTGGCTGGCTCTTTGAGACCTATGGTTAGAGAAGAAAATCTTTCGAGTCATATTTTCAGTCAAGTTCAGTTATCCAGCAGGGTATTTGATACGTTGCATCCTCCTAATCTTCACTATTTTCTGAAATCTTTTACGCTCGCTTGAGGTCAGGTTGATGAACAAGAGTAAAGGGGACTGTGAGTAATCTTCTGTTTATGGCATTTTCTTAGTCATGTGGGAATGGTTGTTTCTGCTGAAGTAAATACTGATGATATTTGCATATGAATTTAGGCTTCAATGTCCAAACATGTCAACGTTTCATTAAAAAGAGCATTTCAGTGGTTATTTACTGTTTTAACTCCCTTCTGCTAAGTCCAAGGAAGGACCTACTGCACTTACTGAGCTCATCTGCGTTTCACTGCTAACTGGTGGCCACGGGTAAGACACCACCTTCCTTCTAGAAAGGTGGGATAGCACCGGTAGGCTTTGGACATAGGGCATTTCTCAGCCAAAACACTTCACATAAAAACATTCCCAATGAGGGTCTTTAGTTAGAGGCAGTACAGGATGCAGGAAAAGCAGTTTCTGTACATCTCACACGGAGCAGGTTGCTGCTGAAGTAGTTGTAGTATTCTCGGTGCGGTTAGTCTTTGTCCCTGAGGTTGCCTCTTGAATATTAAGGATCAGGCTCATGAAGAAAAGGCAAATGTCTTCTAGAAATTAGTTTTAAAAAAATCAAGGCAATAACACTCGTATACTTGAGTTGAAGCTGCAGGAGTTTTCCTACCAAAAGAAAAAGGAGAGGAAAAAAAAAAAATCCAGGTAAAATGGATGGGTACAGAGCAGGGCAGATCGTGCTATACCTGCCTGGGTGGGACTGGTGCATGCTCAGAGGCTGCCTTTGGGAAGGTGAGAGCACAGCTGTTTGAAGGACCAGAGATGAGGAACTTTGACGACTATAGCCTGGGTGATACATCTCCTTTCTCTGCAGCCTCCTCTGAGACCGTGGGGCCCTGCTGTCTCTGCTAAATTATTATCCACCATTCATACAAACAGCTTCATTTTGTGGCCCTTGTCACTAGAGCGTTTGAGACTTCTGTAGTGGTTGCTGGATGACATACGTATAAGACAAGAAAGACTTACCCTTATTTTTAAGGTTAATGGTCTCACCAGTGATCACTGTTGCATTGTCTTCTTCATTCATGGTTTGAGGCTAGGTTGGCAGCTCCAAGAGGAGTTGAGCAGAAAATGGGCAACTGCTGTGAACTTTGTCTCTTTCAAATGATAGTGAAACCTAAACTCTCACACCCATAAATTGCTTGGTAATACCTCGCTTCGTCTCTTTCTGTCCTGCCTAAACCCCAAATATACAAAACCAGGGATCCACAGCAAAGCTTTTTAGCTTTAGCCATAAATTAATCCCCAGAATTTTATCAAGTGAGTAACGAAATAATGTTCTGAAAAAACACACTCTTCTTCCTCCTTAAACATAACTTTCAGTAGTTTTAGATTTGAAAACATCTATGACAAAAGATCTGGAATTGAAAAAGAAGCAAATAAGAGCAAAGTCCAGGCTTTGAAGTGATGTTTTAGTGGCAGTTCTATGTACATGCAGAAGGATATAAAGGGAACGTCTGCATCTTGTAATTGTTGTCACACAAGAAAGGCCAGTAATGCTCTTAAAGTCTGAAAGGGAGATACGGTGCTGATAGGTGTCCGAAGTGCATCTCTGAACGCACATGGTGCTTTTAAGGGCCTCTCAACAGCAGCCGTAATGACTCAGTTTGACTACTCCCTTTTAAAAATAGGAGTTATTGCAGAAAATGGGAAGTATGAAGATATAAATGCTATGGGGTGGGAAGAAATTATAATGATATTAATGTTTACATAACAATGACTTCTGCAGGTGAGAGGTATATACTATGTGTATAGCAAAATGTAACACACACAGTATTTCTTTTTCATCTTGAAGTTAAATCAGGGAAAATTCCTTTCTGCACTCTGGGACCAGGAGGGAGGAAGGAAAAATGAAACAATATTCAGAGATGGAAAAAAATAAAAATCCGGACTTAGAAGACAAGGCCTGTTTCTGCATTTTGTCCACCACACATTGCTGCAGATTTGAAACTACCTACAATACCTTTTCCCTCACTTTATCACCTGTTAGCAGTATACCAGTGTTGGTTTTTTAAGCAAAATATCCTAGATGATTCCTACTGACTTTAAATAGGAAGAATACTTAGGAGAAATTAGAGGAAAAACTACGCAAGACTCTGAACACAGAACATAAGCGTTCTGGGACATATTCTCCAATTTTCAGGCATTATCATCAGGCTTGATGCATTAGTTGGGGAAGGAGCAGCAGCTCTTAGTTTCAAATATCTCCTGTATTGCCTACATGTGTATATGTTTTCTTCCTTATGGCTAAGAAGCCTGTGTGTTGAATGCAGTGGTTTTGGTTGCTCTCTAGGAAAGTTTTTGTACATTATGTACCTGCTGATCATGTGTTTTCCTAAGCGCTCGTGCAGATGGGTGCTTATAAAAAATTCCTGAAGCAAGCCAATAAAAATTAAAATCCATCTGTATACCAGTTAATAAAAAAGCAGCAGAACTACCCTGTATCACTCCACTGTTCAGTGATATGATGGTCTCACTGCAGTGTCTTTGGCTGAAAAGAAATGAAAAGTCTTTAGGTAAATTGTTGCCCAGTGTTTGAGAGGTATGGGTTTGGTAATTAAACCTCATACAGCTACTAGCTAGGATAACACGAGAAGATTGTCACATAAATATGTGTAACTCAATGCTAAGAGACAGGTTTTTTGAAGTGTGAGTAAGTCAAAAAGGCTAAAAATTTAAATGCATGGAAATTAAAATGTCAAAAACACATTCCAAAGGAATGGGAAACAAAGACGCAGCAGTTTTCCGTGGTATCTCTTAAACAATGAAATAACTGAGGCCAGTAAAATATGTTGGCAACCAATATAAAAATGGTAAGATGAGAGTTGAAAAATGGAAGTTTATTCCTGGGAACAGTTTGTTACCAAATAGTTGTTCTTTGTTTTGAAAAGAATAAAAATTACTTAGCTTATCTGAAGTTCATCACCGAAGTTCTGGAATGCTGATTTAAAAGAGACCATTATAGACTTGCCTACTTCCTTCTTTGTGTAGTTTTCTTTTAATCTGATGAGTAGCTTGGGCAGATGAATGTATCGGTGGTGAAAAATCAGATTTTTATAAGGGTCGTGGCTGGTTAAGAAAATGAATACTTTTTTAGTTTTCTGTCATAATAGCATAGCTTTAATGAGAGGTCTTTAAGCTGAAATTTTTAGGGGTATATTTAAGAAATCCTTGAAACTGATGTGTTTGGTTTTATTTAGTATATGCTGTTCCGGTGTTCCATCATACTGTAATTTTAAAAATGCTTCTCTGATCTTGTGGTGAAACATTTGGCTGAATGATTTTGGGACTAATACGGGCTTGATCCGTGTAGCAGTTCAGTATTCTCAGCTAGGTTTGTCTTGATGTTCACCAACTCTAAAAGTCTCAATGCTCTTTTTTTTTTTGGTACTGAGTGTAGCTGCTGAATTAGATATTACCATAGAAGTAGACTTGAGAAAACCTGTCCATCGCTGACTGGCAGTCCATAAACAGACTTGACATTGCCCAGCTTCTACTCGGAGTGGTTAGTAACAGACATGTTTTCAAAGCTGCAACCTGCTGAATTTATCAATTTTTTTCCTGTGCAAGGTTTGGTATTCAAAATTCATTGCTATTTAAAAAATAAAAGTTCACCTTACTGGAGAATTAGAGCTGCAGCTCTAAATTGGCTACAGGCAGTGGTCTTTTGCTAGGCAAATCAAGTGGGAGTGTTGATTAGACATTTTATGGGGTGCTGTTTGTGGCTCTCCTGCTATTTAAAAAGCGTTATTTTCTGTGTCTACTTTTTATTTTCTTTGGCTAATGAAATGCCTATTTCAAAGCTTATGGAGTTCTGGCACATAGTTAATATGAAAATACTGAGTTATTTTCAAAAGGAATTTTATCAGATTGTCAGCTACCAAGAGCTCTGAGAAACCTTTATGTATTACTAAGAAGCCACATACAAAAATCCTGTTGATCAGCTTGGGTCACTCCTGAACACATGAAGCATTTCTTCTGGTCATCTCACATCCAAAAGAAGAGTGCAGGTTGGAGAAAGGTAGCGATTGGCCATAAGAAGGAGCACAGAACATGGAAAAAAGGGTATTGGTAAAATATTTGCAGGTCTTTAGGTCACAAAGAAGTCACTGATGTCAAATTTGTCTTCTGCATAAGGTGGATCATAAGATTTCACTTTTTTTAGTGGCTGGTGCAAGTGTGGCAGCTCTGGATAGAGAATAACCTTTAAAAGACTATGTGATCCTCGTTAGAATTTTTCGGGAGCTGGGCAGTTCAATACAGTTATTGGTGAAGGGTTTTACTCTCTTGTTTGGAAATTTATATAATTTCAAACCCAAATTTGTCCTACTGTGTTTTCTGGCCATCCTATCTACCAGACTGAAGGGCTCTGAAATCTCTTTTCCATGCACAGCTACTCTTACACTGTGATCGTCACGCCTTTCACTTTGAGTTCTCAGATGGTTCAATCAAAGGCATATTTTCCACGTCCTTCGTCATTCTTGTGATTCCTATTTGAAGTCTTTCCAGTCTGATGTCCCTTTGGAACTGCAGCCTCCAGAGCTGGTCCGGTATTCCTGGTTGATCAGGAATGAGCACTGACATCAGTGTCAGAGGTAGTATAATCTTTTGTTATAGTGCTGATCTCCCCGTATGTAAGGACTGAATCAAGGTTACTCCTATAGGAGTTCCCATTGATCTGATTATTCACCTCTGCTTCCAAGACCTTGATTTTTTTTTGTTTGAGTAAGTCTACTCTGCAGGTTTTGGTATAGTTGAGAGAGGCAGCATTAACGACCCCTGAAGCTACAATGCTTCTCCTACTTGTAGAAGATGCAGTCTGCTTGGTGGACATAAACCTTCATCATCGTTCCTCTGTGTAGACACTTTTCTCCTGTGAAATTGGTCTGTCGTCTTTATTTCCAGATGTGTGATCTGCAGCTGCCTGCCTGCTTCGTTATTCATTGCTTTCCCAGTTGTCATCTGAGACCTTTTATCAGAGTTTTGACTTCCTCCAGGTTACTGATAAAGGTGTTGAGTGCAAGGCTGAGAATCAGTCCCCACAGGAATCTGTTAGAAGCATTGCTGCTCAATTTCATCATTTAAAATCTATTGCATATGCACAGTATTCATTTTATATTAATAAAGATGTGAGATATAAAGTCAAATGCCTCATTGAAATCTAAGAATATTAGATCAAATTTGTAGTCTGATAGAAATATAAAATTAATTTATGGTGATTCATTTTCTGTAAAAATTGATTCCTGGACATTAATTATTCCATCCTCTTTTTGTTCGTCATTAATCAAATCCTTTCTCTACTAATCCGGTCCATCATCATCATCAATATCAAAATCTCTATTTGACAGTTCCCATTTACCCTGTTTAAATGTCACAATATTATAGAACAAAGATAAATACTGTTCTTTGTTTGCTTTGTCTCCTTGCACTAGGAATAAGGGGACAATCAGCAACTGAGAAAAAGAAAAGTCTAATTCAAAACCAGTCAATGCTGCTGTAGGACTCGCTGCCACAAAACCTGGTATTTTAAGGACCCCCAAAATGCAAGTTCTGGCGCACTCTGTGGTAGCGCCTGATTGTACCAACTGATGGAGACTGGACGGAGCCTGTTTGGTTCAGGATGGCGTTTCCTCCATACCTGTATGGACAAACAATATCCAAAATTTGAATAATTAGCACTAAAAGAATATAAACTATAAGAAGATGCATGGAAAATAAGTTCCTGAAGAACCAAGCACTACTTGGGTGTAAGGAACACTTCTTCTGAGGGGTTTGTGCCTTACTTTGGTTTCATGAACCACCATGGAGACACCTGGAAGTTAATGTGTGTCCATGCCTCCCTGGTGTCTCTGTATACAACCAGTGCTCAAGGCTCTGCTGCCTTCCTGGCAGTGCTGTTGCAGCTGAAACTTGAGACTAATTTATCAAGTCAAGTGCTGATAGCTGTGTGCAGGGATGAGTTTAAGAGAGGAGGGGATTAGGTAAAGAGAAGATGACAAGCATACCAAGTTGAATGGTCTTTCCAGTTGCAGAACTGTCTAATATTCTTTTCTTTGTAGGTATTTGAAGCAGAGATAATGGGATGCTAGGTTAACAGTGTTAAGACTTTATTCCTCAAATGCATCGAAAGAGCTGGGTTATTAGGTTTGTAGCAGAGCTCAACCTCTTGTGCTTCTTGCAATAATTTATTTGGGAGTTGGAAATACAGTGGTGAAAATTCTGGCTTGGATGGAGCCCACAGAAACCCTACCACTGGTTTTCGTGCGGGTGAGATTTCTGTTAGTTTGTTTTCTTTTTGTGATGACTTTGCCTTCCTTCTGTTTGCAACATGGGTCTTGGTGTCCTAAGTAGGAGACTGGAATGGTGTTTTAATATTAATCTCCTTTTTGTCCTCTAAAAGGCCCCAAGCGAGCCACTGCAATTGATGAAACTCTTGGAATGCTTGGAGGGAAGCACATATAATGCTTATCTGAAATTAGACTATAGTCCTCCAACACGCTGCAGAATGCTGATCCCTGTTAGATGAACTGGCTGTGCAGTGTGTGCTTTGTTGAAAAGCCAACAGCTCATTTGAAAAATCAGTGATGAATTAAAAGTGATAGATAATGGGAAGAGGACCGAGATAATAAAGTATGGAATATGCAAAATTTATCAGATATTTTAATATACCCAATATTTTCAGTGTAATGCAGATAATTAGAATCACCCCAAAGAGATAATCTTGCAGGAACACATTCTGGGAACATGATTTGTTTTCAACAATACTAACTGTAGGCTACAATAATGTAGCGTATTATGCAGAGTATACGTAGGATAGATTTCTGTAGCTGTTATTACAACTGTCCAATCGAAGAAATCTCTCTATGTAATTTCTACAATTATTTAACTGCTAATTTGATTCTAAAATTGTCTTTCTAGGCAATTATTGCTGAAATCAATCCGATCTACTTGTGCAGACAGAGAAATTCTTCACGTCATTGTAGCCAGCCTAAGTTCACTCTACCGATGTTGACTTGTTTAAACTATTTGGGTATTTCCACAAGTAATTAGGTCTAACCATGGGTAGCCTAGCTTTCAGATCTGGTCTGGTCCTGCTTGCGTGGGAAGCAGTAGGAGCAATCCCAGGGACCTCAGTGGGTGTGGACTGAGTTTCTGATCTGCGAGTTGGGTCTGAAGTACGGGCCGTTTCTCTTGTGAAATACCACAAAGTTTGTGGTGAAACACCTGGGAGAGGTGTTTTCAGAAGGGGGAATTTTGCCTGTTTGTACTACAATAATGACCAAGGAAATAGGTGAAACTGTTATGGAGGGCATGAAATATACAGGACAATACTGGTGCTCTCCTGAAGTGCATGCTTAAACACATTAAAGCTGCCATCTTAAGGTGCCCAAGAAGTTGTACCGCTAATCTGTTGAGCCCTTCAGTGACTCGGACATTATAAATAAAATGCGGTAAGGAATAATCTGGAAGCTAAATAGGTGTAGTGCACTATTTGAGTTATCTGTGCCGTCTTAAAATCAGTTTTCCCTCTTAAATGAATGGTGGGTTGTTTCAGTAGATATGATCATTAGCCCAGGAGTAGAGTACAAAAACTACCCGTGTTAGTTAAATTGATGAAGTACTGAGACATTTGTGTGTCTGCTCTATGTGGATATGATGTTTTCATGATATCATGATCTTTATTTCAGTTCAGTGGCATGTAATTGTTGTTTTGATACTGTTGACTTCTCTTTCTAGAAGGAAGAGAAGAATATAGTGATATGTGTATTTTAAGTTTTCTCACTCAGCCTTTGTTTTTAAATCCAAATGCACTGGTTGAGAGTGAAGACAATTGAGTGTATTGATTCATGCGTCTCGTTTTGTAAAAAGTTAGGTCTCTCCATGGTCTCTCTTGGTTCCTTTGCTATTATAGAAAAATAGGTTGGGAGCAATTAACTTCACAAATGCCTACATCTTACCTCACATCATCCACTAGTAAACGACCAGGTTCTTAAAACAGTAAGTTGCTTTGTGTGTATGAAAGCTGCTGAGAGCAGAAAATGCCACTTTTTCAGTATCTATGTGAATATCTGGGAATTCCAGTGTATCTTTTATCTCTAAATTAGAGAGACATGGATTTGACAGATGGACCACCCGGTGGATAAGGGATTGGATGGATGGCTGCACTCAAAGAGTTGCAGAGTTGCAGTCCAAGCAGAGATCAGTGATGAGTGGCATTCCTCAGTGGTTGGCACTGGGGCTGATTCTGTTTAACATCTTTGTCAGCGACATGAGCAGTGGGATCGAGTGCACCCTCAGCAAGTTTGCCAACACCACCAAGTTGTGTGGTGCAGTCGACATGCTGGAGGAAAGGAATGCCATCCAGAGGATCCTTGACAAGCTTGAGAGGTGGCCCTGTACAAACTGCATAAAGTTCAACAAGGCCAAGTGCAAGGTCCTACACATGTGTCAGGGCAATTCTAAGCACAACTACAGGCTGGGAAGAAAATGAATTGAGAGCAGCCTTGAGGAGAAGGACTTGGGAGTGTTGCTTGTTGAAAAGCTCAAGATGAGCTCACAATGTGTGCTGGCAGCCCAGAAAGCCAACCATGTTCTGGGCTGCATCAAAACCAGTGTGACCAGCAGGTCGAGGGAGGTGATTCTCCCCCTCTGCTCTGCTCTTGTGAGACCCCACCTGGAGTATTGTGAGGGTCTCCCAGTACAAGAAGGACATGGAGCGAGTCTAGAGGAGGGCCATGAAGATGAGCACCTCTCCTGTGAAGACAGGCTGGGAGATTCAGGGTGGTTCAGCCTGGAGAAGAGAAGGCTCTGGGCAGACCTTATAGCAGCCTTTCAGTACCTGAAGGGGGCCTACAGGAAAGATGGAGAGGGGCTGTTTATCAGGGAGTGTAGTAATAGGACAGGGGGTAGTGACTTTCAGCTGAAAGAGGGGAGATTTAGATTAGATGTTAGGAAGAAATTCTTCTCTATGAGGGTGGTGAGGCCCTGGAACAGGTTGCGCAGAGAAGCTGCGGGTGCCCCCTCCCTGGAAGTGTTCAAGGCCAGGTTGGATAAGGCTTTGGGCAATCTGGTCTAGTGGAGGGTGTCCCTGTCCATGGCAGGGGGGGGTGGAACTAGGTGATCTTTGAGGTCCCTTCCAACCCAAATCCTACGATCCTGTGATCTTGGTAGAAATAATAGGCGTTGTAAACACTGAATGTGTACTTCTGCAAACAAAGATTTATGAATTATAGAGCACCTTCCTCTTTTACAGTCTTTTTAATATCAGAAGAATGTAATTCTTTCTCTTCACTAGTATTTAAACATATGAATGGTTAAAAAAACCAAATTAATTGCAATTATATAATATAATGAAAAGTAATGCTCTTTTATTGATCTTTTCCCGTATGAAGTAAGACTTATTCCCATCAGAGTAACACCTATAGCCCTTTTGTTATATCGGTACTCCTCTCAATGATAATATCGACATTTATGGTTGCAAACAGTTGAAGGATTGCCATTTTAGCTGATGCCACCATCTCCTTAAGGAAACTAGTTTTTATGAACATTACCACTGCACCTTTGATAATTTCCATGTCTAAGAGGGAAACATAATTTCACTTAGGAGCAAAGAATAGACTTTATTTGTTTTCTGTTTAGTACAAGTGGATTCTTATAACTGAGGTGGAAAACTTAGATTAAATGAAGTTTTATGCATGAGTGTGGTTTGGCTTGTGGTTTTTTTTTTTCCTTAAAATATATACTAACAGTGTTGACCAGAATTTAAATGAAGCTTCTGGTGCATGTTCTTGTCAATGGACTCTAACAGGGAGTACTTGCCAACATGTACATATACCATTGTGTTGTAAAAATCATTGTTAGGAGTATTTTTAGGCTTACTGGTTAAGATATCTTTGCTGGACAAAACATAGTAATAATCCAGAAAAGAGATAGCGAAGTCACTGAAACGTTCTGGTGTGGCTTTACGGGTGTCTCCCGTGGCGCCTTCAGCACTTGGAGGGGGTTTTGTGTTCTCTCAGCTGGGAAACCAGGGAGGTTTCTTCAGCTTCTTGAAGAAATAGCAAATATTCTGTCAATATTTTGCAAAAGAAAAAAGGCATTAACATAAGCAGAATTTGCAGGGTAACCTTGTTTTATACATATTGGACCTCACCTTTAAACCTGCAGTTCTCTCTTCCATTCTCTAATTGTTTTAGCGTGGCGCTAACACACAGCGTAATCGAACGAGCCTTCCTGCTGCCGGAGCAACCCCCCGAGGCGGGAGCTGGGGCGAACGGGCGAGTCCCAGCTAAACACCAGTGAGTCCCAGGTGAAGCCCCAACTGGTGCAGGCATGTCCACGGGAGGGTTCACGTCCTCTGGTCTGCGCTGAGTGTTCCCTGCCCGCTGGACTCGGGTCTGCAATGCAGAAACAGGCAGTGGCTGTGGCACAGTGATTTGTTGGTTCTTCTGGAGTTTTTCAACTCTTCTGTGACGTTGCCGTGTTGGAAATTGTGCCGCACGTGCCCTGCGTTGTTTCGTGGGCTTCTGCATGGTAAGTATAGAATAGAATAGAATCATTAAGGTTGGAAGTGACCTCAAGGATCATCTAGTCCAACCATCCCCCCACCACCTATTACCCACTAAACCACGTCCCTAAGTACCACATCCAACCTTTCCTTAAACACCCTCAGGGATGGTGACTCCACCACCTCCCTGGGCAACCCGTTCCAATGCCCGACCACCCTTTCAGAGAAGAATTTTCTCCCCATCTCCAACCTGAACCTCCTCTGGCGCAACTTGCAGCCGTTTCCCCTTGTCCTGTCACTAGTTATCTGTGAGAAGAGGCCAACCCCCAGCTTGCCACAACTCCCTTTCAGGTAGTTGTAGAGGGCAATAACGTCTGCCCTGAGCCTCCTCTTCTCCAGACTAAACAAGCCCAGTTCCCTCAGCCACTCCTCATAAGACTTTCTGTGTTGGCCGCCTGCTCGCTGTTCCTCAAGTACTGCATCGGCACGTGCCAAATATTTTGTGGTCTTTACTGGAGTGTGTAAGTGTCCGAGCAGTATTAGTTACGCTGCTTCTGGTGGCTGCTTGGGCTTTGATGCACGGCTCCTGATTACGGAGGCTCAAAGAGATAAAATTATGTGCACTTATTCACACTGTCAGCTTTAAAGGATTAATTTACTTCAGCTAGCATTTGTATTGGCTGCATTGACAGCAGTATTTGCATTCGATGAATTTGTGCTTTTAAAACCTGTGTCACTGCACATTTTGCTTCCAAAATTTCATGGCGTGTAGGAGCACCACCGATGCTGAGTTGGTAGTACATTCATAGATATTGCTGTACTGAAAACCATTTATTTTCTTTATGTATTTATTATGAAACAGTTGTCGTGGGGCAGTTCTCTCACTGTAAATTCAGAGAGGAGAGCAGGCACCTATCCATCTTACTGTGACTTATTTCTCTACCCACAGCTGCTTTTCCTGAGTTAATTTCAGTGTAAAACATCAATTTTTCACCTCCACTTCATGTTAACTTTGGTTGACTTGGTCTAGACAACCTGTACAGTCCCGGTGCTATATCCCTGCTACAAGTTTATGGTGTTAGCCATCTCAGTGTAATAGCACTTTTTTGGGGGACGTTTTGCATAAAAGAGGCAACACAGATCTGAATGTATTCCTCCTCAGTACCACCTGCAAGCAGCGATGCTGGCTGAAGGCAGCGGGCCATCGAGACCTGGCCACCAGCACGATAATCATAGAATCATTAAGGTTGGAAGACACCTCCAGGATCATCTAGTCCAACCGTCCCCAACCTCCCCCCACCTATTACCCACTAAACCACGTCCCTAACTACCACATCCAACCTTTCTTTAAACACACCCAGAGACAGTGACTCCACCACCTCCCTGGGCAACCCGTTCCAATGCCCGATCACCCTTTCAGAGAAGAAATTTCTCCTAACCTCCAACCCAGATAATACCAAACACCTCTGTAAGACCCAGAGGTGATGCTCCTTTCTTGGCATCGCAAGGTTCCATTTTGGGTTTGTGTTTGTACACTCACTCAGGCAGATGCATGTTACGCATTTCTAAACTGATATATTTACCTAGTTGTTTGTAATGGTTGTTTTTTTAGGCCAGCTGATTTGTACACTGTCCTGAGCATTTAATTTGATTTCTACATTAATTCCGTATAATTAGAATAGAGAAAGAAAGTAGGACTTAAGTTATGAAACAAAACTGCCACGTGAATTTATTGCCTGTGGTTCTCCGGGACCCAGTCATCTGCTACAACTTCTTTTAATAGCTCCTTCTGACTTTACTGTGACCAAAACAAATGTAGCGTTTCGTTCTTGAATTGCATTTGGATTCTGCTGCTTGCTTGTTGGCACAAAGCCCATTGAAAAGGGCGGGGAGCACTGACCCTGAAGTTTGGTGTACCCAAACTGCTGGGGATGGATCAGAGTCTGCCTAAAGCCTCCTGAGACTTGGTTATCTTCCCTTAGTCAGTGCCCTAAGTGATGGTGCTGGCAGAAATCTTTAGCAAAAATGTTATTGACTTCCATGGGATTTTGTAAATGCAGCAATTTTCAATACTATTTGAAAGGTCATGTGCAAGAAACAGCCGCTAACAGTTTGTAATATTTTGCTTGTTTTCCTAGGGAAACAAAACTGATGCAACGATTTTCCCTTCCTTTCTTTGCTCAGTCCATTTGAAAGACCAACAAACGTACAACCCTCCTCAGTAACTTTTAAATCCTTTGGCCAGTTTCCATCAGGTTTGTCAGAAATAGTGTCTGCCGTCCCAGGTTCTTCCTGCTCTCGTAGAACTCTGTGCCTGCAAAGATGGAAGGGTGCTGATAACAAGTGCTCTGCTGTATCCCGATGCTTCCAGCAAGGAGAAGTGATGGAGCCAGCTGTCTCAGGGGGCAGGCAGGGAGCCACCATCCAAACACGGGAGAAGAGTTGGGGTTTCTGGGGTACGCTGTGGGCTGTGGGGCTCGGAGGTGTGGCAGTGGGAGCTGACAGCACGGGGGAGCTGGGTGAGAGGAGGGGATGGGACTCCTGAGGGTGTGTGGGAGGGAGCTGGGATTACTGTGCTAGAAGGATACCTACCGAGCAATTCCTGGTTTATTGTGGCAGGAGGGTCCTAGCAAACCTGATTTTTGCCATGATGCTGGGTAGGGAGCCATGAGCTGCTCCTGGGCTTAGGGGCAGAAACCGATGACAAGCAGCTGTCACCACTTCCATGGAGCCAACTGCTGTAAGCGCAACTGGAAAGACATTGTAAGCACAGTTGTTGATGCATTCAGCCAGCAGAAGGTACCAAGAAATACAAATTAGCTCTTAAAAGGTCTGACCTATTTCTCGAGGCTTTTCTTATTTGAAACAAAAATCCTGTCAGCACATGGTCTTGTTTACACAAACACACATACACATGCAATAGTCCTCTCTTATTCCATGTGCATTGCCTTGCTGAGTACTCACTTGCAGCTCTAGGTCCTGTATTTATCGCTGTAGCAGTAATTGAAACTTTTCAGCAGTTTTCCACAATGCTATTGTCAAAAAAATGACAAAAACCCCTCAGTGCACATTTTTAGAGAAAACACAAAATTACATCCTGTCTTTCAAGATACCCTGCAGTCAAGATATCAAGTGTCAAACACTTCACATCTTTCTGAAAATAAGATATTTTTTTTTTTCTTTTGGGGATTATTCAGAGATTGCTAACTAGTATCAAGTTTATGGGTTAATCCCACAAGAGGTGATGCAGATCGTTGGTGCTCAGCGTTCTTTGGAGAGAGAGACAAAAAGAGGACACATTCCAGTGTGTAGTTTTCAGATCAGTGCTTTACATTATAATGAAGTGTGATTTAAGATTTCATGGTAAAACAAGATGAAATTAACATAAACTTTGGTGCAAAAATAGCAATATGCTCCAGTTGGAACTTGCAGGAAATGCTTAAAAGTGAATAGCAAGTCAGGCTCTTGGAAGCTTCTCTGTCGCTAATCCCAGGTGCTGCCTCCTGGACCGAAACTAAGACCTGCTGATGGCAGCCTGGTGGCTGGGTCAGGGCTTGTGGAGGTGCTGCCATGGCTGCAAGAGGGAAAAGGGAGGATGCCAGGGAGAACTCAATCCTGTTTTGAATCTGCTGAAATGACCCTGTAATGCTTTTGGTGTGGCAAGCTGTTCGTTTGTAGTTAGCGGTGTTACTCCCACTGTCCTGATATTAGATGGTTTAGATATTAGAGCAATGCTGCTCACTACTGAGCATAATATTGCAACTAAGATTTACATCAAGGTTTTCATGGGCCATAAGTTGAGGTTTTACAACATCCTATTTCTTCTCCTCACATTTGTCCTTTTGCCAAAGAAAAAAAAACCAACTCAGGAGTACCTGAGGGTCTCTAAAGCTCGGTTTTAAAGGCACCATCAGTACCTCAGACAGCAGCGCTCCGTAATTTTCAATAGGCAGTGGAGTGCTGGCTGGTGAGAGTTACAAAGGCGTTCAGGTGCCTGCAGTTGCAGATGGGAGCCTGCAAGATCACAGGAGTAATTTAGGCACAGGGATTGCACTGCCTTCTCAAGGGGCTGGTGGCTTCTCAAGTGAGTGGGTGTTAGGCAGCTCTCGTAGCTGGCAGCTCCTGCAAGTCTTACGAGGAGGCACTTACATGCATCGTTTGTAAATCTGCCCCTGAGGCACTCCTGATGAATTGTTCCAAGCGCTGTATTAGTTTCGTGCTTGTTTTGTCATCCGTGCAGGCACTGGCTTCTCTGATCTTGTTTGCAAGGTTACGTATTGCAGGTTATTCCTTTAGTAGCTTTTATTCAGCTCAAAATATCTATATCTGCTTTCAGGGCTAAATACCAAAAGCACCAGCCCTTCATGTTGCTAATACTAAGGAATTAAAAACAGTTGGCACAAAATGACATTCATTTTGAGGTAGTTAAGCAGAGTTGGTACAATATGCTTGGGTTATTCAGTACTGCCTGTGAGCGAAGGCTGCTGCTCCCTTCTCTCTGACTGACGGCTCTCGAGATGGTGCACAAATGCCCTTTCGTAGGTGAGAAGCATCTTTGCCCCATGCACGTGCCCATACCTATTTCTTGCTCTTTCATATGGCAGTGAATGTTTTGGTAGCTCTGATAGCCTGGCATATTAAGTAAATGCATGTATTTCTTTGTACGCAAACGTACGTATTTCTCTCTGTCCCTCCTTTTTTCCTGCATTTCTGTAAGGCCAGCGTCTGTTTCTCTGAAGGTGATAGCTTTAAAGTTGTTGTTTTTGTAAATATTTGATCTGATATAAGGTGCCTGTCTCTGCGGTTTGTATGTTAATGGATTAATAATCACTGCAATTTCAGAATATACGAAAGAAACGGAAACTAGCTCTTTCCCCATCTTTATTTCCTCAAAATTGTATTCACTCGTTATTTGCATTTGACCCCAGAGCCTCCCACACTGCTTCACGCAGGTTGGTTGTACGCGGTTGCTGCTGTGACTGCGCAGCAGCGGTGCGCAGCGTGTCCTCCTTGCTCCGTGCGGGGATGTGTGTTTGCCTTTCACCCTGCCACGAGAGACGGGGCTGTCTGCCAGGGCAGCCAGCGGATACCAAGCGGGTTACACCTCTGCAAGATGGCAGGTTGGGATACTAGGTTGAACCGTCTGTAGGATTTCTTTGCGTTTATCAGGATATTTAACCGCATACCGCTCCTTTTCGAGATTTTTGTCTTCCTTCCAAACTACCCTTTATTTCCTCCGTGCACGACCCCACTAGGCATCTGCCCAGCAAGAACCGGGCAGGATACCTGGAAATAATCATGCTGGCTTCCCCTTTCACAAAATTATTTGGCAAAACATGAAAGACTGGAGGAACCCTTCCAGCCACAGCCGCTGGCTCCCTGCGCAGCAGCTGCAGCACACATTGCATGGGCATGCGCGCACACACACATACGCAGCCAGAGCTGATGTCGCTCTGAGGATGGGGTGCTCCTGTGCATGCAATAAGCAGCAGCGTACTGCAGATGCTGCAGTATTTCGTACCGAAGGTGTCACGCACACTTCGCATGTGGGCTTTAACCAGCGCGTTGCCATAGAAGGGATGTGTACGTGGTAGTTCCCTGTGCCTCCTAATGCCTCTCTCCTTGGTGCTCAGTGATGGAATTACTGTGACAGGAGCATGGAGGTAGTGACATGTTTGTTAGAGGAGACAGTTGAACACTTCTGTTCACCCTGTCTGCTCAACTCCATCACCATCATTATCCTTGAGTGATGGCCTTTGCGTCATGAGGAAGAAACATATTAAAATTCTTCAGCCTAAAAAAAGGAGAGCAAAGGGAGATTTTTGAAATCGTGAATTATCATTCACGGAAGCGAAGGTGCTATTGAATAGAGAATCATTACTGACTATATTAGTTTCTTTGTATTTATTATTGCTGCACAAATACCAGACTAAAAGGTAGTCTTTCCCCAACAGCTCATAATGCTTGTGTCCTGCCCAGTCTGCTGCTGATGGTGCAAAGCCTTCTTCACTGCTCTGAGTTTAATCTGGAGTAGTTTCCTCTTCTCTTCAGCTCAAATTCCCAGATGACTCTATGGGTATTTTGTGCTATCCAGCTCACGTATTTCCTAAATCAGGTGTTCAGGTACAAAATGTGAACATTTTACTTCTGGCACCACAAAACTGATTTTTGCTCCCTCTCCCCAGCGATGCTTTCTTTGGTGATGACAGCATTTGCAAGTGAGAAAATGTCTGTCTTCCACTTTTCCAGCTGAAAGTACAGCCAATTTATTTTAGGGAACTGCCTGGGACATTTTTTAATTCATCGTCTCCATAAATGTTAAAATTGCATTACCTGATTGAGATCATGGGAACTGAACTCGGTGGCTTTGGGTTGTTTTCCAGTTATCATCCTGCAAACATACAGGAGAGAGAGTACAGGAAGGTTCTCCAGTTTTTTTTTTTTCTCCTTCTGTTCTGCCAAGCTAGTATTTTTTTTAATCAAACTTCTTCAGATGTATTCCATAACCTATTTTTCCAACATTCCTAATTCTTCGGAGACTCCCAAATTCTGAATAGATACTGTAAAACATGACATGAATGTAGGCTGCTGCTTATCCTCAGGAAACATATTCAATTCTGCTGGATTAGGGCTTTCAGAGCTTTTAAACTGTATGAGCATAGTTTAAATCTTGATAGTGAACAAGATACAGAGCAGTGTCTGTCAGTCAGCAGTGAAATGGAGTCAGCATTTTATTACTTAGAACACTGAAAGTAATTTAATGAAATGAGCGGAAAAAACAATTATATCAAATCACTGTGGCAGATATCTGGACTGTAAGTGCAGTATAATAAACTTATATTCATATCAAAATGGAAAATCGTGTGTAGTGTAGCACTAATCGTTACATTTTTTGCATCTTTAATGAGTTCATTTCTAAATACAGCTATGGAATCTCATTTCGTTGCAGCGTTGATTTTTCTCACCCTCCGTGTATTCACTGTGTTATTAGTGTCATTTATGGTATGAGTAGTTTACACTGATGCCTCAGGGTGTACATTGATAGTGTTACTATTTTTAACATTTCGTAGCATTAGGAAATCTGAACTTGATGCACACTTGGTAATTTTTTGTCTTAACACATGATACCTGTTTTCGCACTGGTGTCTGAACCTCTTGGGCAGCTCGTTTCTCACGGCAGCATCAGGATGGGCTCGGTGGGTGGATCGGGAGGGGGGAGTTGAGGCACACGAAGCACCTTCCGTGCCACTTCTCACCGGCTGAAGCGTGCCCAGCGTGGAGACTTTTTGCATCGCAAGCGGAATTCGTTTGCTATTAATTTACTGAAAACTGCTAAATATTGCTGATCAAGATAGGAGAAGCCTCCATGTTACTGTTCTTATTGAATTGCTGGTGACAGCACTCCAGTTTGGTCCTAGCACTACAGTGTTACATCATGATTTACTAACTATTGTCTTCTTTACATATTTAGCAGAATTCGCTGATATACAAATGAAATACTTGAACTATTATTAAACTATATATGTTGATAATGAAGTGTGAGGTGGCTGGACTTTAAGTTGGAAAGGTAACCAGTATAATTTACAGCTCACTTTGAACTGCACTAATTATAGCCAAGGTAAGGAGTTTTTAATAGTCGCTTGGATAACTCTTTTTTTTTTTTTTTTTTTTTTCCTCTCCTCCCTTGCTTGCATACTATTACCAGACAACATTTCAAATTGTGGAGTAAAATCATGTAACTGTCTTAAAGGTTTTCATTTCTTGTCTCATAGAAATTACTATTTTATTTCGTGTGAAATTAGTATTTTATTTGGTGTGTTATGTGTGGAAGTAAATAAGGATCCTTCTATAGTTTGTAGTTTAAAGTAGGTTTATTTGTTTAGTAGATTGCTTACTGTGGTTTTTCCTATGAAATTTACAGTGGCCTGACCAGTAGGGTTGTGAAATGTAAAGTGATGTGTTAATGCACTACAACTGTACTATTAGTTTTTAATTGTGTGATTCCCCTGCCCCTTTATGATCATATATTTGGAAAGAACTAATGCTAATGTTGTCTTTTGAATGCTTACAGAATAGTCTTTAATTTCGTAGTCTCTTTTCTTATTTATCTTTTAAGCCCTCGAAAGCTTTTATCTATTTCAGTAAAGGATAGATCAAGCACTAGGAATGAGCCAGGGTAGTGAAGCGAGGGTTGATATCTGTGAGACCACTGCCTCCCTTGTAGGGTTTGGAAGACGTTTTCTGCTGAGGACAATGAACTGCAGAGAGGGAAATGTCTCCCGGGACGAGGCAGCCGAGCTAGGCTTTGTGCTTTTGAATGTACAGAGCGAACACAAGAGAGTTTGTTCGTGATGCTAATGCAAATAGTTCAAATCAAGTGTGAGCCTTCTCTTTTTCTGCGTGTCCAGCTTGAGAAACGTAAGGCCCAATTTCGAATACGTGTTGAGAAGAGGGAGTTTTGACAATGCTGCCAAATTCTTACAGGTCTTTAGAAATAGTGAACTGTCATTTTTTTCAGAAGCTCCTAATGAGTAGATTTGGCAGGATAAGTCATAGGGACAGTAAACGATACGTCTGTTACAGTAAGATGGCTCCATTTCTGTATCTCACACGCCTGCTCAAAAGCATCCGCATGCTTGCCTTTCTCAGAGAAAGAGCTGCAGTAATTTTTGAGAGGACAGAATATCGAATTTCCTCCCTAATTTTGTTTTCTTAAAAAAAGTAATCTGTTTTATTGAAAACCCACATCCCTATATCTCCAAATTTGATTTAAGAGTCATCTATGTAGAAAACGACCTCTTGATTATTCCAGTTTAGCAAACATACCAGGAAGGGGAAATAGGGCATTATGGAAAGAATTCAGCAACCTCAGCTCCAGGAGTCACCACCAGTGATGCCTCTGATACGGCACCGCCTGTCACGATGATCGTATCAAGATCAAAGCTGTAGACGAGATCTGGGAGTTGAGCTTCCATGTCCTGAGTCCCAGCCCAGTACCCATCAGCAGAAGGGTATTTCTTGCCTTTCCTTCACGTTAAGTCTTCAGCTGCTTATGATTCGTAATGCTTTATAAAAAGGGCTTCACAGTGTTAGCTCTCCTTTCAGAGGGAAATTTTCATTCCCCTCTAAATAAGCTGCCAAGCAGGTTACGTGGCAGGATGCAGCATGGCAGAAGTATTTAAATCTTGAAATGGTAATAAATATTTACAGCTACTTCTCTGGAGCTATTCAGTATTGTTAAAATGAACAACTCTAATTACAGAATATTTGTTGAGGCTGTGATGACTCAGCCACTGGTGCAATAAACAGAGTAACAGAAACGTTGTCCTTCCCTGCTTGGAAAATGCTCCTCCTGTGGTTTTGTGTCATGAGTGACTAGAGTTAGTACCACAGATGCGGCTGTGATTTTGGCTGCTCCTGACCTATGGAACTTCCTGGCACATCAAAAGCTCACATCAGCCATTTTTGAAAACCTATTAATATGCAAAAATGACTCAGTAGTATTTAGCTTTATGTCTATTTTGATAACGTCTAGTTCGTAGTGATCAATTCTACAGCGGCAGTTTGGTATGCTCACATCAGATTGTTTTGGTGTGTTACTGAAACAAAAATCTGAGCATCACCTGCAGTGCTTGCAGCGGCAGGACTAATGCTGATAGAATAGAATAGAATAGAATAGAATCATTAAGGTTGGAAGTGACCTCAAGGATCATCTAGTCCAACCATCCCCCCCCCACCTATTACCCAGATCCGGGAGTCTGTTCAGCTGCAGGCTGTGCTGTGGAGAAGTGTGCAGTTTGCAGACATTACGTAGTACCTATTCCAGTTAGTTTTGAGGTTTGGAGTGAGTGGTAGATGAACACCGCTCTTGACCTGGATTTCTGGGATAACGAACCCCAGGAGAATAGACCTGTAGAATTTCCAAAGGGTGGAATTGGTGGATTTTACAGAAATTAAACTTCTTTTTAAAACCTGTACAGCTCAGCAGAGAGCACTCTGTGGATTCCTTTAGGGTCATTTAAGAGTTCTATAGAAAACAGATCATACTCTCTTAAATTTCATGGTATCTTACCGTAAAGAGTTTGCAACCTCAGGTTATTCATTGTGCCAAAGTATCATTCTCTCTGGCAGAAAAAACCTTTTTTACTGTAAAGGTGGTCAAATGCTCCAACTTTGCACATGGAAGCTATGGCGTCTCCATCCTCGGAGATGTTTAAAACCAGACTGGACATGGTTCTGAGCAACCTGCTCTAAGTGACACTGCTTTAATGGGTGGTGCTGGACTCGGTGACCTCCAGAGGTGCCTGCCAGCCTCATGCATTCTGTATGACTTTCTCTAAGGTGTTCCCCTTCCAGTTACCCCACAGGTACACAGCTGGAACCATAGTAAGGGAATAAGGTCCCAGGGTGTGTTCTATAGGATCTGCAGAGACCTGCAGTTACTCTCAGACCCAAATGCTTTCATAACATCTCTATGTCTACCAGGACAGATCTGGTCCATGACCTTATTCTCCTCAAGAACAATCCCTTCTCTCAAGGGCTCCAAAGAATGAATATTAGTGCTTGAATAGTGACTAACGATCATTTATGGAGTCATTGCATAGATGTAAGATTCCAGGTCTTGTACATGCAGGACCAAGGACTGCCTATTCTGCTTATCAGCCTACTCCTGGAATATACTCTATTGTGCAGAGCAGGATCCCAGTGTACCATGCTTCAATGCACAAGACTCATGCGTGGAAGGTGACCCACTGCTCATAGATCTCTCAGACAAGATCTGGCACAGCATCAGTATTGTGGTCATTGACCAACAGGTAGAGGGGAGTGTCTCCTGCATCGTAATTCCTACATGTGCAATGGCACAGTTAATACTGTATCTGTGTGTGACTTCAGAGGAGCCCTTCACCATGCTAATAATGAACTTTAAACACTTCTTTTTTTTTTTAAAAAAAGGCCCTATTTCATTCCCATTACAAAGGGTAACGAACCTGTGTTATAATTCTGTGCTGCAACATTGCACAGAGGTCTGAGGCAAGGATTTACAAAACCCCTTCAGGAAGGAGAAACTTTATCACACAAGCAGTGATGGTCTCAGCCATGAACACCCTGTGGGATACTGGGATCTGTTCTCAGCTTCATCAGCTTTGACTTCTGCTGCTTTGCTTGGAAGAAAGCAATAGCAAAGAAACAGCTTCAAAAAGGTTTAGTGAAATAGTAGATAGCAGGAGACAGAGGTGGAAAAAATAGTTAGCATATTAATAATAGAAGTTTTGTCGAAGAAGGTGTCCTCTACAGAAGGTGGCATCTGACAGCCAGAAAGAATTTAACTAAAGATTGTTCAGAAACATATGGACCACCTACTCAATTTTTCTTCCCCTGACAGGAGCTAGACCCTGCGCTGCACAAGTGAACGTTACACCTTCTCCAGTCGACACACCAGCCGCCACAGGTCCTGCGCTAGAGCAAACCCAAGTCCACCGTTTTGTGAAGACCCGAGATTTTCAAATATACTTTTCCCCCCAAATTGTGGTGACAGAGACTGAAGAATTTCCAGGAAGTTATCAGGAAAATAAAAAATCAAGGTTTTTCACTAGATGAGTGGAATGGTGGGAATTAGGTTTTGTAGATGTGGCCAAATTGTGCAGAAGTGGGTTTTTTTTACACAGCATTGTAAATTGCAATTCGAGTTTAGGTGTTTCTGTTGTAGTTGTGAGAAATCAGGGTCCTTTTGAAGGAAAAAAACTGAAGGACTAAATTGTTTCATTAAACTCTATAGACATCCTAATTAAGCAGGCCAGCTCATTTCAGACTTACGTTTATGACAGCACGCCTAAAAACCTTTGCAGTATTGGAGGTCACCCACAAAATAAAACAACACAGTATATGAAACTTAAAATCACAAAATCGCTGCAAAGATAAGGACCCGTTCTTAGCAGCCTGTGAAATTGTTTCTAACATGTTTGTTTATGGTTTGCCTCATTCCCAGAAGGCAATTTTCGAGTCCTACGTCAGGGAATTTAAGAGTTGCTGGTGTGGCGCTTAATCTCAGTTTGGTGGTTTGGAAATCCTTAAAGGAGGAGGCTGCAAACAAACTACTGAAATGGAGCCGGTCCCCCAGCTAACCTGGCAGCCACTGCATCACCCAAACCTGTCCTTCCTTCACTGCCTGTTTCTGGGAGCTACCTTGAATGTGCAGCAGCAAGAAAATATGTTTGTCTTAACCAGAGTGATCTTCTATCTGAAATTGTATACATCAAGGTCCTCTCCGCTTCTGCAATCTGAAAGGGTGCTTTTGAGGCTGAGCTGCCCATGCCCTTTTTCTGCAATGAGGTAATACGGATGGAGGCACAGCTATGGGTGCGTGGACTTTGTGGCATGTTTAACCAGGCATTGCAAGCCTGGCTCAGGTGATCTCTACACGGTTCAAGGGTCTGGCCAACTTTGTGAGAGGAGATATTGTGAGCTAGGCAAACCTTTGCTTGAAAATAAATTGAGAAGGGTGTTCGCAGATGTTTAAAACCAGACTAACCGTAATAATCATGATCTCCATCAAGCCAGCCCACTCTCTAGCCAGCCAGTCCTGTGGTGTCCATGCTGGGAGGCATGGACAGGGAAAGGAATGTGCAGTCAAATAGCGAGCATTTTTGCAAAAGTTTATTCCACTTCCACGACTCCTTGAAGCCAACTGTCTTCCTCCTCAGTGTACAAGTCAGCACCTGAACTTCTAGTAATGAAATGCAGTGGAAATACTTGAACCATTAGTGCATCAGGTTGCACAGCTAGGTTTACTGATAGAGACTCCAAAGCCTCTCTGGGCAAACTGAGTGTTTGACCACCTGGACAGTAAAAAAGTATTTTTTCTTATCATAGAATATCCGGAGTTGGAAAGGACCCATAAGGATCATCAAGTCCAACTCCTGGCTCCACACAGGACCAGCCAGAATATGGAAATATTCCCCATATTCCATTTATATTTAAATGGAAGTTCCTGTATTTCAGTTTGCACCCACTACCTCTCGTCCTGCCACTGGGCACCACTGAGGAGGGTCTGGGTCCATCTTCTTCATTCCTCCACCAGAGGGGAAGGATCACCTTCCCTTGACCTGCTGGCAACACACTGCCTTACGCAGCCCTGGAGGCTGTTGGCTCTTCCTTCTGTGTGTTTTGTTTTGGAAAGGATGGCACTGTTTGTGGTCAGTAGTGCTGTCCCCGTGAGTGCTTAACCTCCTTCCTCACGCATGGGGACAAAGAGAAGCGCACAGGATCTGAGCTTGAAACCCGAGGTTCCCTGATGGGTGTGTTGAATGTGGAGCAGGTTGGAGATATGCTATTAGGAATGCTAGAGTGAAACAAAGCTCTGATGCTGGACTTATTATATTAATATGGACTCAGCAGTTATGAGTGATTAGCCCAAAGAAAGGTAGCGTTTTATAGGACAACTCCAAAAATAATGAGTGGATGCATTCAAATTCAGCTCTTCAGCACCACTCCTAGTGGTTTGCATCAAGTCACCTTACATCCTACGCAGGTACGCAGAGGTAAAATTTGGCCTTGTAGCCTCAGTTTCACCATCCATGTGCATATCAGAATTATTCTGCAGAATAATTAAGTGGGTTTCTAATTCACACAGAAAGTACCCCGTGTGATTTGGCTAAGGCCATTAGAAATAAAGGTAGTGAAAAATAAAGGCAGCTCTGGAAAGTTACATTTGTAAACGCTGACAGTGGAGCAGTTAAATAAGACACAGTTTATTGTGTCAATCATTAATGTAGAAAAACCTGAACTGTTTCCTAACGATTTCAACACGGGTTATTACGTAGAGTGATCCAGTAGCGCGTAAAAGCTACCATCAGCAAAACTGAGAGGGGAAGGGAGGAAAGAAGAAGTTATTGCTGCCCTACAGCAAAATACTTCGCAGTAAATCGGCTCTGCACAGCTCAGGCGCCTGGCGATGGTGCTCACAGGATTCAGCACACAGCCGCTTCCCGGCTCCCGCTCTGGAAGGCCTCCGAAGTTTTGGTTTTAAGCGCAACGCAGGATTGTATTGCTAATGTGAGTAATGTTCTCAGGAGGTAAATCATCTGTGTGGGGTTGTTTTTTTTGAGTTTTTGGTGTATTGCAAGTTCTGGAAGCCATTATTTCCAGTGGCAGCAGTGAGGGGTATCTTACCTGCTTTGGTCAGCGCCACAAAGGCTTACGCCTGCTCTGGTAGCTTAGCTCTCCTCTGCTGCAGAGCAGCGGCTCACTTGGTCAAAATCTGTTCTTTACTGATATGACACACTTGACCTGACTGAAGGTCTATGTTTTCGTTGGCTTTTTTTTCCTGGCTTCCATAGTTCTTTCTCTGCTGCTGTGTCCCTAGGATTTCGAGTGATATCAAGGGTTTTGCACCCTGCAGGCCTTCCGGCTCCAAGGGCGCTGAAGTAATCTCCCTCTGGTACCTTGCTTCCAGTTTTGACTCTCCTCAAGAGGCAAGTTCTCTTTGACAAGATAAACTGTGTCAGCTGTAATTCTTACATCAACTGAAATATTAGATTGGTTGGTACACAGGAACACAATTACATGAATTATCAGAACTCCAGTAAACAACAGAGAACACATGAGGTGATGCTGACCGTGCACATGCAATCCTGCAGGCTAATCAGGATGCCATTTTCAAGCTCCACCAAAAATTTCTCCAGCTAGACTTCTTTCGAAAGGACGACACAGTACTGTGGACTCCACTAATAAGATTCATCAAGGTTTTTTACTGTGTACATCTGAAAGGTTCAAATTTCACATGAGAAAGGAAATGCATCTATTTCCCAGCAACAGTTGATGGTACGATTACTGGCCAGGGTTCGTTATACTGCAGTCAGGCACAGTGCAAAAATCTTGACACAGCCTTGTCATTCTCTATCTCTTACAAACATATTCCTTTGCTGCTATAGTCCTACTGTGAATTAGACCTGCCTGCATCAGTCACTTTGCTGACCCTGTAAATATCTCTAGGACTCTTAAGCTGAGACCATCACATAACTCTACTTTCTCCCATTTCTTCCCTCAATCTGTCAATAGCTGCTGTAATGCTTCAGATTTAGTTAGAGTTGGCTGAGTCACACCTGTCACTTGTTATTTGCTTGTTCCAAAACGGTGTGTTCTTGGATGAACTGCTAGCAGCAGGAAAATTCAGCTAACACGGTTGGGGGTAGAAACATGGAAACTTCACTGCACTGAAAGCGTTCTCTGAAGTGTCTGATTGAACTTGTTAACTGTTTTGCTGAACCCAAAATCACATTTTTGCCAGGTAATTTACTTTTCCACAATAGTTGCTGACTGTTTAGTGTGAGGGTGGAGATGAGTGGCATACATTTTACAGCTTGCTTAAAGCTTGAGAAATCCTTGACTATACTTGTCTGTCCTTCCCTAGTTGTGGAAAATCTTTTTTTAACTGCATTTGTGACTATTTCAGTTGGCATCTTCTGGAAGTGAATCAGTATAGAACCTCAAGCTTCCTTCTCCAGTGTATGCAAGAAGCAGTAATTGATTCTCTCTTTGGTTTTGTGAAATGTCCTATAGACCCTATAGTCTGATTCAGTCAGTATCAGCTACTGTCAGATCATCATAGGGGATGTAGCAGATAGTACTGGAAAATGAGTATTGACAAAGGAAATCCTAATTTGATGATTTGACATCACCCTTAACATTTATAGAGACTCCTTTCCAGTTAATGTAGATACATTTATGCTCTAACATGTCAAATATTTTCCAATTTTGTTCTAAATAAAATAAATTGCAAGAAAATCCGATGCACGTAAGTGAGAAATGGAACAGTATGGCACATAAATGATAGTGCAGGTGTAGAAAGGCAAAAAACTCCTAAGAAATTCTGTGTTGCAAATGCTTTATGTGAAATTTATAAAATCCAGTGCTGGAAATGGGACAGGAAAAATATATACAACTTGGACCTTCACAACGAAGCTGAACTGTGTTTAGCAATCCCATTAAACCAGACTATAAGAATAGTCTGCTGTAATCTTAGCATAGGCTTTCTGCTTCTATTTAAATACTCATTGTACTATGGAATAGCTTAGCTGTTAAATTTCTTGACCTCATTCTGTATTTTATTTTAAACATGTTTGTCTTCGTTTCCAGTGCAATCATCCTAAGGGTGCCCGAGTCAGTGGAAACACTGAGCGTGTCCACTTAAAGCACTTGCTGAGTCCTAAGCTTTGTCTAGGTAGGAAAAAAAAATATTACTGTGTCCTGTTTACTGCTTTTTTTGGGAATTAGCTTTACTAAAAATAATTTTCTATCTGAAGAACCATCTCCACAACATGAGAAGAATAGGGATGGTGTGAGGGGTAAAAAAAAAATTTAAAAATGTTGAATGTAATGAAAGGGAGCTGAAAGAACTGGTGTAAGAAAGCTGGCTGTAGAGAAAAACGTGAAGCTGCTGATACATATCTTTTTGGATAGCCTGACAAATACACTGCTCTGGACAAAAAACCTCAGAGCTTCTCCTGCTGCTAACTTATGATGAGAAAGGTACATTATTATAGTGCCGGAGAGAGTATTACCTAATGCTGCTTCTGCATTTGTTGCCTGCAATAGTCATGTTGATAATGTAGAGACGTTTAGAAGAATGAATCAGTGTTAGGTACCAGAATGACCATTTTATTTATTGCTTCTACCTCGTGAATCCTTTCACAACTTACTTTTATCTTACAGATGCGTTTTTTGTGGCATGACTAACACCAGTTTCTCCATCGCACTGTGGATACACGCCAGTGCACCACATAACGCAGGTTTTCTGGCTGAATGATAGTTAGGTGTTAGCCTGCGGACAGAAAAGGAGCTATAAGGCCTTTGGGAAATACCAATGGCAGGGATCTTGACTCCATGTCTTGTCAGTAGCAACAGCGATTCTCATTCAGGAGCAATTACGTTACAGCAAATTCAAAGAAAATAATTTCAGAGTTGCTTTGAAAATGAATTCTAAAAACTGTTTGTTTCTTTCAGGATTCAATCTTTAATTATTTAAGGTTATAAAATAAATCATTGTGGTTTTGCTCAGATCCTGCATGTTGTAAAATGAATCCTTCCATGTCTTCCAATACTAAATTATTTCTTTCTTTTATCCAAAGCGATGAATACTGTTACCTAAGCCACAGCATCAAGGGTCGCAACTAAACATTGATTTTTTTTAATTTTTATGTGTTGCAGTTTCTATGCCCTTTGGTTAAAAAAAGTGAGATTCATTATAGGAAAACCACTTCAAAGATCCATTTTACATTTTTTTTGACGATACAAATGTTCTGAACAGAAAATCTGAGAGAAAAGACCTGGGGTGTTAATCCTATCATGATAGACTCCTATAGCCTCCTGAAAATTCCAGAGTCTTCGGACAGATTCTTTTTGGCTGATGGAAGCTTTGACTCTTTCCAATGGATTTGGAGTAGCAGCTCTAAAACTGTGTGATGTGAATGCATTTCCTACTAGGTATACTTATTTTGTGCCTGATTTATTACCATGAGCTGTTTTCCAGATAACTGCATGGAATTCTTTGCTGTACTAACTGATCATCTGGGCTGTTCTGGTAAATAGAAACCCACTAGAATAACTGAATCATGATCTGAGTTTTGTGCTGGTGATTTTTTACACATCAGTGTTTTCTACAGTAACATTGAAGCTAGTTATTCTACATATTCAGGATTTTCTTCTTTACCTCTTTCTCATTTGGTGCGTTGCACTATCACAACCCTCGATGGAGAGGTCTCTAATCCACAAAGCAGTTAGCCTCGTTGGCAGACTCACTGTCCTGATAAAAATCCACTCTTCTCATATCTGGAATACTTCACTCTTCTACCTGTTCAGGTAGTTTTTCTACATTGACATATGCCAACCTCCTTGCAGCTTTCTTAGGAAAGAAAAGGGCGATAGCGTTTCCTATTTTGTCATCCCTGCGTTCAAGAATTCCACTGAACTTCCGTAAACTTTAAATTAATTCATATGAGACCACTACTTCTCAAATGATCGCTTTTTGCACATACTGCAAGTGGGGCAAGAAAGCACGGAAGATTAAATACCTTCCAGAGGCTCACGCAATGAATTATTGTCAAAAGCTGAGCCCTGGAGTGCTGAATCCATTTCGGAGTTACAGAAGTCCCTCACACAATTCCCTTGGGTGCTGAATATACAGGATACACAAAATGCAAGTATCTTTGATCTCTGATTTAACTGCTACACGCTTAATTAAAGACTGTTCGTAGTTTGTAGAAAAGCTATCAGAATTTTGATTTATTAGTCTCGGGTTTGTGGGAGCTGATAGCACAGCGTGGCAAGGTTATATACTGCAGAGGCTCTTGCGGTGCTGAAGCATTCTGTGACTTTGATGCAGGTGAGTGAGTTCCTAAGACACCCATTTAAAAAACACCTTCCCAAGTGGAATATAATTGCAGCACATGGATTTTTAGCCGGTAACATTCAGACGAGTGTCTGCCTGCTCTGACTGTCAAAATGCAACCCCAGCTACTGCGCTGAAAATCTTCCCCTTACAGCCTCATTCTTACAGGAAATGCTGAATCTCTCCACATTCTGATGTCACTTGTTGCTGATGTATTTCTATAATGAATATTTTAACAGTTTTACTTTATTTTATCTGTACATTTTGTGAAAATGTCAGCTTCACTCTGAGATAGCCTTACAAAAAGTCCTAGCCTTTCTCAGGTGCTCTGTCAGCTGCTTTTTAAGGTGCATTCATTTGGTCCTTTCAGTTAATAATAAATCTATTGGCCAGAGTCAGAGACCACTACAGCTTGCCAATTGCCGTCTAAAAATTACTTCTTATTGCATCATTGTCCACCCAGTAAGATTGGTTTTAGGACTCTACTGTCAAATTGCACATATGAAGCATTTTTTCAGCTTGTACTTGGAAACAATTTGTATAAAATGTGTGGATGCATAATTTTCACTTTTATGATCCCACCACGTCAGTTCTTTTCTCACACTTCTCCTGCTGGCACACGCCACCTACGTACTACCCATCTCCTTCTGGCCTGCCTGTTTTACCCGCTTTCCCCTGCTCTGGCTCACTAAAGCTCCTTTCGGCTGGGCACAGCCTCTGCCTGCTTTTTGTGGAAGCTCTTCTTTTCTGTTCTGTTCTGAGGGTAGGAAAGGACCATAACCACACTTGGTGTGCTGCTGATGCTACTCGAGTAGCATTTACTCCGAGGGGATTGCTATTCTCTTCCCAAACATTTAAAGCTATTCCAAAGAGAAATCACAAGTTCTCTTTTAGAATAATACTTTCCAAGCAAGCTGATCGCAAACAACAAAATCATTAACGTGCTAAGTAATCGCAAAAGAACATTATGCACTTGCTTCCAATAAGTATATATACTTCCTTAAATGATTATGAAACAGTATTAAAGTGGACGGATCTTTCCTCGGTGTGATTTGACTGTTACATCGGTTGATTTACATTGATTTAGAACAGATAAAAATCTGACCAATTTGACATACTGGAAATGATTAATACATATTTTAGAGCAGTTTTGACCCTGCTGCTGCCTCACTTGGTTTCAGTGTGTGAATCAGAGGTAGCCACATTTAATTTAATGGTGCCAATTACGCTGTTGGCTTGCATTATAAGCAAACTACTCGATAAACACTTTTCAGAATTATTTAACCAAAAGTATTGCTTGGACACGTGAAAGGCTTTTGAAGAGAAGGATAACAATCACACATCCTGATTTAACGCTGAATTGCATAAAAAGAGGAGTGTACATATCAAGTCAAGCTCCTCTAGAAAAGCACTGATCTCTGTAACTAAGGGCAAGCCAGAAATATGGGTAATCTGAGGCACATCAAAACCCCTTCTGTAAATGAAAAGCATTTGTTGAAAATAGGCCATTTGTCTCATTTTCTTCTGCAGAGAAATAATTTCTTAACCATGAATATTTCTGCTAAATGAGAGATTTGTTGCATTCAACAGGAACAAAGGAAAATACAAATCCTAATGATTTTTTAATGACTCGATTCAGCTATTTTTAGCCCCTTGCAATCAATAGCTGATTTTTTTTCCCAATTCAGCAGAAATGATTACACCTTCCCATCTAGCACCAACTCCACAGGAAATGGCTATAAATGATATTGCTCTCCATATTGACAATTTTAAGCCTTTTTTAAAGAATGTAATTCCTAGGATTATTTGCCACAGGACTCTGATATTTCGTAGTTTATAAACCCAGTGTGAAGAGTCTATGGCTTTGCTATCCATACAGATCTGGATATACTGGGAGAGAGTTCAGATACCACTCTCCATGTCTTTGGCTTATTAAGGTTTAGTGTTTGTACGTGTTCTGCTTATGCTTTGGTGCATACCACATAGAGAAAACCTCTGATGGGGATGGATGAGAAAAGATAATCTTGCAGAGAAGTTCGTCAGCAGAGAAGTAAATGAAAGATTCGTATTTTTCCACTGTATAATGAGCTTTGTGTACTTTTTTGACTCACCTTGCAAATGGCACTGCTGTAACTGGGATGGTCTAGGGATATAATCAAGACAACTTTTATAGGAGGAGGTTGATGTTTTATTAGGAACAACTAGCAGAGTTGGCAAAATTGCACGTTTCAGATGCACAAGCCTTTGTTCATCTTTCAAATCGGAAAGAAAAGCAGCAGCTTTCAAAGCTAAATGCATGAATAGAGGTGCTCAGAGTATAGTTAAAATACAAATTAAAGTATCTTTGGGGACATTACCAGAGAAGAGAGACAAAGATGTAGACTGCTTTGTAAGGATGTGACAAATGAATGACTAGTACAGAGTTTGAGTCCTTTTAGTCTCCTGAGACCATGTGCTTACATATATGTCAGTTATCTTTCTTTTCATGTTTTTCTGACTATATACTTGCTTCCCTCAAAAGACAGCATAGAAAATTAAGTAATTACTATCTGTTTTGGACTCTGAGACTGCAGTGTACTCTGAAAAATCAGGTTCTTGGGATTTCATGTTTATATCAAAAGCAGTGGGGAGTTCACAGAGTTTGGTGCTAATGCTCCTGTACCTCATAGATTCCTGGTGTGAAAATTCATCTTTTTTTTTTTTTTTTCATTTGGGGAATGATTGAGACAATCGAGTTTTGTTAGGTACAGCGTCCTCGGTGATAAACATGAAACAAGAACTCATAACTAAAATCTGATGCACGCAACAAATATGGGAGATACATGATATGAAGAGGATGATTTTAAAAAAACAAAACACTAAACAGACATCTTAATTCCTGATTGCTATCCAGTCCCTCTGCTGAATAAGACAAGGATTCAGAGGAAAGGGTGGCATGTCTGTGTGCAATCAAAGGCTGTTGTAGAGGAACATTTTCTAATTTTGGAATACTTGACTTTCCAATTTGAGTAACATTTGTAATATCAGACCTTAGTTTTTGATTAAATGTGATATTCAGCACTGTTGTGTAAAATCTTTATATTATGTCAGTAAAAAGAACAGAAAGGGAGAACATGGTGTTGAGCTGCTCAAACCCAGGACTCCAAGTGAAGGCTTCTGACTTTGGTGTTGCACATATCCTCTGATTTGTTATCAGACCCTTGAGAAGTTACCCTACCAGCTGTGCCTCAACTTCCCTGAGGCAGATGGTTTTGTAAAATAGGACAGATAATACATCATTAAATAACAGGGTTTTGCAATGGTAGTTTATATTTGAAAATTTCGGTTTATGAAATGCTCAGCTTAGTACTGCGTATAGATGAATAGTTTATTAGATTACCCTCTATTATATTAACTTTATTACCAGCATGTCAAGGGAGGTGATTCTGCCCCTCTGCTCTCGTGAGACCCCACCTGGAGTACTGTGTCGAGCTCTGGGGTCCCCAGCACAGGAAAAACATGGAACTCCAGGAGCAAGTCCAGAGGAGGGCCACAAAGCTGATCAGAGGGCTGGAGCGCCTCTCCTACGAGGACAGGCTGAGGGAGCTGGGGGTGTTCAGCCTGGAGGAGAGAAAGCTCCAGGGAGACCTAACTGTGGCTTTCTAGTACCTAAAGGGGCCTGCAGGAAAGATGGAGAGGGCCTGTTTACAGGGGCATGGAGTGCTAGGACAAGGGGTAATGGGTTTAAACTAAAAGAGGGGAGATTTAGATTAGATGTTAGGAAGAAATTGTTTACTGTGAGGGTGGTGAGGCCCTGGAACAGGTTGCCCAGAAAGCTTGTGGATGCCCCATCCCTGGAAGTGTTCAAGGCCAGGTTGGCTGGGGCTTTGGGCAACCTGGTCTAATGGAGGGTGTCCCTGCTCAAGGCAGGGGACTTGGAACTAGATGATCCTTGCGGTCCCTTCCAACCCAAACCATTCCATGATTCTATGATTCATTTTGCATACCATGTAATTATCGAATTCACATTTTCTTTATTTTTTTTGTGAAATATCACTTCAGGATATTTAAAAAAATAAAAGAACACTTAGGTACTAATTGTGAAACCATTTCTATTAGGATATTGAAGTTTCATTCAATTTTTCATGTAACATATATGTAAGTATTCAATTTTTTTATCTCCCATTTTCATCATGTTTATCTGAAAAAAGTATTTTTGGAACATTCAGAATAAATCTATTGCTTTATAATCTTCTGTGCACTAAAGCTGGGAGGGTTTTCTTGCCACTGAGTGGTTGGTTTGCTCTCCTTCAGGCTTCCTATATACTAAAATAACCATCAGGGAACTTCAGATGTATCTTTCAGAGAAACTAACCAGTTTTCCTAACATTTATACTTCATATTGCCATTAATTTTACTTTAATCAAAGTATTTGTTTTTTTAATTTGTAATTGTCTTGAAGCTGCCAGACGAGATTAAAGATCCTTTTTCTAGCAGTGAGGCGAATGTTCTTGTTGAGCTTTCTGTTTTTGTGTTGCAGAGCCTCGGGTGGCAGGACGGCAGCCTCTTCATGACGGCTGGTTATAATGTCCAGGCATGCTCTAAGGCCATTCTCCAAGGCAGCATTTTTTCGCAGTTAACCTGCCTTTATAAGGCCTGTAATTCTGGCAGGCCATTAAATGAGTGATAATTAAGGAAAATCTGTAAAGTCCATTTTGTTTTGACCTAATTGGCAATCCATTTGTAAGACTGTTATCACTTCATCCTTCTCCAATAAGTTGTTCACTTGAGTTCATGCTGATCTTGCTGATGGGGTAATTATTAAAGTACGTCACACGATTAGTATAGATGGTGTATTGCATAATGTGTGTTTTCACGTTGTGTGGGGGTGTGTGTGAAAAGAAGTTTTTTATAATCATACAGAAATCGCCATTGTAGGTGAAACACCTACTAGAAAGCTTCTACTTATTTGGCATTTCCTTGCTTTTTAGGATTTTTGTTGGAAAAAGTATTAAGTGACCTTAAGCAAAACAGCCTTCAAAATGCGTTATGGAATATTGTGTAGTGGATGTCACAGTTAAAGCTGTGAAACTTTTCCATGGTACTCCGTTGCAGAAAGCTTTGGTGGGAATAGCAAGATTGGTGTGCCCAGAGAACGAGTGAGGATGTCTGGGTGCAGAAGCAGTGGAAGGGGTGGCAGAAAAGGGGTGTAAGAAGGAAACACATCTCAGGACACCCTGCCCAGGAGGAGCCTGCACCCAGACTAAGACAAAGGACAAACCGCAAATGGGGAGTCACTGAGCTCTTCATTGAGAGGTAGTTGCAGAACAAAGAGCAGGGCTGGAGCCTACGGAGGGATGGAAATCATAGCCGGGTGTCAGATCCGTATGGTATAAAAAGCAAACCCAAACCCAGCAGCAGGCTGCAAGCCTGGGGAGACACTGGGGCTGTGGTGGGCCTTTTTCCCAGCGTTGCTGTGGGGAGCCCGGTCCAGATGGCGTGGCTGCGGCTGTGCTCCTTGGTGCCCAACAGCAGGGCTCGACTCAGTGCGCAGGAGGGAGTGGGTTGGAGGGGGTGAGCAAGTGAAATCGGTTTGTTTTTAAAATAAAATCATCTTAAAAACACTCCACCCCGAAGCCTCATGTTGAGCGATGTTGAACTGTGGCTACAGCATGGCAAATGTATTTGCTATGCTGTGACCTTGCAGTGTTCGTAAGGTGACAGCGTAGCACGGCCGATGAAACACAGCATTTTTCACATCTGAGGCTGTGCCCTGTAGAAGTAGCTGTCTGGAAAGAATTAACGAGAGTGGGTCAGATACGTGAGGGAAGAGGGTGTATTTAAAACATTTGGCAGGAAACCAGGAGTGGGCATGAGTCACGTTTCTGGCATGGCACGTATTTTTAGCATTTACTCTTTTTGCTGTATCTTTTCTTATTTTATGATCAATAAATACGAACCCTGTGCGCACTTCGGTAGCACTGGTCGTCATCTTCAAGCTGTTGTGGAGGGCTGGTGATCTTGGGAGTGGGACCTGCTTGGTCTCTGTGTTTGGTGGAGAAGGGTGGCAACCATTTATTAGCCCCACATATCTTCGGTTTCTTTGTCCTGGTCAGAAAGCCCTTGTGATCTTTCCCTTCTCTCTCCAACCATTAAATGGAAATATGAGATGCAACCACTGAGAGATGAAGCTCTGGTTTCTCCAGGCTCTTGAGGTTCAGGGTGGAGGAGCAGGCTTGGAGTGCCTGCGAAGAGTTGGTGAGATCCGTACATCTCTTGTGGCTCTTTTGAAGGGAAAAGAATCAGGGCAAACTCCAAGATTTTATCATTTTAGATGTTTTATGGCTTTTCATTCTCTCCTGTCTAGATGAAGGGGAGGAGACATTTTCTGTATGACTAGCAGTTAGGGAATAAAACGGAATGCATGGTTTTCCTGAAGGTCAAATCACCATTCCATCTCAGATGTTATTTCTAAAGTTTTTATATATTGATATGACTACTAATTAAAAAGGTAAAGAAATTATATTTAAAAGACTAAACCATGTTTTTGTATACTTAGTCAATTAAGCATTAAATATACTGTCTCTGCACCAAGGCGTGTTTAGTACCATGACTGAGGGCTTCAGGCTGCCTGCCTGAAATGTGTGTGATACTCCTACTGATGACTTGGAACTGATGACATTTGAGCATCTCGGGGTCTTTGGTTTAAGTACAGAAAAGATTTGAATTTCCCTTGATTTGTTTGAATTAGTAGTATAGCGAAAACTCTACCTGATGTTGTTAAAGAAAAAAAAAGGTGCCCCACTGCAGAGTTGCACTGATGAACGGATGCGAGAAGCAAAAAGCAGAGGGGATGGTCTTGTGATGCTGACAGCTCAGATTTGTATAACCACTCCACCTGAGAGCTGTATGGATTAGTTTGTCCTTAAATTTCTGCAGATTTTAAGAAAAACAAAAATGTAAAATACTGCCAACACGTATTTGTGCTTCACAGAGGAATACGTTTAGGCCTTTGCATGTGCGCGACAGTCAATCAGTGTGTTCAAAATGAAACTACTTCTTTCTGGAAAACCAGTTTCTGAAGTATTTGCTACTTTCTTATACTGTTTTGCCAATACAAGCGACAGGTAATTTTTTTTAAGTACCTTTAATTTGCTAAGGAATCATGCAGACATATTAATGATAATGGGAAGACAAGCTTACATCTGCCTAATGACTCGGCATGCATTATGCCTGGTAAACTGAAAAGAAAGAACAAAATTTTAATAATTTTTTGAGTTTTTAATTTGTTGCGTTCTTTACTCTTTTTCCACATTATAGGGTTTGTTTTTTTTTCTTTTGAGGAATTTGTGATGCTTTTCTCAGGACCTGTCAATACGCAGTTGTCTGTGGATTCATAGCAACAATACGTACTAGAACCGTGTGTGTTGTATATTCTTTTGAAGTAAGTTACAAAAAATTGTACTTTCATTTAGAAGAAAATATGGTAAGCATATAGTTTATCACTTTGCTTTTGGACCGATAAAAGCAACACCTAGCTTTCAGTGAGTAAACAGGGGATGGAAGGTGATAAATATAAGTGTTCTTGACCTTCTAAGTGCATAGAAGTTTCAGCTGTAAATTCTCTTCATCTTGAATCAGAGCAAAATTAGGCTTCTGTCACTTAAAGTTCCCTTTCATGTCATGTTTGTGTACTGATTCTGCAGGATTCTGCTGTGGGATATTCTGTAGAAGCAGGTGTGTGAGCATAATGAATCGTTTAAAGCTTATTTTTGACACCCTGTGGCTACTTATGCAGTTCGAAAAATAAAATGATGGTTATTAACTAATTGGAAAAGTGTGTTTTCTGTGTGTCCTGGGACTGTGGATTATAAAGAAAATCCCTCACACAGAAAATCTTTTTAATAATAACCTACTAAACCTATTAGTAAGCTTCGTCAAGCCAAGAAGGTCAGCTGCCCCCTGAGAATGATTTGCCTCCTCTTTCACCACTCCCATAATTAGCTGCCTTGTTGTAAGTGTTTGCCACCGGGTAGCTGAGAGCAGGGCTATTAATCAGGAGAAGCAGGTGCTGTGGTCTGCAAACACTCCGTTCAAGGTTACAGCCCATGGCTGCTTGGGCTCTGGGGCTGCTGCAGTGATGGTCTGAAAAGAAGCCCCTTTCTGTGTAGATACCTGGTGCCACGCTCCCCGCTCCTACCCCTGAAAGAAATGATCTGGTTTTAGTAAAGGCTGAATTCTCTGCTGGATTGAAGGCAGCAGGCTCTATAGACCAGATCTGAAATAAAGGTAAGTATTGGTTTTATTGCTGTGACCTGACCTCCCCCCTTTTTTTCACTTCTGGCTCCAGGCTGATTTATGCCTACTGGGGGTGTTGGACCCATAGATTTTGGCTGATCTGACAGCTTGCTAAAGGGCTTCTGCTGGTGCTTTGGGAACATATGTAGTATTTCAGGCTGGAAAAGTATCTGTCCTCGAGGAGAGATTTGTTTTGCAGCATGAACTAGCAGGAGAAAAATGGTCATTGCAGTGTGAAGCAGATGCTGTGAGGAGGCTGGGTTGCTTAGCTAGGAACGGAGGAAGAGAATACCAAAGCGCTTCTCTCCAGAGCCAGGCAAATCATCTGGCCGCGACTTTGCTCATGGCACAGTGTTGGCTTTAATGTTAATCAAAATCTGCACTGGAGAACAGATGGATGAGAGCGCATCACAGAAAACCAGCGTAAGCTCTGTTAAACCCCACCCAGAGTTTGTGGAGCTGATCGCTAGAGGGATGTGGTGCCGTGTAACGTGTCCTCCCTTCTGGGTCTTTCAAAGGAACGTTTTGGAGGACTGGGCGTGCGTGCAGGGCTTTCTCCTTGGTGTGTAAAGAAGATACTATTCTTTGTTTATGTGGTTCTGGGTAAAATAATTATCTTGTTAAATAAAAAAATATGTGCTGGAATAGGGAAGCAGGGAATTGTCCCCCTTCCCCTGCTGCATGGTCAGCAGGCTTGTCCATGACTGCTTAATCCAGCTCAGAGCTTGGCACAGTCACCATAGTCAAACTAAAGAGCCGGGATGATGCAAGCTGGTAGGGGTTCAGCAATTTGGAAAGAAAGCCTGTCCTGTCTGTCTTCTAGTTGTAGCTCTTTTTCTTGAACAAGATCCTGAGAGGCATTTCTTCATCTGTTGGCATTTGAAGACTTTAGGAAAACGTGTATTTTATGCCCTTTTAATGCTGTGATATTTTAATGAGCAGCCACTGGGAATTATTACCGTGGCAGTACTTCTGGGTGAATACTTTGTAAAATCTTGCCCCTCTGTGTGAGGAAAAGGTTGTTCTTGGTCTCACTGGAACTGCAGTGACTTTGTTGCATTATTTTCAGAAGAAAATATTTGTTTTCCCTCAACCTAACCTCTTGCCAAGAACGATCTGATTTTATTTCTGGTGTACAAACATCCGTTTTGTTAGCGTGTGGGGTGTTTTTTTTTTTAATAAATTGTATCTGAAATGAGCATGCAAATCAGAGAAACTTTATATATAAATATGTAATCGCCCTTCTCTGAGTGGATGTCTATTTAGGTGTCAACAAGCTGCCTATAAACTCCACTTATCACAATTAGGCAATTTGCACATTGTTCTCCAGAAGCTGTGGCTGTGAGAGGATCAAAGGTTGGGCTTATTTGTGTTGCAGTTAACAAGCATGGCCAAGCATGTTGAGTACCTTCTCTGATGGAGCGGTATGGAGCACGTTGCACGGGCGCTTTGGGAGGCTGGGGGGTCAGTGTTGGCTGCTGCAGGGTGCCTGGCTGCGGGCACCGAATGCTGCTGGCGGGGGTGGGGATTTGAAGTGGATGGACCCAACGCTGTGCCTACTGCAGTATGTTACATGGTGGTTATGCAGCAGTATGTGTGCTGTATCTTTGGGTGTCTGTGGTTTAGTTACGGCCCCAGCAGTGCCAGTGGCTGTAGTCACTTGTTTAACTTGGAGTGATGCGTTTCAGTGTGTTTGAGAAGATTCCCATTTGACAAGGAGTTAACCTAATGGTCTGTTAACTGCATAGCTTGCCCCGTAAATGATATTTAGTACTCCTTCTCATCACTGTTTCAAATTCACTGCCACGTTTAACATCTGGCACTGCAGTTTAAATTTACATAGGACATGGTCTGGTTTCTTCTGTGTTGGGTCAGTGGGCTGACCTGAGACACCAGCGCTAGCCCTTGTCTTCCCTTGCTGTGGGAGACACGTATTCTGGAAAAGCAGACCTACTCTGTAAGCCGTTGGAGGGCAGAGAGTGCTTTAAGGGCCAGGCTCTCGGGGGAGACGTGCATCACCTTGGCTGAGGTCAGGAGTGAGAAGTCTTCCAGGAGATGTTGCTGTGCAGGTCCCTGGACAACAGGGAAGGTGCTGGGATCTGAGCCAAGGGCAGAACAAAGCTCTGGTCATGAATGCTGAGTGTTTTCAAGCTAGGACATTTTGCAAGTGTGGCCACAGGGGTGACTGGTGCGTATGGCCTTTTCCTCCTGGGTGGTACTTCTCTTCCGTAGTCCTGATGCTACATATGAGAGCCTACAGCAACGGCAGTCCAACCTTCACCCTTATCAATAAATACTGTTTACAGCAAAACGTGTTTCTCTGCTCGGAGATTGACTACTTTAATTTTCTTTACCTAATGAGAAATATGCAACACTTCATAAGACAGCAATCAATCTAATCAAAATGGCTTAGAGTAATGGATTCTGTTGCTTTTACTCTGGACTAAGCAGAAAAAAGTATTTTGCTTCAGATTAATTTCCTCAACGTCTCTGTTTTGAGTCAGTCAGCCCTCTCAAGTGTTTCAGATTGAAATGCAACAAAGTACGTAAACCTTGATATTATTTATCTTCACTCTCTAAGCATGTCTAAAAAAAGAATGTTTTATTTAAAAATGAAAGTTTGAAATACTTTATTTTCAGAAATATTTCCTTGTGAGATTTTTTTTTGTATCAAAATGCTTCAATAGATTAATTAAAATGTTCCTTTTTAATGAAACTATTTAAAATAATATTTCTTTACCATTGTCTTCAGCTGGTTTGGAATCACGCCCTGTTGTTCTGGTTTTTTCTGCCCTTATTTTAATTCTAGCACCACTTAGACCAGAATAGGCTTGGAAATCAAGTCTATTTAGTTCCATAAATGGATATTTGACATTAAATTTTACCTTTCTCAAAAATACTCAGGTATCTACTCAAAGGAGCAATGTAATCAGGACTTTTTTTTAGGGATAAAAAAAGCGCCACCAAACAAAACCAACCTTGAAAAGAATAGCACAAAATATAAATTTTGATTTTTAAAATTTATTTTCAGTTTAATGTGTTTTTGAAAGGGCAGATCACAGAGGGCAGATGTCCAGACTCTGCATGCAAATGTTGATCTCTGTGTGCCTGGCAGCTTGTAAAAGCCTAGTAGTTATTAGGTATTTATAAAATTATTTTCAGGCACTTCAGCTGTTGAGTAGCTTGCAAATTGAGTGTCTTTTTTTAAGAATATATAATATATATATATATATGTGCCTAATTGCTATTCCTGCACTTTCAAAATCAGTGAGCTACGTTTCAAGATGCGAAGGTCTATTTCAGTGAGTTGAGGTAGTCTAAAATAATTAGCAAAGCTTCCTAGCTTTTTTTTTTTTTTAATGCTGGTCTTACTCCTCCAGAAGCTCCCCTGGGCAGTTTGCCCTTTCTTTGGATGATGGGGGTGTGTTGCCTGATGTGCTCCATCCCCTGCTCATGCTGCTGAGTGCTCCCTTTCCCATGCCATCACCTTGCTCCTTATTGCCTTCCAACTGTCATCTTCTCAACTCTCTTCCACAGAATCTGTATTTCAGTATTTCTTGCCTGGCCTTTAATCGTGGAGTGATGTTTTTTTACCTTGGGAGTTTGGCTGCTTTTTCCCTCTGAAGCAGCAGCGATACTCTTTATCTGGGCTTTGTGAAGCTGGTGGGAGGGGAAAAAAACAACAAACCAGAAACCACTTTCAAAGTCCCTAGAACTATGATAAATATCTGAGAATCCTTCATATTGTGTTTATGTATTTTCGAAGCTGGAGACCAAGCTACTGTATAAATCTTTAATGTTATGTACATGCATAAAACTTGAAATTGCTGTTTCGTGACCTCATTGTAGAGGGATGGTGAGAAGAGATCCCACAGGAATGCAATATTCTTAATTCTGGGTTCCTCCATTTATATTTTTATTTTCTTAGAAATTAATGTGTCTGTGTTTGGCAACAAATACACTTTAGGTAAAATAGCTGAAATTCATGTATTTGGGGTCTTAATTTTTGGACAGGAATTCCATATTGAGCTGCTTCTACAAAGACAGCTAATCTTTTAAGTGCTGAGCATCCTCAGGCCACTGTGTAATTGGTGGACGTTGCTAGGGGTAAGCAGCTTGGGAAATCGGGTTGCTCTGTGTCCGGGACTTCAGTTCGGAATTTAGCCCACCGAGTTTGTAAATGTTGTTATAAATAAATAATATTGCTGACTTGGCAGACTTTGGGCTGTTTTAGTTTGACGTGTCACACAACATTCTCGCTCTGTGTTTCAGGCTGGTCCCTACATGCGTTGGAGATATGGGGAGAAGGCTGGTTGAGCACAGAATTCAGTAATGCTTCTGTGTAACCACCTTCTCACAGAGCAGATAAATGTCTTATGGAAAGCACTGCACAGATTGATGTGTCTGTGCTCAGCACATCCTTTCTAAGCAAAGGTGTTCACAAGCCAGTAATTGTGGATGAGTGTGGAGATGGCATTTGCCCCTGTAGCAAAAGTGGGTTTGGTGAGGGTGGGCTGCCCACAAGGTCCAAACCACCGCTACAGATTGGCGCCTCTGTCGGCTTTGTAGTTAACGGCGGTTTCCCTAGGATACCTGACACGCGAGGCTGGGTCTGAAACTCTTCTAGAGACAGCAGAATAGGTAAGGAGTGGAAATCAGCATGCCACAGGAAAGTAACTAAGCACTAATTTATTGATTTTTAATTAGAATCAAGTCAGTTATCCAAACTTTAAAGTAGATACTCAATATTTTTGATAGAAACTTTCTTGATGATGCTTTATGACTCACCTGGATGTTGAAGCAGTTGTGTTTCAGTTTACCAAAACGATTATATACATATAATTCAATACCTAACATCATCTAGAAAGAAACATTATCAACTATCTACCTGAAAATGCAGCGGTGGGTTTTATTTATTTATTTTAAAGAAATGGCTCGTCTGCAGGCATGCCTGTTTGTTGAGTTGTGAGCTAGCTGGTAGCTGGTCATTTACCAGAGCTCATGGAGTCACTGTCAGACTCCTCCATCTGCTCTAAGGGAATGGTGTAACCTTCAGGATAGTGATCTAAATGGTGTGCTTTTTTTTTTTTTTTTCTTTTGGCATTATATCGTCTAAGTAGTGAGCAATGTTATTTATCAGCATCGGTGCAAACCTTACCCTAGCATTTATTTGTCTTTGTTTAAAGAGACCATGTTTTCCTGAAGAAACTGCATGCCAGCAAGGACTAATTTTGCTAGAGTCCAAGGAAAGTTGTAGTTACACCAATGGTGGCTATTCCTCTATAATCCCCACAGCAAACATGGCACGGCTGCAGGTCGGCTCGGAGGTTGAATCGGAGCAGGGTGCCTGAACTGTTATGGAAGACTGAATATACTATTTTATTTTTAATCTTAGAGTCCTTTGCCACACTGAAGGGACCCACTGATGGATATTTGTTGCCTCCGAGATGTTGTTTTCGGTTAGCTCTTTCTGGTGTTTCTGAGTAACTGGAATGCGTACCTCTAGGCACGTTGTGTGATACGAGGCACAGTGTGATAGCATGACTAATGTGCATCTACAACTAAATAAAATTCCTGAAGATTTCTTTTTTTCGTATGGTAAGGCCAAGAAATTTCAAAGACACTGATGTTGACAGTTACAGTAATTACACTGCATCAATTATGTTGTTGTTCTTGGTAAATCAGATTTCCTGAGGTAGCCTGAGCAGAGGGGCAGTGTCTCCCATTTTAGCCTGCCGTCTGTAATCTACTCAATACCTTTTCTACATATTGTATTTTGATCAACTGAGTATTAAATTTAAATTGGGAACTTCTTTCTGCCTAGGTTACTTGCATATGTATAGTACACTTTGTTACTGATTCTTAACATATCTCTTTCCGTATGATGTTGATACCTGGAGAATGAAGGTGATTAACACCTTACAGGGGAAAAAAAAACCCAAACAAACCAACACCCTATAGCCAGAATTTTAATAAATGAATAGAAATTAATGTATTTCTTGTTGGAATCCAGAATGTGTAACCTGCCTGCAGTGGTATCCACGTACTACTTTCTATGGCTTTTACACCTGGCCTGACTGGATATACTGGGTGATTTCTCAGATTTTTCATTTAAACTTTTCATTTCTCATTAGCCTTGAGTACCTGGGAAAGCCAGTCACCAAAACTGGAAAAAAAAATAAATTAAAGATTTATGGGTTATTTTTATGGGGTGTTAAATAGTACCACATTTTTTCAAGAGTGCATCCTGCCACTCGCTGGGTTGAGATGCAGTGAACTGCTGCAGTATGTATGCAGCGGGCCTGATTCATCCCTGCCCTGCTGCTCTTGCAGCTGTTTGCAGCTGTGCAAAGCAAGTTCAAAATGCTGTCCCATCTAAATATATTATTTATTCTTATTTGCCTTAAGGCAGATTTATACAACTGTTGTAGAAAGGATGGGCTTTAAAATAGGAGTCAAGATATAATGCTAGCATTTTCAGTCCCTTCTTGTGACGAGATGGTATTAAGTGATCTGAGTTTCAATGAGTTTTGTGCGTGCTTGACAAAAATGCAAATGATAACAGTAGGTTCAGGGCAGCGAGGATTGGATGTACTATGCTTACAACAAGCTGGAATGTATTTATCTAATTAAAAAAAGAGACGAAAGGCCATATTTCACGTGAAATAGTTCTCATGAACTAATTGAATTGACAGCTCAGATCAAATAATTTTTTTTTCCCTCTCCTGCTGTGCAAAACCTTTCTCAGATGATAAGAAAATTGTGCTTTCATGATAGAACACAACCAGTCACACACAGGGAGACGGAGCTTAAACACATCCTGGCTTACCCTGTAGTATAGGCTCCCTTTTTAATTCATGGCTATGCCATAGCATTTTCTTTATCATGGGGATAAATGTGTAGTATTAATTTTTTAGCTTCCAGCTAAATTTTGCACTGCCAACAAACCATCTTATTTCATAGCAATGCAGCCTCGTTGCGATAGCTGCAAACCAAGATCCTGTGATTGATGCTATTAAGTCATGTAAGATACTGTGTTCTGCTGTCAAAATTTATTTTTGTTATTGTCAACATTTTAATATGTCTAGGCAGAGTTTTAAATAATTGCTGCAATAAAAGAAGCTTTTGGATCAGTAACATGGCGCCTGGTGGTTTGCAGAAAGGGAATATGACTGGAGCATATTTATCACTTTGAAATTACAATTTCTGAGATGACAAACATTTGATTCATACAGCAAACTGTTATAATTTAGTTTTTTAATTGGATTTCTGGATACATCCCTTGCACTATTTTAAGTATCACCTGTTAATGAAAAAGCAGTAGTCAATGAAGAATGAAATGAATTATTAGTCTTTATTTAACATTTAAATCAGTTTTAGTAAAACCATGAAAAAGAAATTAATGTGAAAGTCAACAAGACAAACCTTTGGACTGTGACCAGAATTTACAATCTCATTTTTTCCCTCACCTGCAAATAAAGCATTTGCTTTCAGTTTAAAGTAATTCAAAACAGCACCTGGCTTTTAGCCCAGACACCGAAGTGGGGTGGTCTCTCATGTGTCCCCCTCCTTGTGGGGCCAGAGGAGTCTCCAGCATGTTGAGGAACTTCTTTGAGAGTGGCGTTCACCTTGTTGTGCTCTCGTTACACAGGTGCAAAGGAGCATTTTGGGCATTCTTTGGGGATCCATTGCTGCTGCTCAGGTCTCAACTGGCATTGAGCAGAGATAATCGTGAAGCCAGAACTTGTCTTGATTTATTATTATTATTTTTTTAAATTTTTGTTAAATATTTCCTCCCCACACCACAGCTGCTTTTCTTTGCTCTTTCAATGTAGGCTGTTTGGCATTGTGTCAAGAAGACTCTCTCCTTGGGTAACTTTTGGGCAACGAAGCTCTAATTCTGTATTATCTCTCTGTGCTGGCTTGCCTTTGTTCTGCAGGTGATCCGAGCTCCTCCCTGGTACTCTTAGGGGCAGGAAAGCAGACAGAGCTGCAGTAGATGTAGTGTGAGAGCTGCTGGGGAGCAGGGTGGGTCCCACAGCTCATGCTTCCCTCCTGGGAAGGACAGACCCTGGAGGAGAAGGAAGCACTGTTCACTGAGATAATTTTAAAAATCACAAGGTAGATGTATCTGAGCCAAATCAATATTTGAAAAAAATAATTTACAGACTTTTTTCTGCTTGTTCAAGTGTCATGAGCCCCTTTTGTTTATTTTCATGTTCAGCATCCGTGCTTTAACTCTTTGCTGTATTCACAATTTTTCTTCTACTTAGCGGCGGTTCATCCATGGAGTCACCAGTTTACTGTGATGTGTCCTGATCGATAAAAGAAGAGTAGCAGTCTTTGAATGAAAATTACTTCTCTGAAGTGTGACATGTCATCTCTGTGGCTCTGTTTGTGTGCGCGGTTCCCCGTTTTCCTGGCACCCAGGCCAGTACATCTTGACAGTGAGGAAGAGTGGGTGTTGAAAAAGTACCTGAACGTGGCATAAATCTGACTTAAGGAATTTGCTTAAGTATGGCCCTGATCTGTGCAAGAAGTCACCTGTCAGGAAGGTTATGGGAAGACACTTTCACCTTATGCTTCTGATCTTACCAGGAGCAAAGCCTCGGATGGTCAGGGTTTCTTTTTGATAGCACCAGGGATGCTGGTGTGCTTAACGCTGGTATTTTGGCACCTGAGCAACTCTTAACTGGTGTAGTAAGAGTAGTGAATGGTTGCATGACCTGCTCGTTTTAGCACCTTCTTCCTTCATGCCTTTTCTCTTCATATACCTTTCACTTCTAAAAAGCTCCCTCTATATTCATTAGTTTCTCTGTTATCCCTATCTCATGTGAATTATCTTATTTCAATAACAATACCAGCATAGAGCAGGTTAGTGGAAACCTTCTTAAATGCTATATAGTGCATGTGTTTGATAGTCTAGTAGTAATGCTCCTAAAATCCTGGTTAGCCTGGGAGCTTTAAAATCCATATAGTCAGTTATACTAATGCAAAATGTTTGCTTAGTGTATGTACAAAGGAAAAGCCTGTCTGAGCAGGGCATCATCTTTCTCTTTGTTAGAAGTGACCGTGCTTGTCTCTAAAGATTAACTGAGTGGTTGGAAAGGAATTAGGGTCTGGTTTGGTCGGAGGTTGTTTTTGGAAATAGCTTCCAGGAATTTTTAGAGAACAAAATCTTATGAAAGTTTAGCAAAAAGAGCAGCAATCAAGTGACAAGAAGTATTGTGGCAGTACCCAAAGTGGGTCACAGAGCCAGGCTTTTTCAGCATTTAGTTCTGAGTTAAATAAGAAGTTAGAAAGATGGATTTCAGTTGGGGGATCCAAGGAGGAAGCATTTTTCTACTGCTTTCCTACCAGAGCCAGTTTTGCTGTTCTGTAAGGTGCAACGTGATGGAGCACGCGAGTTCCATGAACTAAGGCACAGCAGAAGACAGCCAAGCAAACCATACTGCTATGGAGGAGAAAAAATCGGTTTCTTTTAACCTTTTCAGAGGGAATATTTTAATAATCTTCTATTATGAACCCCAAAGCTTTCTACAGGAGTTGGGGAATTTAAATTAGGAGGTCCACCAACTTGTGCAGTGCTGTTCAGGCACCATCTGGAAATAGCACCATCTTTTGTTTCTAATAGTGCCCTTTGTTCCAGGTAGTGCATCTTATTTTTGAGAAACCAGCTGCTTACGTTGGTAATTGTTAACTACTTACTGGTTTTACAATTAAAAGTGGCTTCAGCTATTAGCAGAAAATGATTGTGGCTGTGGCAGTGATAGTGGTTTTCTTTGTGTGGTTTTTTTTTTAGGATTCCAGTCATTTCATAGTCTAATTACTTGACAGAAAATGCCAATACCTTTATTTTAGGGTAAGAATCAATTCTTTCATACCACATCACTTGTAGCACCGACATTTTTCGTGTTTAGGCAGCCAATGCAAGAGCAGAGCTACAGTCTTTAAGTACATCTACCTGCTTAATCCCTGTGCTTGGGGCTTTGTGAACTTTGAGTTTGCATCATTTGATGCCTGTACTTGTATGTTGATGCCTGCAAATTAAATACCAAACCACTGTAGAACGTATAACTTGCATCTGGACGTGTCAGAAAAGTGCTGGGGTACAGCCTGTGTAGGACCGAACTCTCCGTATGAGGGATGGGGCTTCCCAAATGACGCAGAGAGGCCTGTTGCTTTTGCAGGGAAATAGGTGAGGAGCAGATGCAGGCACCTGAATGCTGGCGGAGGCCTGTGCATTGCTCACAGGGCAGCCTGGGGCTGGGCTGGGTGCTAAGGTGTTTCTCCAACCTTCTTGGAACCCCGCGGTCTGCCAATGTTTATATTTATTTTTCAGATTTAGAAACGGATGTAATGTATTTGCAGTTGTATAACGCTACTTCTGGATGTCCTGGTTTCAGCTGAGAGAGTGTTAATTTTCTTCACAGTAGCCAGTGTGGGGCTGTGGTTTGGGTTTGTGCTGGAAGCAGCGCTGATAGTGCAGAGATGTTTTTGCTGTTGCTGAGCGATGNTTTGCCTTCCCAAGTAACCATTACACGTGACGGAGCCCTGCTGTCCCGGGGATGGCTGAACCCCTGCCTGCCGTGGGGAGTGGGGAATGAATTCCTTGTTTTGCTTTGCTTGTGCACATGGCTTTTGCTTCACTTATTAAACTCTTGTACCTGAACCCACGAGTTTTCTCACTTTCACCCTTCTGATTCTCTCCCCTTTCCCAATGAGGGGGACGGAGCGAGGGTCTGCGTGGTGCCCAGCCAACGGCTGGGGTAAAACCACGACACTGGATTTTAATTCATGACTGAAAAGTTAGATTTGACTGGGCAGTTATTTAACCTTTTTACGGCCAGATACTGGACTCCCCCTTCATGCTTTTAGCCTCTTGTACTTTGTCAGTGGGGGTGACTGATTTTTATTTTTTTTATTACTGACAGTAATGGTGTCCTGTCAGAGAAGTATTTTCAGTAGTTTCCAAGAGGTGAGAAAGTGAAATGAGGCGACATATTTCTATAAACTTGAGCTATTGCCACTTTTATGCAGCAACGAAAAGATCCTGAAAATAAAGGCTAATGAGCTGTGCAAAGCACGGTGACAGTCATAGAAAATGAAAAAGAAAATTTCAACACTTGCATGATATTTTCAAACCTGAACCAAATCCTCCTCTACTGTAGAGCAGACAAGGAGCTTAAGAATTCATTACCTAGTTGATATGCATAGTTCATTAAGATGTAGTTTTTAATTGTAACATATATTGCGCTTCATGTTGAATATCCACAGCAAAGTTGCAGGTTGATTTGTTGCTCAGAACTTAGTTGCTGCTCTGTCATCCTGACTTGACCTCAGGAAGCTCCCTGGTGGCTTCCTGCAAGCTGAAAGCTTCCTTCATAGGAAAGTGATTTCCACTCCTCTTGAGATAGAGCCCTTGCTACGCTTGTAAAAGGTAGGAATTAAATGGCAATATTGAATAATAATAAAAAATGAATTTTTTTTAAAAAGGATTTTCTTTAAATTGGTAATTTCTCAAAAGAGAACGAACAAAGAAAGATGATGTGTATAAGGCTTGCTTTCTAGTTTCTGTCCCTTTTAAAGTGGAGAGAGAAGGGAAAAACCACAAAGCATTAAAAAGCAGCTCTCTGTTCTGCCCCTTACCTTCAGTGCTGTCAAACCTGCTGAGGAAAAGTGTTTTTCTAATCTAAGAAAACAATCCATTTTACATGGATCCTTTCTCAGCAAGAGCTTATGTTTGTAGTCTCATTCATTGGCATGGAGGAGTCTGCTCCAGAGGATGTGCAATGTTTCAGCTCAGTATTTGTCTATTAGCTCATTCATGATTTAGCCTTCATGTGTTCTGGGGCCAAGTAATAGACTTTGCTTTTTTTTTTTTTTTGCATTCAGAAATTGCATTTTACACCAGGATGGATAAAGACTGGTTATTTGGCTCAAATCTTGGAGAGAATAGAATTTGGACTTGATTATTGTTTTGTTGTATTTTTTTTTAAAAAGGCATGTTATTTACTCTGTTTCAAATATTAACTGGTCTTTTCAGTGTGAGCAGATTTTTTTTCTAATCTGAAAATCAATAAGATATTGATTTAAAAAAACCCAAACAAACCAACTTGAAGAGCAGTGACTTTCACACTTTGAAAACATTATTGGGGGGCAGTACTGAATGCTGTACAGGCAGAAAGCAGGATGCTTCTGTGTGTGACCTGTGTTTCTTTCCTGGTCTTCACCTCTTTATCCCTCATTACAATCCGAGGCCACAGGCAGTGGAAAGAGTAGAAAAAAGACATTGTGGAAACCTCTGTCCTTGTATTGATCCTGTATACGTGGCACGTCTGAGACCATATCTTTCCTTAGAGAGGATTAACTTCTCTCCTGGTTATCTTGCTGGGATAGACCTCAAAGAGGATCTGCCCCCATGTCCTCTGGGGCAAGCATGGGGGTGCCCAGGGCACAGCCTCCTGTCTGCCCTTTCTGTCTTGGCCTGAAATAGTCACTGGAAAAATGGAGAGAGCTTGTTCCCCTCCAGCCTTGGTGCTTGCATGTGTGTTGCATCTAGTAACCATAACTTCAGAGCTCTGAAATGGATGAAATAAGTTGAAATGGTGAAGTTTTAGGGTAGTCTGTATAGAGTGTCAGGCATCTGGGTTGCATGCTGCTTAGCTAAAGCTGCATAAGGTACCCTTTTCACAGCTGATGCCTCTAGTATATGTATCAGAGCCGATGCTGTGATAATTAGCAATTCTTGGATTTAATTTTCTTCTCTGAAACTCTTTTGGTCTATAATGTGGACTCCCTGCTCTTAGGCTTGCTCGTCTGTAAAACGAGCAGCACTCGGAGGAGTAGCACTCATGCTCAGTTAGCAGTAGCAATGGCTAAAGAGGCTCGTGCCACCAACCTGCTTGTTACCGTCTCTCTGCTGGGGGCTCTCGCACGTGCAGCACCAGAGGAATATGCACCTGCATGTCAGTGTTTGGGTGGCCTAGCTTGGACTTCTGCTGAAGCCCCGGTGCGGGTGTCTCCTGTCCGGTGGGGGAGCACAGTTTCAGGCAGGGTAGCAGAAGCTGCTGCAGTGGAGTGAGTTGCCATCCTAGCCCTGGCAGAGCATAGTCCAGAGGGTCATCTTCACTCATGGGTTATGGCCTTAAATGTAACATGCAAAAAAATTCCCTTGGAGATGGGTTTGATTTGGTGAGCAGAAAGCTTTTTGGCTCAAGGGAACATTCACAATTACCCAACAAGCATGTCAAAATATATCATATTATGTAATTTGGTGCACAGTTCAACCTTTTGAAAGCACTATCGTTTCTTTAAAAAAGTTCTGGAGACAATATTTTTTTGGTTTTGTGGTTGGTTTTTTTTGTTTTTGTTTTCCCTTTGTAGAATAATCTACTTGGCTTTTAGCAGAGACTCTCTTCAGTCTCATATTTGATTTTGAATTTAAACTCTGAAAGCTTTATTAAAGGAGTAGCTTGTAGTTAAGAAAATACATTTTTATTGCATATAATAAGCAAGCTGTACTATCATTGACTCACCTTAGTTTTTCCACTAGTAGTCACATTTCCTGTACTTTACTGCCTAACTCCCAAAGAGTCTAAGCAGATCAGAGTTTGGTCCCAACAGTCTTCTCATGCTTATTCAGAATTTGGTACCACCCTTGCAGTCTGAGGTCAGTCCTCTCAAAATGTGATTTGTTTAAAAATAATGGCATTTTAAAATGTCTTCTTTTATCCCACAACCACAAGAATTCAGAGTTTTCATGTAAAGAATTACAGCCGAAATACTAATTCCGTCTGTTTCACTTAAAGGATTCCCACACCCTCTGTGTGTGTGTGTGTCCCAAAAAAAAGACTCTCAAATATTGTAAGACTCATTGTAAAACCAATCATGAGAACTGGCAGCTTTGCTATTACATGTTCCCAAATGACCTTGAATATTTTTGCTATATTGTTCATTAAATCATTTATGCTGATGCTAGCAGTGTCTATATAAAATTCCCTGAATACACACAGTTCCCTTACAAAAGTTTGTGTGAATGCGTGTTTGCAAATAAATAGATAACCACTGTGCTAAAGCTGTGAGGCTCACAAAAGCATTGATCCTAAAAGTGTTGCTGAATAAGCAATAAAAATGAAAATAAAAAATAAATACATATATGTCACTCATTCACCTAAATTCTGTGACTAATCTGATAGGCTCAAGCCGAAATGGTGACAGGTACCCTCAGCGGGAGCAAGGACAAGAGCCCCCGTAGCCCATTCTGGCTTCTGCGTGATGATGCGCAATCATCCCGCAGCACTGCGTGGCGACGAAATCCTCCTCTGCCACACTCTTCCTCCCTGTGTTTCCCAATGATCCGGCTGAACATCTGCCCTGTGAATATAACGTGCAGACGATGCAGCTGGAATTGCCGGTGGCAGAATTGTTTCCTTGACGACAGGAGCGTGTTATTTTACCCTGGCTAATCTATCGTCTCTTGCACTGCTCCTCACCTCCTTCCCCGCTTGCTGGACGCAATCAAAGCATCCCGGCAGAGCCGCCTGTGTGGCGAAAGAGACATGTTTCACCCCCAGGCGAGGCTGGCGCTTGGTACAAGTCACACCAGCCTGTCGGTTCCCGAAGCAGTACTGATGACAGCCGTGAAGCGTTTGCAGGCTCGGCGCTGCTCTCCTGCCTCCCAGCCAGCTTACATCTGGGCTGAGTAAGCCATGGAGGCAGGACATGTTGGAAGCAGCAGAGAAGTACGTTTTCGTTGCAGCCCTATATTTTCGTTCCGTAGCTAAAAGGTTGCCTTTGATGCGAAGCTGTGCTGCTGGTGCCTCTCCCTTGGTCCCCAAGGGGAGATCTGTGTGTGGAAGAGGGGAAGGGGCGCAAACATTCCTAACAGAGGAGATGGCTGCTTTGATGTTTCACGTGGGCAAAAATACGGCTGTGCAGTTGAGGTGATGGAATACTGTGTTCAAACACTTTCCTGTTATTCATTATAAAGTTTAACCCTTTTTTTTGTTGAGAAGAATACTTTGTGCGCTATGATACCTTCTCATACAGTTTTTCTCACTGAAACTGTTTTATTTAAGCAAAATTATGGTGGTATGGGGTCAAAATATTTTTCCTGCCTGTCAAAAATGAATTAATAATGTTTTTTGGATATCGTTTTCTAAGATCAATGGGAAGAGGGCTTCTTTTGATTGGAGATGGTGCTTGTTTTTAATGAGTGACTGTTGTAGCTGTTGACTGTTAGAGGTAAAGAGAGGCTAGGATGTGACAACCTCAGGTACTGGTAAGATCTGTGTTTTAATCATCCAGGTCAGAAATTTGGGTTTGGAAGGTCAGTACCTAATTTGGGAAAAGTTACCACTGAAACAAATGTGAGAATCGACCTACTGAATTACTATGAACTTTTCTCACAATCTGCATAAAGAAATTGGTATTAAGGAGATCCCAGAACAGGGTTTATTTTGCTGATTTATTTACCTTTGCTTTTGCCCCGCTTTTGAGAAAGTTAGCGCGATCCCAAGGAAGCAGTTTTCTCTACCTATCCACCATCCATTCCTGCTGTAGGAGCTGGCAGCTGCCAAAAACACGTGTACTGGTGTGCTCTCCCTCCCAGTGCCCTGCCTGAGCCGGGCGATCCCTCTGGGCAGGTTCCTCCGAGGGCTAACCCAAACCACGCCGACCGCCAAAGCCGGCGTGGCTCAGGGCGTGCGCATCAGGGCTCGGCATGTGTATTTGTAGGTAGGCTTTTTGACATGGCTAGAAGTCACTTACGGGTTAAATGGTATGCAAAAGGTGTGACATCGAGCTGCACATGTCTCTGTGAAACGGTGCCGAAGGTGAGATGTATGGGGTGCATAAGCTGTGATGTAATGATTTCATCAGTAACACGGTAACAGCAAAATTTTGATATGCAGCATAGCTATTTTTATGAACGCTTTGCTGTGTATTTGTCTTTTATTGGTAACATTTCATATTGTTTGACCTGTGAAATCAGCATTTCTTATGCCATTTTTCCAATTGCAAGCTCTTAAGGAATAAAAAAAAAAAAACGTTTTAGGAAACTCTGAAGTGGCTCAGACAATATGCATGTTGATAGTAACATCATAATGTGTAGGCTTAACATCCTTCAGCAGCAGCAGTAAGTTGTATAACCCTTTGGGTTTGGCTGTGCCTCTTTCCACTGGTGCAGCAGAAATCCTTTTTCTGTTTATTTCCCTATCATAGCCCGTATCAGGCACATCTGACCTTTGGTCACTCAGGCTCTCATGGTGAAACAATAATAAGCAGGAAACCATACTTGTGAAAAGGAAAAATGAAGAAATGTATTTTTCATGCAATAGTGGCTTTGTTTTTTAAGAGGTGATGCAGCTCTAGGATAGTGCTGTTACTGGGTAGACTGGGGTGAAGTAGCAAATGATCTCTCTCAATTTATCTTCTAGGTAAGAAGTACTTAGAAGATAAGTAGATTGTTATTATGTGTATGTTTAAGTAACTGTGTTTCTGACAAGCTTTTTTTGGGGTGGGGATGATGTGTTGTGGTATTTTTTAAGTTATTTTTGGAATCACCTTGCCTTAGGGCTGATTGATTTAGAACTGTATATAATCCATCTTACTTATATAATTTAATGTTTGGATTTCTGATGTGCTTTAGATGGCTATAGTTACTCTTATCTTGATAATATTGTATTATTACACTTAGTCTTTACAATAGTTAATAGCAGTTGGGAATTATTTTTAGTCATTTTTTTCCTCAGATTAATAATTTAGGCAAATTCATTTGAAAATGGAAATCCTGTCTTCAATATGATGAAGATTATGAAAAAATATATACCTGATGTATAATAAATAGGAAGACTCACAGTTGTGTAGGGGTTGGAAGGGACCTCTGGAGATCACCTAGTCCAACCCCCCTGCTAGGGCAGGATTACCTAGAGCAAGTTGCACAGGACTGCATCCAGATGGGTCTTGAATATCTCCAGAGAAGGAGACTCCACCACCTTTCTGGGCAGCCTGTGCCAGTGCTCTATCACCCTCACAGTGAAGACGTTTTTTCGCATACGGAGATGGAACTTCCTGCATTCCAGTTCGTGCCTGTTGCCCCTCGTCCTGTCACTGGGCACCACGGAGAAAAGCCTGCCCCCTTCTTCTAGACACCCACCCTTCAGATGTTTATTGATGAGATCCCCTCTCAGTCTTCTTGGTTAGTCATAGAATAAAATTTTCATCTGTCCTTTTTATCATCTCCACTCTTAAATGTAACTAACCCAGATGATCTGAATAATGAGGTGTAAGTCATGACAACAGAAATCTTCTGTGGTTGAAGATACTTTTGAGTCGATTTTCTGTAGTGGTTCAAATGTGGCAAAACAGTATTTCTTGTCTGCCACAACGGTGTGAGGGAAGCTCTGGATAGTCCTTGTGTTCCCTTTGGTGGAGTTGTAGAATGTTATTCAGTTGAGGTTCTCAAACTTTTTTTTTTTAGCCTTTTTGTGAGGGTAAATGTTTGAATCCTTACTGGGTGGTTTTTAATTCAGTTGGAGCTGAATTAATTCTGTGAGCATGTTAATGAACAATACTCATCCGTCCTGAGAGAATCTCTGCTGTTGGGATCCTGCAGGCTTCTCCCAGGCTGCTTGTCTTGCTGGCTGCCCACCAACGAGCAGGCAGGGCAGATGAGAGAGTACGTGCTGTGGCATCCACAGAATGCTCATGTTGCTCGTTATAGATATTTGCTGCCTTATAACATAAAACGGACAGGACTGTGGTTTCAACTATCAGCAGCACAGGTAAGCAATTTGATCTCGTCATATACCACACTGGTGTGCCCCCACCTCAAGTAATGTGCACAGTTTTTGGGTTTCTCAATATAAGGACATCAAACTATTAGAGTGTGTCCAGAGGAGGATGACCAAAATGGTGAGAGGCCTTGAGGGCAAGACTTAGGAGGAGCAGCTGAGGTAACTTGTCTTCTTCAGCTTGGAGAAGAGAAGGCTGAGGGGTGACCTCATCACAGTTTACAGCTTCCTCAAGGAGGGCTGTACAGGGGGAGGTGCTGATCTCCTCTCTGGTGACCAGTGATAGGACATGAGGAAATCGAATGAAGTTGCATCAGAGGAATTTCAGATTAGACATTAGAAGAAGGCTCTTCACTGAGAGGGTGGTTGGTCACTGGAACAGGCTCCCCAGGGAAGCAGTCATGGCACCAAGAGTGCTGTCAGAGTTCAGGGAGTGTCTGGACAATGCTCTTAGTCTATAGCTTAGTTTTAGGTAGTCCTGTGAGGAGCACAGGAGGTGTTTCTCATTATTGCAATTATTAGAGATATCTAATCAGTGATGGCCGTTGTAATGATGTTACTGCTAAATGGGTTTTAGGATTGTGGGAGATCGTGGTTAGTCAATAGCCTGAAGTATGAAAGAGTAACAGGTAATCCTGAGGCATGGTATGTGCATGATACAGTCTTGTTTGCAAAGTATTTGATAAGAATCTGTAGTTGTTAATATCATCCCACCAGTTATCGAGTAAAGAGTATGTACTTCAGTTTAAACTCCATGTATTGGGAAGATAATTTTGCCTTTTCCATGCTGCATCCAGTCACTACCAGGGTGTTGAATTTATGGCAGAGGTTTGAAATAGACACTGATATTAGTATCTTTCTGTAAAGGTAGAATCAAAGAAAATTTGCTGCAGTGAAATGCCAGCATTACGTATGGGTTGCAGAATACTGTATAATATTTTGAACCTTGAGTAATTCAAGAGCTTTACTTCATTAATAGACATAAACAGGAAAGGTGCCAGTTGGTATGGAACGGAAGAAACAAGAACTGAAGGACTAGCATTGAGCAGTGGTTAGGGAGCATTTGTGTATTCAGTATTTTATCTTCTTTCCATTATTTCAGTTTTCCTTCTTGTCAAAATGTGGTAACATCAATTCAACACTTTTTTTCAGGTTTGTATTGTCTCCCTGCTCATAATCATTCTCATTAAACCAAAGTGTGAAGAAATATATGAGGACTGGTGCAGGCTGTGTGCATATTGATGTTGACAGATTTTGCTGTGTTAGAAAGCAAGAAAACATTGACTTGTTTAATTCCCCTTTAGGACTTGTGTTAGCTAAGTGCTAGATAAAATCCCAGACGAAAGCTTTGCATTTACTTTTTAGTACTGCCTTTCAGTTTAGAGGTGAAACAAGGCAGTTTGAGGTGTAACAGATCGGGGGATGATGACTTTATTAGCTGAGATGACCTCACAGGAACTTAAAGTGCAGGTTGCCCAAGGCCTGATTTTGCAAAGCACATCATCTAGTTCTTAATTTCAAGCATATGTTTGAATACATTCTAGTTGAGCAAAATACATGTCATCGTCTTTCCTACCGTCTGTTAAAAAGCTGCCCAACCATAACAGGAAAGGAGAAGCCACCAAAACACAGTATAAATCCCAGTGCGCCTCCCTTCCCCTTAGCCTGCTTATCTCTCATTGCTGTAGGTAGCCCTGTGTCTACCTACCTTTGCTTTTTTCCAAAATGTTAGTGTGCAAGTTAGCCCATGTTAAAAGAAAGGTCTGGGAACTTTAGTTGCCAGAAGGACAGAGCTCTGTTTTATTACCCATCCTGGAGCTACTCCCCTAAAATGACTTGTTTCTGGATTCTGTATTCATTCTTGCATTTCAGTGGAGGAAAGATTCTTCACCATGGCTTAATAAAGCTCTTAAATACTGGGATGAAAGGGAAGATCTGTGGTTTATTTGTTTGGGGGATGTGTAGGGTGTGGGGGTTTTTTGTTGTTTTTGTTTGTTTGTTTTTTTGTGGGGTCTTTGGTTTCTTTTTTTAATAGAGTGAAAATGCCACACTGAACATAATTCCAGCATGTTTCTGTTGAATGCACACGGGAGCCTGAAGGAACTAGTCTAATCATCTACTTTGGCCTGCGCATATGGATGATGGGCGGTGCAGCACAAGGGCATCAGAAGAAAGAAACATGGCTTTAAATAGGTGCAGCATGACCCATTTTCTTCTCATGCTGTATGGCCAGTTCTGCTGCTGGCTCCTGTCTGTGCAGTCCGATCCACTTTGGTGCGGTTGGCTCTGTTGACCCTTGGGTTTGTCAGTGGCTGGAACTAATGTCCAGCCTGTTTTATGACCACGTATCATAAGGTCTGCCCCTCCTTACTCTTCCGCGCCATTGCGTGCATGGAGGAGGTTGGCATCCTCTGTGTCTGATCCAGATGTGCTGGAGTTTGAGTGCGGGCACTGGCTCAGTGTTGTGCCTCTGTTTAGCTATGCAAGGGGCACAGCTTGGCGTGATAGAAAGTGCCAATACTGAGTTTTGATCTATTATCTTGGTGGGGGGAGGGTGGGGGTGGTAAGAGAGGAGGGGAAAAAACCCTTAAATTTTACTCTTGAGTGAATCTTAATCTTTAAATTAGTAGTAATGTGAGATGTACCATGCTATGATTTTAGAATAACTGTAATCATTTTAAGAAAACAAAGCCTAGGAACATTATGGTGTTGAATGTAGAGTAAACTGGTGTTTGAAATGCTGCGTTGTACATCTGCACATATCAAAAAAAGGAGTTTAATTTCCTAATTTGTTTTGGATCTTGCCCCCCTTTCCTCATGTTCATCCCTGTTTTATTTTCTTCCTTTTGTGTCTGTAATTGCATGCATTATTAGAACTGGCAAGATGAGCACCTCCAGATGCATCCTACAGGAACCCAGCCAATGCTGACTCGATTCCCATGTCAGACTGCATGCCAAGTCAGTGAAGCTTGGTTGTCAAAATCTATTCTCTTTCTTCACTGCTTCTAAACCCATCTTCTCACATAATATTTTGTCACAGGGTGACTGATGATAACCTTAGGAATTGTCCAAAGCTTAAGAAGGTGTCTTCTAGTATGTTGAACTATCCTGGTTAAAAGTATATTTTTCAAATAGTATAGTCTAGGAGGCTGTTCTTATTCTTCTGTCAGATGAAACAACTTAAAGGGTTTATAATCTGTCACATTGTACTGATCACCTTTTTTTGTGGTTTGTTTTTTTAACTCTCTCTGAACTTTCATGCTGTTTGAATACAAAATAAGTTCATTAATTTTGCTAAACATAATGAATTTTGCGTTATGATTTGTTGCAACAAGACAACTCCTCTTCCTTTTGGGAAACAATATACTCATTTTACTTGTTATTTTACAGGTATCAGGCAGCAGCGTATCAATGTTGCTCCTTCTACAGGATCTTTTCCTAACTGGAGATCTATACTATCACCAACACGGCCTTCCACAGAAACGAAGACTTCCTCGGTAGTTGATATTTCTATGGGACAGACTTTGGAGAATGCAAACTTGCTCCAGATGATAAAAACAACATTGACTGGCACACGAACTAGGACTTCGGATCAAACTCAGCTGTCACCCACCCTTTATCAAGGCAGTGGAAACAGTGCTTCCCAGGAACCTGCTGAAGTTTCAGCTGAGTCACCTCTGAGGCCGTCATCTCAAGATGCAGATGAAACAGCTGCTGTATCAGGTTTGCCTCAACTTGGTATGTTTGCCACATTGTCCACTACACCATCAGTGACACATTTGAGTACGGCTGTGTCATTTCAGCTAATATCATTAGAAACACCCTCCATTTCAAAAGAAAGCCCATCAGGATCAGACATGCTTTCTGCTGTTCCATCATCATCATCATTCTCCTCATTGGTAATTCAGTCACCTCATACTGTTAACTTTTCTAAACCAGCTGTACTGCCCATCAAAGTGCCTTTGTCTGCAGATCCTGAAGGTTTCTTGAGCACAGATTCAGCCAGCTGGCAGGTTAGTGAAAGCAGAAATAGTCCCCTAAGCACGGTCACTGTAGTACATTCCAGTACGGTGAATCACAGAAAGGGTCCAGAGTTGTTTACGGGCACCGTACCTTTCAATCTCTTTGGATCGACAACAGTGCATTTCACAGAAATAGTGGGAAAAGGGTCTCCTTCAGAAAGGACATCTTTTTTGTCTCTATACTCTGATATTCCTGTGTCAAAAACATACAAGCCTTCCTTCCCAGTAACTTCCAGAAGCTTGTCACAATTTTCTAATGGCAGTATGTACAATGTGTCTTCTACTGGAGTAAACACAAACAGTCAGCGATTTAAGGCAGCACTGACCGACAGAAACAGTGGTACCACTCTTCTGTCATCACCAGTTTTTCAGGATAACGCAGAGCTTCCTACATCAGTCTTCCATCCTGTGGGTACTCCGCACCTAATACCCCACATGAGCCATCCTCAGTCTTCCACAGCACTGACTGATTGCACTACAGGCTCTATCAGTGCACCTTTCGTGTCATCAGCTTCCGAGAGCCTGGCTGAGGTCTCCAGCTCAACAGAGAGCACATCTTCCCTGTCATCGCCAAAATCACTTACTCCAGATGCAAAGCACGCTCACAATGCAGGGCTGCCAGCACCAGCATTTAGAAGTGAAACAGATTTTCTCTTTATAAATGCAACTCACTCTTCCAAAAGCACAAGGTCTCCCTTGCTAACTGAGACAAATGACACCTTTACTAGGATAGCACGCACTAACAGTCCCAGGGCAGCAGCAGCTGATGAGGACCCTTTGCAAATCCCTTTGACTGTTTCCTCACAGCGCTCAGTGACTCTGAATCAGACTTTTGCAGAAGACCCGACTGATGGAGCTTATGGGGGAAACAGCACGCCATGGCCAACTGCTTCTGCACGTACTCTCCCAACTTCTGATGGCTTTCCTGTGGCAAGAACAGCTCAACAGTCTTTCACGAGAGGGATAACAGCAAAGATGCCCACGAACTTTAATGCTAATAGTATTCTGCCTTATGGATCTCAGCTTTCCAGCGCTTCTCCAGATATCCAAATGAGTAAATTCCCTAAAGGATCAAAGATACTAGGGACCTTTTTGGAAACAGGCATGACTAGTTCTGATCTAGCTGCGGTGCTGTTAATTACTTCCACTACACACCTTTCAAAACCTGAATCCGCTATCACAAATGCCTCTGCTACTGGTGTCTTTGTATCTGCACATCTTCCACCTCGTGCTGCAGAAAGTCCAGACGTAACTACAAATGAAGACAGAACTATGAGAGTACCCACTGCTGTGACCCCACGTGCAGAATATTCATCTCCAAGAGCTTTAAACCGTTCTGCCTTTGGACAGACTTCGCATTCAGTTGATAGAAAGCATCTCGCCTCTGCTGTGCCGCCAGCATGGGGTACACAGCCACCACTGGTTTCCATGACAATGGATAGCCATAGCTCCAGCTTTTCTAGGATTTCAAGTGCAGACTCTGAAAGCAATTTAGATCCTGTCAGCTCTCCTGTAATAGCAACTTTGGCTTCTATGTGCACAAGTACAGCATTGCTGTCTTCAGCTGGCATTAGTATTCCTTCAGTAAAAACTTCAGTCAAAATGGCGATAAGACAAGTTCCTCCAAGTACTGCTCCACTGGAAACTGAGTACCACCTACCATACTCAGTAGTTTCAGGTCTGCAAAAGAAAATGAATACAAATAAGAAATCACTTTTCTCTACCTCCTCAGCAAACTATACATATGCAAACTCTAGTCAAAATGTTTCAAATTTACCCTTCACTGGAATCGAGTCAAATAGTTTTCCAGAACCTGACATAGAGGCTTTTGCACTGAAAACATCTCCTGTTGTGTATTCATCCCGGACTGCCACTTCGACAGTGCCTGACTCCCTGCAAAAAAAGCATGGAAACACAGCTGAAAACATTGCTAATTCCTTTACTGTTGGAGAAGTTAATATCAGTATACACTATGAAGTGCCTCCCCATTTGCATGTGCCTCCTGTTAATGGTACAGATGCCTCCCCTAGCTCTCCAGAATCACAAACAACTGATGCTGGAAAGATTACTTTAGTGACAAAAAACTTAGGCACAACACCAACGTTGGCTTTTCAGCTCACTGACAACTTTACTTTTTCTGCCAGCTATGAAAACAGTGCCATCCACAGCATACTGCCAACTGAGTCCCCCTTTCCTGTAACTGAGCCTTCTAGCTCAACTCTCCTGTATAATTTTATTACAGAAGAAGACATCGGTTCTGGAAGTTTTCCAGAATTTGCAGATGACCAGTTAGAGTCTTCTGGTTATTTGGTTACAGCTGATAAAAATCCAGCTACATTTAGTGTGGAGGAGTGGGACACAAGTGCTGCAAGACATAGTTCAGTTCCCAGTAATATAGCTAACAAAGCTACCAAGGGCATCCCATTGCAAGCCCCTACCACCAGTGCTCTGCAGTCAGTCATCATAACCTCTGTCCATGCATCACCAACACCACTAATTTCTCCTTTTTTGTCAACAACCAACTTTACCCATTCTGTCATTACAGTGTTATCTGGAATATCTTCTGGTGCAATACCTACAGTAGGAACTTCAGAAGCAAAACCACTAACAAGAAAATCCTCTCCAGCTTCACCAGTGCCAGCTTCTTCCTCCTTTTCTCTAGGCACTGAAAACACACCTTTGCCATCTGTGATGGCTTTAAACACACCAATACTGACACTAACAAAAAATAACACTGCCACAAAATTGGCATCGGATCTGAGCTCGGTAGGAACACGCACAGATTTTCCTTTTGCAACAAGAAACACCGCAGTGTCACCTGTGGACGTGCCAGCTATGCTCATAACCCCTAAGAGCAGCACAGCCACAACTTCCACTCTTGCACCCACAGCACATGTACCAAGGCAGATAGAAACAGCAGTAACTGACACCCAGAAGTTCCCAAGCTCAGAAATCACCAAAACGTCAACCCAGTATCCACTGACAATTACAGCAGCTTTGACATCTATTACAGCATCAGCGAAAACAACTAGGCTTCCCCCTACTCCGGTGGAAAGCACCTCTGCTCCTCCCGACACCACGGCAGCAGCCACTTTCGCTAACATGACAGCAGCTCCTCCCCTGGATTGCCGGCTCTCCAAGAACCTTATGGTTAAAACAGGTACGCGGAGCTACTGAATTTGCTGAAAGGACCTCGCTTGTCCATGAGGGGAAACTGATGATGGGTGGGGAATACGCTCAAGTGTCAAAGAACGTGGGGACGTTAGTGATTAATCTGGGGACAAGGCTGCTGCACTGACAAACCAGCCAGATAAAAGCATGGTTGATGTAGTACGGGAATAGCACCTGATGTATTTGTAGCTTGGATTTTGCAACGAATGTGCCAAATGAAGTGGTGAGATCAGGTGCTCTGAAGTTCAGTGTGTCACTGCAGGGCTCTAGCAGAACTGCTTATGTGGAGTGCCGAGCCGGTATGGCATGATGGTTCGGTCTCTGCTCTGCAGCGAGGAGTCCGTGTCGCTGAAGAAGACAGTGACAATAACCTGCCTAATTATATTAACAGTAACCCCTAATTCTATTGTTAAAGATTCGTTTGAAAAGAAGGTTTAGTATTTTGAGTTGCACGCTTCAAAATGGGAGAATTTTGAGCTTTTTATATGAACAGTACCACTTCTGGCTCTAGCTGTCTTTTTACAGACACCTTTTCCTTAGCTGTAAGAATTCTGAATTAAAGACATCTGGAGAGGTCCCTCGTCCAGGCTTTATATAGACTTCTTATGGTACCACAACACTAGAAGGTGTGCGTATCTTGGAGATCTTGGCGAAGAAGAATACCTACATAAAAGGGTTTATGACCTTGTATAGAACTGAATGATACTGGGAACAATAAAACAAGCAGCTTTTGGACCTAATGTGTGTTTAGTAGCTGCTAAGTATGTACATCAGCAGTGTGATGAGTACAACCACTGTTTCTATAGGTAGAAGTCGCTTGTATGTGGTATGTGACTGAAAGTAATTACGTGCAGCCGTAAAATTCTTTCTGCACATTATAAGAGAAAAAGAAAAAGCTGGAGAGAATGTTAATACGGAAAGCGGACAGACATTTCCTAAATGGAAAAATAATTGTAGCAATGGAGTAACACATTTCTTTCTTTATTTAATTCTGTGAAGGTATGAAGTCCATGTCCTTTCATAGGCCTGCCTGCGCGGCACCAGCTCAGTCCCCTGGGAATGCTGCACCAGTCTGTCTGCAGGCAACCGGGTAGCGTCATACCTCACTCAGAACGGCAGCACGGCAAGGGCTTGTTGTTGCTAAAGAAATTGCGTTTGTTAGACCTCACTCTGGAAACAATGGACTATTGCTATGGGATGAATAGGGAGCTGCTGAGCCCCTGCAGTTCTTGCTCCCATTGGAGCTGCTCTAAATGCTAGCTGCTTTGGTGATCTCCACCCAGCTAGCACAACATAAAACGGTTTTAAACAAGTAAACAGTAGCACAGTAATGTCTCAAACCAACCTGTGGCTTTTGTTGTTCCACAGTTCTGTTTCTGAACACAAGGAGGATGCTGATCAGCAATCCCTTCAAGGAGAGTGTGAGAAAAGGACTCAGCCAAGTGCTGAGACAAGCTTTCAACCAAAACGTCAGCGCTCAGGTGAGCATGCTTGGCTTGTCTGCATGATCTTGCTGAAACAGCTCTCCCACCCAGAGAATCCCAGCTGGCTGCAGCTCCAGTGGTGTCTCTGAATGCAGGAGGCCCCTTAGGAACAGCTCGGTGCTCCCCTCCACAGAAAGCAGACATAGGTAGCATCCACTCTGGGCTCTAAAAAATATAAGGACTGTTCCAAAGCTTTTGCTGTTTTATTTGATGAAGTAGAAGGGAGAAATGGGACTGTGTTTTTGGTATGTTCTGGGAAACGACTACTGACAGCAGTTTCCTCCTCCCACTGCAGCTCAGGAATGACTCCAGTTCATGGTCAGCCAAGTGCTGCTGTGCTCAGCCTGGATCAATTGCAAGACCGGGGCTGGTAAATGGGGTGTCACTGCTGTCAGTCTGCTCTTGGTTTGAAAACCCGGTACCTGACAAGTACAATTACACGGGGATGAAACTCCCAAGCAGGTAGAAAGCACGGTTTATTGAAAATAAGTGAGATGTGTTCATAGCTTTGCAGCTAAATTGCACAAGCCTCTGCATTGCTGCGTGTAAGAGCAGGTCTAGGTGGGTTGCTGAGGCACCCTTCTCTGCAGCATGGGTTCCCATGCACTTAGGCAGGGGTTTGTGCTGAGTCCAATGCTGTTAGGAGTCATCGTCACTGAGCCACTGGGAAGCAAAAAAGTAAATCTGCTCAACATAGAGGCCATCAGGTTAATTTTGTCCCCACGGTCTATTGCTGAAAGTTATGACTATTTTATTTAGTTTGTAACAGTATGCTCCTGAGTCTTGCAAGCAGCAATGAAAACACTTAGACTTATTCTCCCACCTTCTTGTAAACCTGAGAGAAGTTGACTTTTCCTAACAGAGGATACCAGCTAAAACTTAGTGTGGAAGATCAGTTCCAGGGCTTAAACTTTTTGGAAAGCACAGAGTTTTGAGGTAAAACGCAACTCATGTTTTGGCTCACAGTATATTCATCTTGTGATTTGTCATTTCTATTCATATAGGTGATAGCTTAACCATCTGGGACAGTATAAGAAAAATAGTATAGAAGAGACAGTTGAAGAATCAAAGATTAGAAACTTTAGTTTAGTTCAGTTATGAAGTAGGAGCTGGATGTTCTCTGGATTCTCTTTATTTTTACATTCCTAAGTATTCATTTGTAGGGAAGAGTGGCTGGAAAGCTGCCTGGTGGAAAAGGACCTGGGGGTGCAGGGTGACAGCCGGCTGAATATGAGCCAGCAGTGTGCCCAGGTGACCAAGAAGGTCAACAGCATCCTGGCTTGGGTCAGACACAATGTGGCCAACAGGACTAGGGAAGTGATCATCCCCATGTATTCAGCACTGGTGAGGCTGCACCTTGAGTACTGTGTTCAGTTTTGGGCCCCTCACTACAAGAAGGACATTGAGGTGCTAGAGCATGTCCAGAGAAAGGCAACAAAGCTGGTGAAGGGTCTGGAGCACAAGTCTTACCAAGAGTGGCTGAGGGAAATGGGGTTATTCAGCCTGGAGAAGAGGAGGCTCAGGGGAGACCTTATCACCCTCTACAACTGCCTTTCAGGAAGTTGTGGTGAGGTGGGTGTTGGTCTCTTCTCCCAAGAAACAAGTGATAGGACAAGAGGAAATGGCCTCAAATTGCTCCAGGGGAGGTTCAGACTGAACATTAGGAAAAATTTCTTCACTGAAAGGGTGGTCAGGCATTGAAACAGGCTGCCCAGAGAGGTGGTAGCGTCACCGTCCCTGGAGGTTTTGAAAAAGGGTGTAGACGTGGCACTTTGGGACATGGTGTAGTAGACATGGTAGTGTTGGGTTGGTGATCGGACTTGATGATCTTAGAGGTCTTTTCCAACCTTAAAGATTCTATGATTCTATGAAAATGCCCCAATATATACATGAATGAAGCCCCAGTCTAAATTAGAGGTACATGAGCTGTGGTAACAATACTGCCCTGCTTCAATTTGGAGCACGTTTTGCATGGGTTGGGTCTAAAGCTCCCTGAGCAGTTCTGCTAATACTGTGTCTGATATGACACTAACTGATCCTGTAGGGTTTATATGGAATTACAAGATAAAAACCCTACAAGGGACCTATGTTCAGGAAGAGCAGTCCTACCAAATAGTGGTTGAACTGCAAACTTCATAACAATAATTACAAACCCACCACATTTCCTTGTGTGTTTTAGATTGAAATCCTGGAGCAATCAAATAACGTAACAGTTGGTTACTACGCTACACTGGGCAGACTGGTTTTTATGCCAGCTGCTGTAATTGAAAGGCTTCTTGCATATGGCATTAGCAACGCCACAGCAGACATAAAGCAGCACGTACCACATCTCCAGTCTGTGGCAGCCCTGGCCTTGCCATGGAACCCCCTTCCTGCGTACCGCTTCCAGCTGAAAACAGGTGAGTGAGGTCCTGCCCATCCGTGCCAGGGGTCGTGTGTGTGTTAATGGTTCAGCACAGAGAGGTGATGGTCCTCCTCCCCCTTGTCCTGCCTCAGCCCCGGCTCTCCAGAGTGGTAGCAGGATGAGCTCTGCTTTGGTTTCACGCGTTGATGTTCTGGGCACAAGCAGGACAGCCGCTGGGTACATCCCTGTCCTGCGTGGTGCTCTGCTGTCACCTCGCTGGCCCTGCTGTGAAACGAAGTGGCATTGCGTTAGGGATGAGTCACGCCAATATGCTTGACTAAGACTTGGTGTTTGATTAAAATGGACTTTAGTTGATGGGTTGTGCAGTAATCTGCGGATTTCTTTTCAGAATGATCAGGTGAGAAACTTGAGTATATGATATATGTTGTTCTGGCTGGACCCGTTGGATCTGACTTGGGTCCCTGCCATCTGACCCAGGGTCAGTGTGTGACCCAGAAGAGCTGCAGTGCAGCAGAAAGGTATAAGCTATGAGAGGGCAGAGTGCTGTAAAACAATGTATTCAATTGTAAAAAGACTTCTTATGTGTGTACTTGTATGTTTATATACACGTACTTATTGCAGTTACCCAGTTAAGGGTATTTTCCTAGCACAAACAGAATGAGAATCAATATTACGATTAATTATGTCTTGCAAGACCAAATGACCTGCAAGATTTAGGAGCATAACGTCTCTTTTAGAATGACTTTACTTACTGCCTGGCTCTGAGCACTTGTACAGTGAACTGGTCTTACCATCTTACCTACCACTGCGGAAACGATCTCCATTTGTTTGTGGAGACCATCAGCTCTAATAATGCAATTTAATTCTTCTCTTTTGTCTCAATTAAGGCTAGTTTAGTGCAGTGCTTCAATGATATAAACTGATCTTACGCGGCATTATTTTCACCTACTTAATTTGTAAATTGATCATTTCGCTGTCGGGTATTTCAGGAGTTATGCAAGGAAGAATATTTTATCCACATACAAATACCTTGTTCCTTTTCCAGAGCTACAGTTCGTGGGTCAAACGGACAATATACAGTCATGCAAATTTGTTCAGACCATGGAGCAACGGTTACAGAGGGCATTTCAGGATGCTGAAAGAAAAGTCTTAAACACCAGCAACAACTTAACAGTTCAGGTACAGCATTGCGTGCTTTGCCAGCGCCTGTTGCCAAGCGCTCTGGGTTATTCTTTCCTATGTGTAGGCTTGTATTTCCACATAATGTCTTTGACAGCCACTATGCAAGTCAGTTCACGCTTTCGTCTGAAATAAGATTGGTTTATTTATTGGCGGGAAAACTTATAAATGCATAATTTATGGAAGACTGTTACTGTTATTCTCTTGAATTTGAATTTTACTGTTTGAAGTTAAATCATTTAAGTGAAGTTTAAATAAAAATAGATATAAAAATATTCTGCTAAATTATATTTTTGCTGATTATGTTATTCTGATGCATTAGTTGCTCTTAGTGAGGCTATTCAGGTATAAAGGTAGTGTCATGCGTAGCTGTTTTTAAGACATAAGCTAATGGAATGTATTTATTTCTTTTTTTTGTGTGTGCATTCTGGTTCTACACTCGCAGACCCAAATTCACTATTAAGGGCCTGATTTTTGCAGAACTTTATATGTTTAGTGGGCCAACACCGTTATGCTCTGTGCCATACTTCAGGAATGAATAAATTATCTTCTGGGTGACATTACTATATGTATTTGGTGTGTGATAATACTCTGTTTATGAACTTGTGCTCCTCTGAACAGCTTGCACGTAGCTTACCAGAAAGAGAGTCTGGTCATCAGAGCTCTGCTTAGTACTTTGGTGCTGTCTCTTGTGACCTTGTGTTCAAACTGGAGGAGCTGAGAGAGGCAGGGAGGTGCATGGCAAGAGATGACCTACTGCAGTAGGTAAAGTCATTATCAAGTTTTTCAAAAGCTGGGCCCATGATGCTGACGGGACCTTCACGGTTGCTAATTTCCTCACAGAAGAAGTCATGGATCTTGTAAAGCACCAAGGCAATGCTGTAAACACCCCCTAGAGGAGGGTGGTAGTTGTAGTTTTTGTGGGTATTGCCAACTTAGGAAGTGATGGGTTGGAGGTCTGGAAGGCAAGATATAAACTAGGAAGAGGCTCGAGGGTGTGATTTTCTTGATACATTTTTCTGAAATTATTCCACTACAATGCAGAGGACTAGGTGCATTGGAAAAGAATAGGAGGGTCTTAGATTAAATAAAAATTGAGGAACAGTTCTGGAGCAGATGGAGACGATTCGGAAAAGGTGTTGCTGCACTGCAAGAGTAGAGAGAATGGCAGCAACATGGGTCAATGGTATGAAACAACTTCCATGCAAGGTGAAATTAAATTGGCCGTGGTTCTGAATGATGTAGTGAATCAGGAGTGATCATTTAGACTTTCTCATAATACAACTTCTCAGATTGATATAAAACCAAAAATCATTTCACACAGTGGGTAATAATTGAAGATGGCTGGTATATAACTGGAGCAAAAGTATAGAAGTTACAAAAAGCAGTCAGCTGAACATATAGAATAAAAAGTCATCAACCCTTTTTAAAGCCAAGCACATGATTTATGGCTCAGATCATAGTTGTGGGCTACCCTTACACTGCAGAAAAAAGGCCTCTCCTCTTGCTCTGTGCTCATTCTCCAACCATCTGCTCCTGGCCATTTGTAAGGAGATGTCAGCTAGGCAGACCTTTGGTCTGACCTCGAACTCTTCTTCTGATGCTTCTTTTTTTAGTACCATGATTTGTTTTTACTTAGTGATGCAAATCATAAAAATAGGCTATTTAAATAGCATTCCTGAATGCTGTCTGCCCTATCTACAGTATCAGTAGCCAAAAACCATCCCTGTTGTCCTCGGGGGATGAGTTTTCTGAGAAAACATGCTTTCTCCATTCCTGCCGTGCCTTCGCCTCTCTGCTTCCTGCGTAAAACTGGTGTTTGAGGATCTGATCCAGTACTCACCAGGCAGAATTGGTCCCTAAACACAGTCATCAGATCTGGGCTCAGGAAGAGACTAGCACAGAGCTAAAGTGGGGAGGAGAACCGGTAATCATATGATGGTAGGAACAGAAGAGACATGATATCCCTTTATCTCATAGGGAAAAGGTGTGGGTCTAGATAAGTGCACTAGGAAGGCAGCAAGGAGAGCAAGACATACAGGCCTGATTCCTCTGCATCAAATCCTGAACGTTTTTTCTGATAAACATCCTCTCCTTCATCTTAAATTTCCTGGTAAAAAAACAGGGAAAAATATTTTCAGTTCTACCTGCACCTTTTCTGTCTGCTGCTGTCATCCAGTAAATCTGCATGTGCTGAAGTAGGAATTAAAGTATCACAAACTGCTCTATACAATCATGTTGAGTGAGCTGTTCTAATCCATTGTTCAAGTTAACTGCTTCCCAGTTTGTCTGCACTGGTTTGGTTTTTTTTGTTGTTGTTGTTTTTTTTCCAGCTGAGCTGAAACACATCTACACAGTATTTCTTTACCTCTGTTTCAGATTTTGAACACCTCCAATGTCTCCCAGGCTGTCACTCTGTTTTATGTAGTGAACAATCAAAGCACAACTCTAAATGGCACTGTTTCCAGCAACCTTCTTAATCAGCTGTCAGCTGAGCTGGTGGGTTTCTATCTAACCTACCCACCTCTCACCATTGCCGAATGTAAGTATGCACTTCCCAGCACACTGCTCCTTAAGATTAGCCAGCATCAGGCTTTTGCTTTGCAAGCACCATAAGCTTTGTTGTCAAGCTCGCAGATTGTAGGTGGGCTTGCTGACTGCTTTTAAAAATTATTTATTTAAAAAAAAAAGGAAGGGATTAGGTGGGGGGTGGTTTCTGGGTTCATTGTTTACTTCAGCTGCTTGGAACACTGGCAGATAATTCAGAAAAACACATATATGATGTCATTAATTAAAAAGTGCCTGTGACAGGTTCCAAACAAAATAAAGGAGTTTTATGTAAGACAAATCACAGAATTTCCCCAGTCTTCCACTTCAGGAAAACTTAGTGCAGCACATACAGTTTGTCTTCAGCATAGCCCTTTACTTCAGTGGCACACTCAGCCCCTGGTCCTTGTTCCAGTCGCAGGGCTGGGTGTCACGGTTTGAGTGTGAGTTTGGGTAGCGGCTGAGCTCTCGCTGCACTTCTTTGTTTAAAAAATTGTTGGTGTATTTGTTGAACTTCATCCTCGGTTTAAAATGTGGTCTAAGCACTTTAGTGTCAATAATTTGCTTGCATTTCAATTGTTATGAAGAGTGAGAGGGAGAAAGAGCAAGAGAAAGTTGTGTGCCCGGGCAGTCTGTGCGGCATATGTGCTTTCTGCCTCTGCATGCTAATTTATCTAAAATGAATAAAGGGGCAAGACAATTGATTATGGGATTTCTGTTTAATCTCGTTAAACTTGGTATGTGGACTTAAGCTCACTGTAGAGCCAGGTTATCTGTTCGTTATGCCTAAATCTTCAAGATGTTTGTTAAATTTGAAATATTGTGCTCAAATACCAGGAAAGATCTGGTTAAGCTTCTGGTAGCAATCAAATTCACTGATAAGGCTAAACCAGTGATGGAGTAGTTGGTAATTTTTCGTTTCACAGGTATTTAAATAATTGGGCATATAAAGGTAGAGCCAAATATGCCTCTACGATCATAACACTGAACTGAGTGGATTTGTAGCTTTATGTAAAATTATTACAGTGCTTATTCATTTTCTGATTCTAAGAAAAAGCAGAACCAGGCTGCTGGAAAGCGAACACTGGGGAGAACACAAGTGACCTGTTTGGTCAATCCGTCTTATTTACAAGCAGCCCCACAGCAGACTAATTATCGTGCAATTCTTCATCGGTTACTTGCACAACGAGCACTCTGCTGTCTGTGGGGTAAGTGGTCACACTCCAGTGTGAGGCCACCAGGAATCACAGCTAACCCTGGTCAGTTGAAAAAAAGGAACATACATTATTCTTGAGGCATTACCAATCCAAATCAGATATTTGCAGCCAAATGACTATTGGTGTGGCTGCCCAATGATGAGTTCTTGCCACTGCGTTGCTGTGCTTTTGAATCAGCCTTTCTATCACAGAGTGAGAGACACATCTCAGGGTAGGCTTGTGTTTTCATCAGGTCTTTCCACAGATAAGGGGAGGTGAAGGGAGGCTGTTGACAAATGCCCTGCATGGGGATGTAGAAAGGGGTGTAGCTTATTCATGACCAGCCAGGCTCCTTACTTTTCGTGGCTGACAGGTGAGCCTGTCAGAAGAGCGCCCTGTGTGCAGGACTTGTCTTCACGGGGCATCCAGGAACACAAGGAGAAAGCCCAAAGTTTTGATGATGGCTGCGCTTGGTTCAAGTTTTTTGGCCTCCCAAATAGGCCTGTTGCAGAGAAAAATGATTATGGTGCTTTTCACAGTCAATACAGACATATGCTTGGTAGTCAGGAACCATGGATTTGTCACACAGTAAGTGTCTCATGTGGTATATTGCAGTTCTCTGCTGATCTCTGTACATGATGAACGGACCCGATAAAGTCTTTAGCTAGTGCTCCTTTAACAAGTAATGGCTTATGTTTCATTTTGGAGTTCTTGGTTTTATTCCCACCACAGCAGGTATTCAGCAAACTCGTGAACTTAATGTGTGTGTGTGTGTAGCATTTATGACTTCAGACTGGTAGTGTGTCTTGTGAAAATGTTTACTTTGAAAAGTGTTTGATGCTTATTCATGTGACAGTGTGGTTGTTTCAGTTTATCAAACAAATATTGCGGCTGTTTTCAGAGTCTGTTATTTCCCAGTAGGCTCTGGCGGCTCCTCCAGAGCCTTTGCCGTTTGTTGTGGAAACGCACAGCTCAGGACGTGCTGTGAGATCCCTCCCCTAAAGCAGTTACTGTGTGTAGTCAGGTGCTTTGCAATGTTGACTATTTCAAGCCGCTTTAGAGTTTAAAAATCAAGGTAACTCAATAGCGGTGCGCAAAGCATGGATATTTTCTGAATTAATTTCTAAATTCGGTATTAATGCTTTCCGTGTTGCATAAATCTATTGGAAAAAAAAAATACGGAGCTGTATAATGAATTAACAGCATATTGAACTGTACAGCCTCATGCACTTTGGAGATGGAAAAGCTAACAAAAGGTATCCAAACAGCAAACATCAGTTTCTCACAGATGTAAGCACATATGGTAGTAATACCTTAAATGGTGCAGAGAAAGTGAGAGCACCACGCTCCAAGGTGCGTTCACAGCTTCGTTAGTCTTGTTTGTAATTCATGCGGAACTGTGCTCTGTGGTTGGTGGAATTTGATCCCGGTTTATTTTAATATTATTTTAGGTTAACATGGTGGTCTGGGTTAAGTAAGGATTAAATCACAGAATCATCATAGAATGTCATCTTGTTTTCCCCAGAGGATTACTCACAGAGAGAAAGCAGCAGAAATCTATATAAAATAGATACACGCATATTACATATCATTTTTAGTATTGGGCAGTCCTTGGCTTGGCCCCAGGCAATGTACCAACCAGTGGTTTGGCAACAGAAGATAGATGTTCTGCTTCCTACGGCAGCGCTTGTACTGTTTACCCTTGATGTCCTTTTTCAGACAGAAGAGAAATTGTAATCCTGAAAATTACACCTCTAGGTCTCCTCCTGGGTAATGGTTCAATTTTATTTGTCAGTGTCTGGTTAACCAAATAGTTTTGGGGCATATATAGTGTAGGATGTTGGAATGTTATGACATAATTTCAACTTTTATTTTAAAGCTTTAGAGTATCCAAACCTTGATGTCTCGGAGTCAACTAGAGACTACTGGGTGATAACAGGTACTTCTTAATCTCCTTCCCTCCTGCATGGACTTCAGATAATAATTTTTAGTGCTTGATTATATAACCATGTCGGTGCAGTAGTTTTACACGCAGGTAAGTGGCTGCCCACTGAACCTTTGGGTGGCATTCAATTGGGCAAATGTAAAGTTACTCTGGGGCACAACTGTGACTTGTCATCGTGAAGAGACATCTCCTGCATCCAACACTCACCTCAGAATTTATGCCACTTTGGTTTAAGCCCTTCTGAGAGCATCATTATCTTCTCAGAGTTTTAAAACACAAATAGGCTTTTCTTTTCTTTTTCCTTCTTTCTCCTTTCCCTGGGGCTTGGATTTAAATCTGAAATCAAAAGAGGCTTGTAGATATAACCAGGGAGAAAGGTGATCTGTTAAACTGAAGTTTGTTGTGATTTGCTGACTCTGGTTGGCTCTAGGAATTTTTGTGTCTTTCACCTGAAGCATTGAGCACGTAAATTTCGGTTGATGGAAAAGAAGGTGTGGAGCATGCTGTTAGGCTTCAAAATACTTGTTTTATCACAGTCATTTCCCTGGTATCACATGCTCATTCACAATTATTTTGACTTTAGAAGTGATAACTGGGCAAGAGAGAGACACTTTTCCCCAGAAGCCTTGGAGTGAGCAGATACCAAAGCCTTTCAAATCAGTGTGTCTGTACATGGAGGAGTTTAATGCTTAGGAGAACAAGAGAAAAGGAACCTGAGATGGATTAAATTCTAGACTCAGCTTCCAAAACCTGGTGTGATTTGGTACCTGAGAGAGATATTTTGAGATTAAAAATAAGCTTATGCAGAGATTATGATCCTCTGAAGGAAATGGCACCTCCCTATCTGGACCCCAGGAACCTGAGAGTCCATTTCTTGCCTTTGTGCACTTACTGCAGTGGAGTGTTATCGATATTACAATGGAAATGCTGTTTTCAAAAAAATCACAATGGTACAAAAAGACTTTTGAAAAATAATATTGAAAAATGTTACATTTATATAAATTAAATTAGCATGCAATATCACTTATTTGAACGTTATGTAAATTCAGTGCCTCTTAATTTTACATTTTTTTTTTATTTAGGAAATGTTTATTCAGCTTTTGTTCAGTTGTATGTTTGAGTGCTCTCATATGTATGGCAGTTTGTTTCAAACTGAATTTTACAAAATGCTAACACCAGATTTCAAAACTACGGGATGAAAAACTGTTGTGTAGTTCACAGGAGCATCTGGTGATAAGCATAAAAACTGGCAGCTCTTGAATCGGTTTTCACTTGCTTTTTACACTGAAGATCATTGATTAGGTGCTTCCCGGAGCCATTTTTGGTAAACTAAAGGCCTAAGAATGTTTTTGGAGGGTTTTATTCTCTGACACATCGTTGACATTATCTGAGAAGAACAGTGCAGGGGCTGAAACGGTAGCACATTATATCCCCACCAGGAATTACTGAGGGGGCGTAACAGTGTCCAGCTATTTTTCTTCTAAGCTAGTTAATACATCCCTGCCCCAAACTACCCTGCGGACCACACGTTACTTAATCTGTCCATGTAAGATGTTCTGATATGTGATTTTTCTCCATTCCCACAGTTATTCAAGGGGTTGATATTGCATTACTGGGGCTGAACAATCAGAGTTTTGCAAGATTAATGGAGCAGCGTCTGGCCCCGCTGTTTATGATGTCCCATCAGCAAGGAAGACGATTCAAACGTGCCACTACTGTGGGCAGCTACACTGTGCAGGTGGTCAATGTGACATCGGTTGCGCCTAGATACGTGCTGAAAAAAAGGGCTTTGTTTGCATGTGTACGGCATGAATTTGTGTGGAAAAATTGCTTAACTGGGTTGAGATTTCTTGTCTTTTTTCACGAGTACCAAAGCAGTGAGTGCAATATGCGTGGCATTACTAATGGGCTTCTTTTTCTGAAGTCAACCATGTTTGCATGCCTCTCATCTTCCAGAAACTGTCAGTTAATCAGCGTTAATAAACTTTTTCTCTTTGGTTGCTATGAGGATTGGTACAAAGTACGTATTTTAGCATAAATTCTCATATTGAGCATCATGAAGAGTTCCAGGCTTTTGTTCTTAAATTAAAAAAAAAAAAAAAGGTTTCCCAGATCTTCCTTTCCTAGGTAACTCAAAAGTTCAGTACAGCTAGAATATCTGTTTTCTTTCTGTTGAAAAGAAATTAATGTATGAAGCAGCCTTTAAACAGAGTTAGTCATCAAATCATGTGGCCACAGATCACATTATGAAATAGAGATTTCAGTCCTGAGTAATGTATTAATCATCTTTCTCTTGTTTAGCAATGTTTCCCATTCAGTAATTTTAAATTATTTTATTTTTTCTCAATAATTTAGCAAACTGATGCTAGCTGTGATGCTAGTTGTGGGGGATTCAAAGAGAATCTGTCTTCAAAAATTGCATGACAAGTTATTGCTTTTTTTTAATTACATGATGTTTTTCAAGAATTGCTTGTTGTGAGATATAAAAACAAATTACTACTTTTCTCGTTTGCCCACAATTCTGTATGTTTTCCTACTGAAAGAATTTAAAAGGAACATGTTTTAACTTGCCAAAAGTGTGAACCTTTGTAAAATTGTCCATGGAAACATGAAATATTTTAGTCCATAACATAATAGAGAAGAACCACAAAACTCCTTTTTCTCATTATTGAGGTGTTTGACACGTCCTCTACTCTCAGAAAAGCTAGAGGTACAATGTAAAAATTCTGCTGGTGTTCTGCAGAATAAAATGGAAAAAGCGTGGTTCTCTTTATTGTCAGTCTGAGATCACAAATAATGAGTACAGAAGTAAAATGTGAAGGAATTTTTCAACTGCAATATGCTGGTAAAGTATAATTTTAAATATTAGGACGGATTTTGAGAGTTCCCTCTTTAAAGAGTACTGTAATGTCCAAACAGTTGATCTTTTCCTCCTTTTTACTGCATGCTTTTCTTAGTATAGGGTTTTACCTTAGGATTATGTTTGAAAATTTTTTGGAAGGCAGTCACTCCTCAGTAATCTTAATAGCCTAGACTCTGAAGAGAAGCCCTGATCCTGTGAGAATATTTGCATGGAGCTTATGCTTGTATGAGGTCTTGAAGGACTTTCCTCTCTGCACCGCCTTGAAGTAGCTTCTGGCAGGTTTTGCAATGGTGTAGTACAAACACAGTTTATTTCTCATTCTCTCTCTTTTATTTTTTTTTTTTCCCCTGAAAGATGGTAAAAATCCAACGTATTCCAGGACCCAAGGAGCCGGCTGAACTGACATACTATACTTTATACAACGGGAAACCTTTGCTGGGCACTGCAGCAGCCAAAATTTTGAGTACTGTTGACTCCCAGCGGATGGCCTTGACACTAGGTTATGTTATTCAAGTTCAAGCTGATCGTAAGAGTTCTTTTCTTAAATTCTGTTTTAGCCCCTTCCCCCCCTCCCCCCCTTTTTGTTTTTGTTCTTTGTGAAGACATTGGTGTAGGTGTGGGAAGCCTCCATTGATCATACAGAGAAATTTCAGCTGCACCTTTCTAAACAGCTACTTAACTCAGGCTTCTCTTTCATGTGGAAGACAGACTAATCATTTATCGTATTAAATCAAAGCTATATACCGACTGTTATTTAGCCAATTACTGTAAACACTACTGTACAATTAATTTTAAACATATGCAGTTCTATGAACAGAACAACTTTATGGAACTGTAAAGTCGGAATTAATTCTGATGATAACAAAACCATGACAGTGCAGACTAATCACTGCTGGGGCTAAACTGCTATTCAAGTAACCTGACCCAAAGTAAAATGAAACTGAATGTGGGGGCTATGAAGATGTCCCTTAGTTTTTTACTAGTTCAGAATAAGGTAGATAATTTCTACCTCAAAGGGATATTTTTTAAATAGTTATTTTCACCAAGAACTTAGTAAAGTACACCACGTGATTGCTAAAGACATTGATTAGGCAAATCAGGAAAATGAAGTTGGACAGAACTACTTATGTGTATGGGCAATTTTCAGAATCAAGGTACAGTAGCATCATTCACAATAATGTAGCTAAAAAAGTAATCCATTCTTGAAAAGTAAAGTGTTTTTGAATTTCTCTTTTAAGACTTGCATCATCTACTGAGTGATGTTTTCTTAAAAAAAAATGTTTTGGGATATTCCTGCATAGTTGACCCACTGTCGTAAACCTGCTGTGGAGCTTGGAGAGGGTTTTGTGCAACAACAGCTTAACTTATGAATCAATGCCTTTAGCTAACCGAATCTTTCCATTTTGCAAAGGAATTTATACAGAGGGAATTAAAATTGTGTAGTGGACTTCTGTACTGGATCTCCTTACTGGATAAACTGCATATAAAATGGAACTCCATAATGACATTAATTCTGCTTGAAGGAGCAGTGATATCAGAATAATTACGCCTAATGGTGTCAGGAAAAGAAGGAACTACTGTAATAAGTAATTGACATGTCATCCGTAAACATACGATTGAGTTAGAAGACTAAAGTATAATATAATTTCCAGAGACTGCACTATATACTGTACCTGAACCTTGATTTGATCATGGTCTGTTACTGACTTTAATTGGATTGAAACTGGTGATCTCTATTCCTGCTTCCATAAAGTCTAGCATTTAAATTCTGAACAACGTTGTTTTCCACAAGAATATTTCTTTCATGTAATTTGTACTAAAGCAGCTATAGATAATACATAGCAATTTCCTAGCTCTTTGTACAGTTTTGTTATTTATTTGGGTACTTTGGTCTTATTTTGGATATCAGCTGCTCATAATTTAACTGTACTTCCATGGTCTGATAAAGCAAACTCATGCATCTGTAGATTTTAATACAAGTTAAATAGTCAGGGAGTATTGTAAGAAGGTAATACACAGAAATTGAAATTATGATCCTGGATAACTGAGATTCTGAAGTTACAGATTTTGCAATGTAGGGGATAGTTCTATCTTTATACCTCATTAGGAGAAAAAAATATTTCTTTTGTTTTGGATGTGGTATTTGTAGTCTGTCTTTGTATTCCCAAAGAAAATACTTTGCATGCATTTCATTTTTACTCATTATAATTTCTGTTACAGCAGAAAGAAAAGTTCTATGCCAAAATGCAGTAAGAAAAGACATCTACCCTCAGGAGCTCGTAGTCTGGTTAGAAAAGACAGACGAATAATAACAAAAAATATGGATGTTTCTGTTTTATAAGTGAAGGACTGAGTTATAGCAGAATGAAAGTCTTGCTTCAAAATCCACTGAAGTCTTATTGAGTTGAATGAGTTGTGGATTGACTTACTGAAGGTCACATTGGAAGCTAGTAACTGAATTTAAGATGTAAGCCAGGATTCTTAAATGTCTGTCCTATTATCTATAAGGTCATAGTTTTTCTCTGTATTCCCTAGAAAGAATAATTATAATTTTGTGACAAATGTTTGTTCCTCCCACAATAGCTGTCCACAATTAAAATTACTGTTATCTGATAAAATTCAGATTCACTTTCCTTCCCCACGGCACTTTCACTCCCAGACTACATGTTCATAAAATCACAGAATCTTTAAGGTTGGAAAAGACCTCGAAGATCATCAAGTCCAATTGTCAACGTCAATAATTTAGAATGATGTAAATCCATTGAAAATTGAACCTTGAAAGGCTGATTAATCTTAGGCTTCAACCTGGCTTTTTGGACAGTCTTTAAGCACGTGGTTACTGTTACACTGTGCACAAGGTATGTACCCATTGGTGCCATTTCTCCATCACCCAACAAGCTACATTGCCTTTGCAAAGAGTTGTAGATCTGCAAAGCAATTAGGCTGAAGCTTCAAGCAGAGTTTCAGCTGGCTTTTGTAACCGCTGTTGAACAAGATGGTATGCATCTGAAGGCTGAGCCTGAGAGCTGCTGAGTGCCTCTGACAGCTAATAAGCTCAATGACATTTGAAAGCGCTAGTCGCTTAGGAAATGGGAAAGGCTGCTTTATATTGATATTCTCACAGTTGCCTGTCCACGCCAGCAACCAGTGGCATGGGAAAATATAGAGAGATAGCATAGTGAAGTTCACAAAATACTTCACTAAAACAAAATTCAGCATCCTAAGGAGATTATCTGGTGTTTTTCCAGAAAGAAACGAGATGAGAGAACGAGGGGTATGTCACAGGAAGATCTCTTATGTGCATACAAGTTGAAGGTTCAGACAGATTTTATTCTGATGAAATGGAAGCTAAAACCTTTTGGCACCATTGCATTTCTGAAATGTACCTTTTTCCTGGTGCTTTTATTAATACATCTGCAAGTAGTTCTTCCCAACCTCATCCTTTTCTCCTCCTTCAGAAATGATGGACTTGTTTTGACCTTAACTATGATAAAGTATTTCTAGAGCACAAAAGCAGCATTTTCTTATTGCCCTATTGATATCAATAATAACTATTTGACTGCTTGGCTTCATTGTTTTTGAAAAAGCTCTGTAAGCTTACCCTCGCTGAGCCAGTAAGTCTTTGACACCAGGAATGGATGCCATGTGTATAATTTTAACATTCATCCTACCTTACTATAAGCTGGTTTTGTGTGCAAAAATAATTAGGGATCTATAACTTGCACCTCTTTTTTTTGTTTATTCTGTAAATGAACCAGTGGAGTAATATCTAATATGACATCGAACTTGGGAGTTGCTGGCTGCTTTTGCAGCTGACTATGACTAAGCAAGAGGGCCCAGGGATTTGTGAATTGAACAGCGTTTCTGATTTTTTTTTTTAACTTAAGGAATATAAAGGTATAGCTAGGTTACTAACAATCCTTTTATACTGATTGTTATATGGAGACAGTTGAAGGCTGTGTTGGAAGCAATTTCAATCTTGCATTTGCACAGTAAAATTTACCAATGTTGGTTTGCAATTTTCTGTAGCTGTGGTGAAGAATCCTCCGAACAACCTGTGGATCATTGCAGCGGTGCTGGCTCCCATTGCTGTGGTTACAGTAATCATCATCATCATCACAGCAGTTCTGTGCAGAAAGAACAAGAACGACTTCAAACCAGACACCATGATGAACCTGCCTCAGAGAGCTAAAGTGAGTGACTGATCTCCAGATCTACGGTGTCCATTTACTTTCTGGGGTTTAAACTCTTTAAACTAGATGTAGTTGAATGATGGTTGGAACTGAAATGGTCATTACTCACAGATTGGAGCTTTGCCCTTCTCTGTCCTTGATACTGCTGGTTACAGCAATTACCCTTCTGTTTCACTCAGGGCTCATCAACTTCCTTTGCAGCTCGTCCCTTGTCACATAGGTAGTAGCGACAGAAAAACCGTTATGCAGTGGTGTGAGGCACTGAGACATCAGGGCTGAGTAGGCTTTACTTGGGGCAGCTACTGCCTTTGTAAAGCTGAGGAAATGCATTATTGCTCCTAGGCCTTGGCAACAGCATGTCTCCCATAGGACCTTCTCCTCACGCCCACAGCCTGAGCTGATTCTACCTGCTGCGAGCAGAAATGGCTGAAATAAAATTTATTCTGCCGTTATTTTTCTTTTCGGTGTTTTGAACTTTCTAATTTATTTGTGGGTATTGTTGGTTAGAATCATAGAATGGTTTTGGGTTGGAAGGGACTGGAAGGATCATCTAGTTCCAAACCCCCTGCTATGGGCAGGGAGACCCTACACTTGGGTTCCAACAGTTTTCGCAGAATACCGATTTGTCTCTAGTGAAAAACATCTGCCTTCTCAAAGCGCCTATTAAATGGCTGTTATATAGAACCACCAAAAATTAGGAGGTTTTAGCCTACAGACCCTGTGCGTAAGTCCTACCGTTCCTTCACGCTTTTAGCTGGCTTTGTTCTTCTCCATTGGCATGGGACAGAAATGATAAAGTTTTTCTTTGGTTTCTTAATGCTACAGACAGCAGGATTATTGTGACTTCAGCTCTGTTGCCTCTGCTGAAAAATGTAGATTGGAGGGAGAGTTGAAGGAAGGCATGATGTATATGACAGCTCTTTTCTCCTCATCTTAGGTTAGCTGCAGATGGGTGCAGCTGGTGCCAGTTGGAAAAAGGCATTTGTATCAAAAATGATGTGAAAAAGACATTTCCATTTTGGTTCCAGTATACTCATGTATTTATCTGGTGTAATCAAACTAGTGTTAAGACTCGATCTGCAAAAGTGAAACAGGCAATATCACAAACGAAAACTAATACCACGGCAGTGATACTGTATAATGTCCCACTGAAACCTCTGCAATGCAAATCATCCTTTATTAGGGGCTGTTGCAAATACCGTGCACCACTTGATTCTTCTTATATACAATCTTAGTTAAAGGACAAAGTGAAACTAAATCTGTGTGTTGTTTTGAGCTGGCCATCATTATGGGATGCTTTACAGCTAAAGAAGTTGCTATTTAAAAAAAAAACAACAAACAACAACCAACCCCAAACTTCTGGTTGAAACTATGGCACGGAAAGAACTTGAAATTATTTTAATATTCCACAGCTGTCATTCCAAAAGGAAAGAGAAAGTTGAATTTGTACTTCTCCTGAGAAATCGAGTTTGTTCAGGCTGTCAGGTTAGGTTACAACCTATTCAGTCAGGTTACGTTTGCATCAGCAGTGCATATGGGCAGACAAGAGTCAGGTCTGCAGAACAAAACAATTGGTCCTGAGCTCCCAGTATCCACACTACACTTGCTTCAGGAGATGTTCCTGCAGGCTTGCTCGTATTTGCAGCTGGAGTGCAGTAGGTCGGCTTCTAGAGTGCCTTTCACCTTTTTGGTATGTTTTGAGACTCCATGAATTTTAATTTAATTCATTATATAATAAGTGATGCATTTCAAAATGAAACCTAAATTGATTTCTGCTTAGTTTCACTTTGGTGGCTCCATCAAAAGGTTCAACCAGGTCTAGTTTAGAGTGTATGCTGCTATATGGACTGCGGAAGATAAATTCTGCGGTGGGATTGGTAATGGACTGGTTTTGTCATTCCCGATTTCAACATCTTTTCTTAAAATAAGATTAAGAAACGTGTTTTTGGAAGATAATGAAAGAAGGTCATTTTGAAAAGAACAGCTTTATTTTTATTTTTAATTCCAGCATTGGGGATATCAGGAATACTGGTAATTACCTGAACTATAATTGTTATGTTTCACGCAGTTTGGCAATACAAATACCCGATGAGAACATATCTTTACCTAATTTAAAAGGAATATATTGTATTTCATGGCTTAGAAAAGTGCCCAAGACTGATTAATGCTGGATCTGTTCCGCAACTGGAGTCATAGTGGAGTGATATTTAGTTTAAGAAGCAGCTTTAATGTCTCGTTTCTGTGTCTGAGATTTGCTGTTGAATCACTGGAACAATATTTTGTATGCCTTCTGAATATCCAGCAAGCAGTATAGAGAGGGAAAGAGAATATTATGGGATACCCACAAGGTTGGATTTCAGCTGGCTTTGTTTACAGTGGTGCCATTTTATGCGTTTGGATTTCAAAAGTCCTGTACCAAGGGGACTGGCAGAGAGGAGCTGCCTGTTCATCACTGCAGTCCTGCTGCCGCTGGGAGCAGCGGGAGGCTGCAGGTCCTCGCAGAGCCGAGCTGCCTGCCATGGCCCTCCCGAAGCCCTGTCCCGTGGCACCGGGATAGGATGCGCGAACACGGCACGGAGGGGTAACGAAACATTTAGCGTTAAATATCCAGTAGGTGGGGGAGGTGATGTAACGGCAGGACTGCTGTCTGTGCTTGGTAATTAAGGAATTACTTTTTTGTTGTCACAGACTGAAGGCTACATAAATGAAGTTTAAAAAATGACCTCTCCAATGTAGCATAGTTTATCGTATCTTTCTTAGGAATTGTGTTGCTATTCTAATTGCCTTAGCAGTCAGGGACAGCTGGACTAAGTTGCAGTTAAAAGGGACTGTTACCATTTTTAATTTTTTTTTTCAGTTGACTCTACCTTTGTAAAATAAAAAATAGTATAAGTTCAAATCAGTGGAATTCTGACTGGGATTTATTTTAATATTCTTTCAATGCTGTTTTTATTTTGAGCTATTGTTTATACTTTGGGGTTTTTGGATATATGTTAGTTTTTTGCCTCCCTTGCTTTCTAATTCACAGCACGCTTTTTTAAAGGCTGTAATCTGATTTGTCACCTTTCCTTTCTTTTAGAGCATGAAAGAATAAGCTTGCAGGTAAACAGAGATAAGATCTGCAGTGTAAGACCCACAAGCAAAAGCAAATACTGCAGGCCATGAGAAAACAACCACTATCAATTTGATAAAGGGCATGGAAAAAAAAAAAAAGATTAGAGAAACTGTCTGTGTACATGGGTGTATATGTAGAGGGGAGGGGCTGATCATCCTTTTCTCTTTTTTTTCTTTTTTTTTTCCCTTTTTTTTTTTCCAAAAAAAAATCAGTGTCTTTTTCAGGATCACTACAAGGAAAAAAAGTCCTAGAAACAACTCCCTATATTCAATCTGCTTTTTGCCAGGCAATGTAATTTATTGTCTCATTGTTCGTTTATTATTTCAAAAGCAACATTCAAATCCCAGTCGTTTGGTCTTTCTCAGTATTGTGGCTGTATTGGACATCTATGCTTGCAGTGCTTCAGCAGTGCCTGATCATGATTTAGTCTTGCCAGTTCCCTTCAGGGGTGGTAAAGCCATCTGCTCCTGTGGGGTTTTGCAGAGCAGGGTTCCAAGATCAAATTTTATTTAACGCAATATGTCCGCTGATGAGGATGGCTTTTTCAGCTCTTCCTTTAATGCAGTTTGTTACTAGGCATGGTGGTAAGTAGAACTCAGATTAAAATAATCCTTCATTTTCTTCCTTTGGCAGATCTGAGCTGGGACTCTACAGAGTTCTTTAGTAATTCTCATGTTCTGCTGCTTCTGGTTTGGGTTTGTTTGAATTTGTTTTTTTTTCCCATTATTTACTTACTTTAAAAATAAGATATGAAATACAAGTTGTAACAACTTCTACTCTTTTAAAGGCATGGAGGGATAAATAACCACCTTAATCATCTGTTCTCTTTTCTTACTTTTTTTGCAGAATATTTAGGAGGGTCATTGACTATGACTTAATATAGATAAAAAGGTAGAAAAACATTATTTTGGTTAAAAATATTATTGTCTTTGGTGTGCAGTAGCTCTTCCTAGCTGTCCTTCACGCATCTTCTACTTCCCCTTTCTTCATTCCCTTCCTTTTCTTCGTTTTCTCCCATCATAGCTAATTTGATGGCGCTTTTATGGTACCCTGCCTTCAGAGGAGGGCAGGCAGAAGGCTCTGTCAGGGTTGATATCATCATGACTTGCCATGGGGTGGTGATGGTAAATTGGCATTTCTCTGATACATTGCATGTTCCCTCATGGTAATGTGCCCAGACGCCTGCTCTCCCAAATCAGCATTAGCCCAGTTAGCATCTCTTTAATGCACTGGAGCTACTTATCAGAGGAATACTGAAGTACGTTAGCACATTAGAAATCATCGACCTCAGTTCAAACGGGAGGTTGGGAATGTGATGTGAATCCCCACAAACAAAAAGCATGCTTTGGTTTGTAAAATAGACAGCCCCACTTTTTTTTTTCCAGAATGAGATTGCCTATGATTTTTTTCCCTGTATTTATAGCTATAGCCCAGATCTGGTAAAGGACAGAACAAGAGAACATGTTCTCTTTCAGACCTCATCCTTTTTCTGTGCCATCAGCAAATTTTTGTAACCAGCTGGTTTTCTTCTGGAACTAATATATTCGATGATATACATGACAGTAACCTGAGAGAGACCGTTCAGGTATTAACTGCCTAACTCTGTGTTTCTCAAAGTGTGTTTGAGCATTGAAATCACCATTGCTCACCTTTGAAGTGTTTTATAGTGCTTTTTTAGCATTTTGTCAATAACCTTCATACTTCAGTAAGAGCATCCTTCCACTATTTGGTAAATTAATTCAATTTAGTGTTGCAAGAACTTTTTTTATGGTATGTATTTTTTTCTAGAGGTACTGAAGAATTTTTTTTCCTTCTCTTTTTTCCAATAGAAAATGCAGTTTGGAAAGTTAAGTTTTGCTTAAATGGTTGAATTTTTCCATTAGGAGAATCCACCTTTTGGTGGCTTCTTTACCCAGAAGGCATGTGTCAGTTCTGTTTGTTCCTTGCAGAGGCAGCAGGGAAAGCGTGGCTGGGCTTTGGGGCAGGGGAGGCTGGGCACACAGCTCTCCGCTGCCTTGCTGCAAGGCTTCTGCAAATGCCAATTCCCAAGAGAAACAAGTGAAGTCAATAACAACCTTCCCAGTAGACAACTGGCAAGCCAGGGGAAATACAATTTCACTGATCTGAAAAAGATCCTTTTCTGGAAAATGTTGCCTATGGAACTTTTATGTGTGCTTTTTTTAACTTTGTCTTGTTTTGGAATAAATTACTCCCACCCACTTTGGAAAGAGAAGAAATCTTTCACAGAGAAAGTTTTCCATTTTCCGTATGGGCTTATTTTTTTTTTTTCCATATGTTGATTCTTCCATTGTCTGTTACAGGAATTTCTGGGGATGTTACAGCAGGAAAAGAAAGGTTAGCCAAGATCAATTTGATACTAACTGATCACATTTAAATGCGTGGAATGGAGATCTGATCAGAAAATTGCTTTGTTGTGGGCATTCCTATGGCAATCTATGTATTTTTACCTGGTGCTTACATAATTAAAGAAGTTAAGGGGTAGTGAAAAATTTTCTATTGAAGTGGGAAATTTTATATTAACGTATGATGTGTGCTGGAAATGTCTTTTTTTCTCCCGCTTTTTTTGCAGCCAGTACAAGGCTTTGACTATGCCAAGCAACACTTAGGTCAGCAGGGAGCTGAAGATGAGGTTTTACCTGTAACTCAGGAGACTGTCGTACTTCCACTTCCAGTTAGAGATGCTCCTGCCTCCCAGGAGAGAGAAATTACTCAGGATGGGAGCACCATCAAAACTGCTAAATCCAATGAAACAAGGAAAAGGTATGGACTGACATGTTTCCACAGAGGAGTGGAATAGGGTACATGCTGCTTGTTGCTTAGGAAGAACCTGTAAGGTTTGGCAACCAGGCTCTGCATGTGGCAGATGGTTCCTCCATAATATATTCTTGGCATAACTGTGGTCTGTGCTGGATATGTAAGATTGCTGCAAAATACAAGATAAAGTGAAGTCTTCACAGATTGCACATGCATAGAGGAGGTAAATGGGAGGTGGCTCTCCTGTGTGTACTGGTGTTGTACAAGAGATGAACCCAAACTGTGGGATCCATGGGATCTGGAGCACAAGCACCAATAATTTCTCAAATGAAGCAAAAACCCCAGGACATCAGGCACTACAAGTTGTTCCACCCAGCCTGTATTTGTGCTTGGGATTGCCCCAGCCCAAGTGCAGGACCTTGCATTTGGCCTTTACGCGGTTCACATGGGCCCATCCATTGTATCCCTGTTTCTCCAATTTAGATACAAGGATGTTCTGTGGGACAGTGTCAAATGCTTTGCACAAGTCCAAGTGCTCTTCTCTTATCTGCCAGTGCTGCAACCCTGTTGTAGAAGGCCACCAAATTTGTCAGGTACAATTTGCCCCTAGTGAAGCAACGTTAGCTGTCACCAGTCACCTCCTTATTTTCCATGTCCTTCAGCATAATTCCCAGGAGGATCTGCTCCGTGATCTTGCCGGGCACGGAGATGAGACTGACTGGCCTGTAGTTCCCCAGGTTGTTGTTTTTTTTTCCCCTTTTAAATATTGGGGTTATGTTTCCCCTTTTCCAGTCAGTGGGAACTTCACTGAACTGCTGCACCTTCTCAGATATGATGGATAGTGGCTTAGAAACTTCATCCACCAACTCCCACAGGACCTGCAGATGCACCTCATCAGGTCCAGCATGGCACCTCTCCTTGTTGGCTCCTCTGTCCCTTGGAGAAGGAAGTTATCATTGACACATTCCAGGAATTTCCTGGACTGCTTATACGCTGCTGTGTTGACCTTCCAAGAAGTATTGGTGTCCCCCATGAGGACCAGGACTTGTGAACATGAGGCTGCTTCTGCCTGTCTATAGAGGGCCTCATTTGCTTTTTTGTCCTAGTCAGGTAGCCTGTAGCAGACCCCCACTATAATGTTATCTGTCCCTGCCCTCTCTCTAATCCTGATCCTTAAATTCTTGGTCAGCTCCTCATCTGTCCCTAGGCAAAGCTCCATGCACTCCAGGTGGTCACTGACACAGAGGGCAACACCCCGTCCTTGTCTCCCCTGCCTGTCCTTCCTAAAGAGCCTGTATCCTTCCATTCTGACACTCCAGTCATAGAAGCCATCCCATGAACACAGCCTCCTCAAGCAATCTGTTCGTCGCTACCTTTCCCATTAGGAAGTTTTATGTCATCTCCAGCTTGAATCCTCCTCAGAATAGCCGAAGGTCATTATTTCTTGTCTCAGGCAAGGAAAGCATCTCTTTATCCTAGTGTTTTGCATGCTTCAAGTTCATTTTTCCTTGACCTTGAAATTTATTTAGAGCAGAGGATCATCAAGTTTTTATTGCTGAAGAATGACGCTGAAGGGAACAGATGAAAATAAGTGTGTTAGGTGAACAGCTTGACTAGAGGTAACAGCTGTTGTCTAGTTCACTGACATTAACTAGCCCTTGCCTTTTGAAGGGACTTGGTAGCATAAGAGTATCTGGCTAGTGCAGAGGAATTCTATAGAAAGTCAGATCACCATAGCTGAGTTGCTTCGTCTTGTACTTGTCAATGCACAACGATATTTGCCCCTTTGGAGTAATGGAAAATCTTAGAAAAACTCAGCCCAATATTGCTGTACGCAGTGACAGGGACGCACTGGAGTTATCTGGAGTTTCAGGCTGGAAGGTGTCAGCCCTCATGACACAAGGCTGGAGGATCTGGCACTGCTGCTCTTCATGGTGGGTAGACCTCCCCATTGGTCATAAGCTGAGACTTTCCCCACAGAAAAATGGAAACAGAAGGATCCTGAGCTGGTGTCTGGCATATGCCTCTGGCTGTATAGTAAATCCCCTGGAATAGAGAGTGAGCTGTCTGCAGGGAGTACTAATAGAGAAGAGTGAGCCAGCTGAGAACTCCCCTGGTTCCTGCAATTGCTTCACTGGGTTTGGGTGTAAACTGTTATTACGCCCTTTAACGTCAGCGATGTGTTGTTCCCACCATAAATCACTTGATCCATGAGGGTCAGGTTATATAGTCCATGTGAACCAAACAGTACTTGTCCCTTTTCAAGTCTTCTGTCCTCTGATGAAATGAGAAATGGAAGATGACCATGAGTCTGGCTGTGGCTGCTGGTGCTGGGCCACCACAGTTTAAGTCTTTGCAGGAACTGTTCTTTAAAACGTTTTGAAGCCTCTCTAAAGCCATGTGTAAATACACACAAAAAATGTAAACCAGCCCTATTTATTAATTCTCTAACAAAAGTGATTAAGCACTTCACTCGCTCCTTGAATGAGTGCAGAAATCCCCCTCTACTTAATCTGCACAATTTTAAACAAATGTTGATTAGCAAACTTCATCCAGCAATTCACAGGAAAGTTATTCTCATTATAAAATGCATTGAATCTTGGTGCCTTTCTTCAGGGTGATTACTGGAGTAAGTGAGAACCTGCAGAATTTAAATATTTTTTTCGTTCCCAGGAGCTGTGCCTGGGGATGGAATTTAATGGCTTCTGAAGATGAAGAAATATTTCTTGACCTTTATGTATTTGCTCTTTCATTCAGACTACTTTGCAGTCTGGAAAGGTCAATTTAAATCAGACTGCCATGAAGTGGCTGGTAACTGATCAGAATATCTTCTCTGATATTACCACTGAAGGAAACTTCACAGTTAATAATACGGTGGCCATTTAAAAAGGATGAATATTAGTGGTAGCAGAAATCATCATGCAAGCTATCTGTGCTTGCCTCTTTTCCTTGTTCCCAAGTGGAGCAGATTTTCTTCAGGTGTTGGGGTGTCCCTGGATGAATTTTTTTACTAGGCTGAGATTATTCACTAGCAGTGACAGACGGGTTTATAGGAGACAAATGCTACTGTTCAAGAATATTTATTCTCAATAGAGTTTCACAAGAAAATCCCCAGGCTGGGCTGGGCTGATCTGGGTTGCATGCTGAGTTCTCCTAAAGCCCTGTAGCTGGAAAGAGCCTGTCTCAAATTGTATGTTTCCACCTAGGCCACCTTCAAAAGGGAGTCCCTAGAATTACTTTTCTCATACTTGTCCCTCCTGTTCTGACCACAGTAAATGCTCCCTGCTTACACCAGACAGGGCAACCAGAACTGGAGGTAAATCAATGCTTCAAGCTGGCAATATAGTATTGGCAATAATTTACGTGATGATTTTTACAGTTGCTTTGCTTCAGTGCCGTTTTCTGGATAAAAAGCCAATGTGACAGCAATAGAACTTGATGTGATTTTTTTTTTTTTTTTCTCTGTAAATGAAAGTCCTTGTGACAAAGTCCACTTTTTTCCTCCAATGCCACCTCTTTACATTATGCTGTGACTATTCAGTGACAGATCTCAGATAGGTGCATGAGTAACTTTATAGGTCCTGTGGATTGTTTCTATTGCAATGGTGACAAGTTGCATGTGCAGAAATGATGTGACACTGTGCTGCCAGCGCGGCCCAGAGTTACACTGCTCATTTCTGTTCTTGCTTCTCGTTGAGACTGAATGCTCGCAGCAGTTCTGCTCTGCCCTCCTTCCTCGGTCTGTGCAGGGACCAGTTTCAGGGCAAGGATAAGTAATGGCTGGGTAAAAGAAGCATTTTCTTAGGAGTTTCAGCAAATAATGGTGCTGGTTAAACAAGCAAAGCAGGTTAAATGAGCAAAGAGGGAAAACAAAAAGATCATTTTCTTATCGCATTGCATATGCTTACGTGTAAAGTAAGTGAATTTTGCATAGTGTCTGGTGAAACAGTTGAGTGTAAATGCAGGCTAAATAATAAAGGTTTTAGTTTAGCCATATATATACGTATATAAAAGAACAAAGGTCTGCTTTATTTTAGCTGTATAACTGGCACTGAATTGATAACAAGATTCTTTGTCCTCTGCAGTGCTGCTTCTGCCATTGCGGGGGTTGTGCATGGAAAGAGTTTGCGTCCGATGCCACTAAGACGCCTATCAGCCCTGAGCTAATTGAGAAGTCGTGTTCTCCTACCATCGCTCGGTTCCTGCCTTTACTGTGTTCGTGTGCAGTTTGCATTCGGTCTCCTTTTTGTACAAAATCAGACTTGAAAACTCAGTGATGCAAACTGTGCAAATGAAATAACCTTGAAATAAGGTTTTTAAGGAAGAACTCACAGCCTCTTTTGTTGCTATGGTTACTTGCAGCCGGTCCCCAAGTCAGAACGGCTCCATCATCAGCAATGGGTCGGGAAAGCCCAGCTCCGGCCGGAGCTCCCTCCAGAAAGTAATGGCACCGCAAAAAGTGACAAAAGACGAAGGAAGGAAGAGAAACGGTGAGAAGTGTTTCATGATGAAAGCTGCTTGCGGTCCCACACAAGCATTAGCTATGTTGAAACCATCTTCCTATACCTTCAGCAGTACTTAGGCATTTTCTGTTTGTAGCTGGGTTGGTTTTTTTGGTTTTGTGTTTTTTCTTTTTTTCTTTACTGTTATAATTGTTCTCAACTTCACACAAGACTGTTTACTCTTTGTGTGGGCCTTTGCAAGTTTTCTTTTTTCTTGTTTTTCTTTTTTTCTTTAAATACCAGTAAACTAATGAAGACATGATGCTGTGTAGTAGGTGGACAGGGTTTACAGCTGCTTTTTTCTTCTGTGTAGAGCCCTAAGATATTAATTTCCATTACTGCTGTTGCTGAGCTGGCCCAGATCTGATGGAGATGAATTAATTAGGTAAAAATTAATTTGAGAAAGTGTGAGATGTCCATCTCTTATCATCCTCCTCATACCTTTTTGTTATTAACACTTACTGACAGCTTTTCCTGATGCACTTAGGATGTTATGCTGGATGTTTTTTACAAGCCTTTGGTTGATGGTAGTGACCTTGTGACTTGAGATGTATCAGGAACATCAGATGAGAGTAGACTGCAACCCCCTTTCTTCCTTGCTATTCTTTTGTCTGTCTCTCTGCTTATTTCTCCTGAGTTATAGCTTTGCTTCTATAGCTTCTATAGCTATGTTTTCTATATGAATAGAAAACGCTGTGGTTGAACCAATTGATCATTTCCCTCGAACAGGAGGGAATTAAACTGGATGTGGTCTCATCAGGTTCTGTCACAAACACAAGTCTGTAATTTGTTAAAAATGTAAGTGTGAAAAGGAGGACTCGGATAAAGAGAAAATATTAGTGTAGATCTCTTCTTCCTCCAGTAAATCACTTGATACCTCTGTGGAGGCGATCTTGGTATCAAATCATACCATCCCTTGATTATTGTTATGCCTAATACTAAAGTGTCACGCACAGACTTGGCTGCTTTAGCAGGAATACACTGCGATATAGAGACAGATACGTAGCCCCAGAGATGGCCTTTGTTCTGTGCAGCAGAATAATATGGTGCTTTTTAAGCATCCTCTGTTTTTCCATACACGTACCATAGAGCATTGTACCTTGTGAGGACCATATCATTGATGTAAGTGTAGTACTCTGCTTTTTAAATCAGCTTCACTGAGATTTATGCACATTTGCAAATTTACACGCGGAGAAGTGAAGTTGTTAATTTTCTTTTGTTGTGTGTTTGTCACCTGTACTGCCTTCCTCTGACAGACCCATGACTTTACTGGTTACTCCAGGCCTGTAATAATAAATATTCTGACTGGTCTTTCTCAGAGAGATCTTTTTTGGTGGTGGTTTTTTTTTTTTCATAGGCAGCATAACAATATTTCATTGTTCCAAATTTCAAGGGTTTTAATTATTTTTTCCACTGTTTCAAATGTAGCTTTTTTCACAAGACAACATTTATGGCTGTCAGTGTTAAAAGCTGTAATTTATGCTGGTTTTTTTTTCTTCTTTACCTAGGAAAGCTGGTATTTGAAAACAGTGTCATGTGATGTTTACATGTGTGGGCCAAGTAATTTAGTGAAGGTATCTTTTTGTTTTGTTAGGTTTTAAATCTTCAAAGAAAATTGGTAAGAACTTCAAATTTCTTTGTTAAAGAACTGACTAACACTTAACATCCTCTCTTCTGATCTGGACTGTAGTGCATTTTGCAACAGACACATGCTACTTAAACCTTGCAATGTAGTGTAAGGGAATACCGACCCTTTATTTTCAATCTTAATTTAATTAGAATTTTAGCTTCAATTTTATTTGATAAAAATAACAATGCACTTTTCGAATTATGCTGAAAAACTAATAACTGCTTTATTTATGTGTTTATTTTACCTTCTCTCTTCTGAGAAAAAAAAAAAAGCCTGAATAATTATGTTATTTAATATGATCAAAGAGTTCCATGTTAGAAGGAACTAAATGATTCTAGTTCTAGTGCCATAAGGAAAACACCTTCAGCATATCCTCCATTTATACTATGAATTTTTGTCTTTTGTCCCTACCACATGCTGCCACCTAGATCTTGAGCTCCTGGGGCAGAAGGGAAAAGCTGGGTTTGCCCCCTTAGAAAATAATAGTACAGCATATATAAAAAAATATGAAACAGGCTGTTTCCACCCGATTATTCTGGCTTTTAAGGAATCCGTGCATGATTCTGCAGAGCCCTCCTGGTAGTGACTTCAGCTGCTTCTAGAGGAACTTCCTTCACTCGACTGCCACGACCCTACAGGGTCACCTGGTAGTTTCCAGGTACATATAGGAAGGGCAATAAATACATTGTTCCCTGGTAAGGAGATGGGGACTTTTTAGCTGTAGGCATATGTTTTAAGATATATTTAAGAGAGTTTCCTGGTACAACCCTTTCGGAACAGCTGAGCAGGAAGACATGGTCACGGGAGATGAAATGGCCTCCCCCTTACCAGAATTATGGAGCTGGCCACACACTTATTCTTATATGCTTGTTTTTGACTTTTGAGTTGTATGGTCCTGAATGCCTTTTGAAGTTGAAATTAAAGACACTCGTTACTTTTCATCACAGAACTTATGCTTTGTTCCCCAGCTCTATGATTTCAAACACTGTTGTTGCCTCTGATATTTTGTTGGTTTTGCAGGGTTTTATCTTTATCCAGCATCATTAACATCAATAGAATATGTTGGCTGCTTTTCTTTCCAGTTTAAGAAGCTGCTTTTCTCCTAGTTCTTTGTCTGGACCCGCTCCAGCTCCAAAGCCTGGTTGTAGGTTGATGCCTCTAACGCGCATGTCAGCGAAAGCAGCAGCATATTTTCTTCTCTGAAAAGCAGCATCTTAGAACGGGAATGAATCCCTTGATGGTCACATGTTTGATTTGGGGACTCCAAGTTAGAATGGCTCATTAGTTGCCATAGTTACAGACCAATTTTAGATTCTATTTCTTGCTGACATTTAGTTACGTGGAAAAATGACAGCACTGGATGTTACCTCAGTACATAAACTCTATATGGCTTGTATCAAAACTGCCTCCAAATGGAGTGTGTCAGGGCTGAGAGTGAACAATGTGAAACCAGCACAGGCTGACAGGATTGGGTTAGGGACCTGATGTTTTGGAGGATCACGCAAACTCTTTAGCTGGGTGTTACTTCTAGAGAAAACACAAATAAAATATCTATTTGGATTACAATAGCGATGAATTTTTGTAAGGTAATTGCATTTTTTAATTTTGTTTTTTCTTGCAAAATGTTTATGAGTATTTTACGAGGAAGCTTCCTTTCTGGAAGTGCCCTATTGCGTATGTTCGAGAACGGTGACGTGAATGAATCAGCCAACAGAGGTACTAGCAATTTCCGAAATGGGTTTGTGAGAGAGCGTGGAAGAGAACAACAGGATATTGGCACTTTTACCTATCGTTTTATCAGGCCTAACATCATTCAGGGAGAAGCAAGTGGCTGAATGCTCACGTACTTAAAGAACTGCAGTAGCCTACGATAAAAGATTTGACTTTCACCAACTCCTCACAAAATGAAGTTGGTGAGTTATCTAGGTTGGTTTTTTTCCAATCTTAAGTGCTTCATCTTGCAGCCTTCCTGGTAGCATCTTTGGGAGGGTGCGATTGCTTGTTTGTTTTGAGAAAAAACAAAGCTTTAGTTTGCTAGCAGTTCTTAATGAAACATATGACTCCCACCATATATTTTGGGCTGAGAACTTGTGGAGTTGAGACTAGTTGTGTACTTGAACCTCATTACCATGGAAGAACACGCATCACAGGTGAATGCTTGCAAAGAGTCAAACTTGTGTAAGAAACCTTCCTTTCGTCCTCCTAGGAATCCCAGCTGGAACACTTCTCATCTTCTAAGGATTTGGATATTGTCTTCAAAAATAGATGTAACTTTTCAGAAGGGGTTCAGTCAGGGGCCTCACTTCTTTTTAAAACATCAGACTCTAATAAGACTATCATTTTCTCTGTCCAGGCAGAAGCTGTCATATAAATTTTTAATTCTTTTTTCCTTCTGTTCTTTGTAGGGATATCTGAAAATCAAGTGGCTGCAGGAACAAAGTACTAGGGAGGAAAACTTGGCTGTATTATTGGCTTATCTAAAATCAAAGGGATTTTTGGATGTAACTCATCCAAGCTATGATACACTGCCTCCTTTAATCTACAGAAGTGTGGGCTGCCAATTTTCGTACTGTCCGATGTGGCAGCTCAGTGTCAGAGCCAGCTTTTCTGAATCTGTGAGCAGTTGTCTGTAGCAACTCAAATGAAGATGAAATATGGCAGCAGCAGTTGAATCTAGTAGTAGTGATGTAGCCGTCTGCTTTGATGCAGAAGTAGCTGGAGGATCTGGTGTATCCTAGCAAACATCCAGCACCCTTCATCTGCCTTTTCTGTGCTGGGTGGGGTGAAATACAAGTTAGGGTGGAAAGGGCTTGATCTGGCCAAATTTTGGTCCTTTATAGTTGGCTTCCTAATCTAACATAAGCAGGTAGGCTATCTAGTTATTCCAGAGGGTCGCAGCTAGTTGGGACAGATCCCTGCTCTGGAGGTACACTTTTCAATATGGAAGGAGTCCAGACGGCTGCATTAGAGCATATGCATGGATTTGAAGTGAGAGGATTCCTTTTCATGATGACTGTGTCTCTGAAAGCTTGAGAAATCAGAGTGCTACGAAGAATTCGTGGTGTAGAGAGAAGAGTCTATTCGTTTCATCATTCGTTCCTCATCCTGAAGCATTAACTTCATTTGGCCAGGAAGGGTGCTAGTGGGGATCTTTAACTCTTCACCCCCTCGCAGTAAACTCCTAGGCTTTTCTGGAGGAATTTCCTGACATCTAACCATAGTGGGGTAAAAAAAAAAATTAAAATATCCACTTGTTCAGCTGAAATCCCTCATAATGACATCAGTTACTATTTTCCTCGAGACTCCCAGGAGCTTTACACTTTGATTCTCTTTTTTTTTTTTTTTTTTTTTCCCCCTCCAAAGATTTCACCTTGTGTGACATAGCCCCATACTCTTTCTATTTCTTCCACTGTCCTTTTTTTTTTATATTTGTTTTAAATATAGAGCGCTGTAACCCTGCTAGCATCCTGCTGGTGCCAATGACCCCTTTTGTTGCTTCAGACGCAGCCAATACCATTTCCCGCTGCTTCTCCACTTGGCTTTGGTTTGCAAGAGGCAGCCAAGTGTTGCAAACTCTTCTGTGAACTCTGAGCCACGTTTCTGAGCCTCTTCACACCGCTACAAAAGCGAAAGGTGCCGCTGCTCCACCACCTCCTTCCAAAGAGAGAGGGTGGGAGGACAAACAGCACCTCCGAGCTGTCCATACCGAGTGACTGGGGCTACCCAGGTGCTCTATTCACACGCGTGGTAGAACTTGCATAGAATAGGTGGAAAACACTTTATTTGGCCTCTTCTAGGTGAGCATAGCTAACCCAGCTTGCCTTTTTTTCAGCCAATCTTTTTGATTGCTTTTCTCACGGCAAGAAAATACCTTATCCTATGTTGCTAAGGTGCCTGTTGCAGCAGACCTCTGAAGGAACTGGGATCTGCAGTTGGTTGTGCAGTTATTTCTTAATTCACGTCTACCTGCCCCTCTGGATGAGCTTCACTCTGTCACTAATTGAGTCTGACAGCAGTTCTCATCCAAGCAACAGTGCAAAGAGTCTGTTAGATGTTCATGCCATCAGATCCCCTGGCAGTCTGGACGGTTGGGATCTTTCACTAATATGTCAGCATTGAAGAAGACAAATGCATGATTCTATTGTGCAAACAGAAAAAAAATGCAAATTTCTGCAAAGCTTTATAAAGCTCATAGTGCATTAATCTCTTAAAGAAGCAGCTCCTGCTGTAAGTTCCATGCTTTTCCTATCTTCTTTGTACAGTTGTCATCCCTGGCAGTTAAATATTTTTTTAATTATTAGACATGCCTAGGATGGTATTACAGAAGTGCCAGCCAAGAAAAGAGTCTGATGGATTGTGTACAAACATTATGAAATACATGGTCTCTTTTTGAAAGACTTTGATAAATAGATGAGGCAGATGTGGTTGGAGAAGATGGATCTACAGGGAAAAATATCTTTTGCTTCTGCTTATAAGGACAATAAATGTTCATAGAAAGTGAATGAAGCAAGCAGCTATTAGAAAAACTAGACATCCCATGTATAGTTTCATAAAAAGCCTGCAAACATCAGTTTAGAGATCTCAAATGACCTGCTCAGGTAACTCCTATTCCAGGATTGCAGACAAACCCAGGACCGCAACACCTCAGACATGTGGCCTGGCATTTAGCAGACTCTGCATACGAGAAAATAATATCCAGGAGGAATCATGAGCTGCTTCGATTAGTCTGTAAGCTGTTTGCTTCTCTGAAAATATCCTATTTGTGCTGTTCATGAAAGGCTTAGAATCACACTGTCTCACAGGTGGGTGTTATGTGTACACAAGTTTTTCTGTTGCACTGTAAATCTTAGAGAGATTTCAGTCCTGAATAGGTTCAGATACTGATGTTGGGAAACTTGTATTTTACTTACAGGCTTACAAACCCCTTCAGAAGCATACGTTTCTTGTTAAGAGCTGTTGTTCATACCTTTCTGGAAATAGTCTTTTAGCTTTGTGGCATAGTTTACTCTTTATCAAACTTATGATTTTCATTTAATATAATCTATTTGCTTTCCTATTACTTTAAGCTCTTCCATTACTTGGAGAATTCATTGCACACTGTAGGTGTGGTTATAATATCTGCATTCCCTTTATAAAAAAGTTAATCTTTGAAAATTTTTAATGCTTCATTGAATGACCTAAGAAAAGTCAGAGCCTGTCTCCCTGCTTGCAAGTGTTCCCTAGGTGTTGGTTTTACACGTTTTTCTCCATCGATGTCATTCTTTTTCTGAGGACTTCCAAAATGGATCAAATGGTTGCTTCTGAACAGGACAGCACATCTCTCTCTTTCAGGTATTTTTCTGTAAAGTTACCTGATCCATAGATAATTTAGATTTCCTTACTCTTTTCACAGGTATTCCTTCCATCCAACGTATTTTGAGAGAGGGAGAAAAGACAAGGTGGAGGGGAGAAAAAATATTGCATGGCTTCATAGTGAAATTTTACTTTATATAAAAATTAATAACTAGGTAAACCCAGAATATTCCACCTAATTATTTCTGAACTGTTCAGAGCTACAGTTTGACAGCACCAGTGGCACAAGTGGGTAGCACCACCTGCTGGCATTGCTGCCGGGAAATGGTGCAGAGCAGCACCCAAATTTGAGGCTAGCACCCCTGAAGCAGCTTTAATCTAGCAAATCTTGTATACTAATAGCTGCAGTGATGTGGAAATAAAGCTTCAGTGATGATCCTGCTTTTCAAAAACCCAGTGTCACGCTGATCTTCACTGCAATTGGAACTTAACCTGAGTAAATGATTGTTTAGGATATATCTTCATGTACTTCAGTCGCAGGAAGATTAGGAACAGTAATTAAATCTCAATGGATCATGTGGCATGAGATTTCTAGCACAAGGTGTTTCAGAGATGGGAAATTACTGTTAAGTAGGTGATTAAGTTGTGGGTTTTGCCTTTTTCTGCCACTGAACTTCTAAGTCTCGCTATGTGTACACACACACAGGGTAAGCAAGAGGAGAACAAGGAATCCATGAAAACGTTGGTATGCATCTGTTTAAAAACAGAAACTAAAAGAATTGCTTTAAATCTGTGGTGTCAGTTACAATAAGCAAATGTGCTTATTGTGAGTGACTGTAAAGAACTATGGGGCAGTTTTCTAAAGTTTCCTGTGCCCGTCAGTCACTTGCCCAGCTGAGGCATTTGGATGGGTGGGCTGGCCTGGGGCAGGGACACACAGCAGAAACAAATGCGCCTGCTTTTCTCTGAGGTCCCTTTGGTGGTTTTTTACAAGTGTAGAGGTTGCTGTGGTTGAATTGCTTTATAAATGCTTGCTGTAAATTCTCCCAGAAAGGGACGGGTAAGAGCAAATATTAAAATTCCCACAGTACTTGCTTATGGTTCCCTGCCAAGACAACCTATAGCAGCGTACCAGTAACTGCAGATCACAGACTCTATCACTCATCAGTGAGAAAAAGGCAATGGAAGAAAATACTTTTATAGTATAAATGCCAATTAATGAAGAAATGCTAAGCTAAGGTGGAATGGACTTCCAATTTCTAGTCCCATTTGGCTATTATTTCCATGCCAATAGCACTGCAGTAGGTGCAGAAGATACGCTTACAAATGCAAGGGTCCTCTTTGGTGTTAACGTACCACATCAGAAGTACCTGTCAACTCTGATTCCTGATTCTCTTTATCCTTATTTTTTCTTTTATTTAATGAGTCTTCGAACCAGAGGAATTCTGTTTAATTAAGCAAAACTCTTGGGTTTTGATCCTGAAATGAAGTCTGCAGAGACAACCCATGCATCTCTAGCTAGTAATGCTCTCTGTGGGTGCCTGGAGACCACTGCTGAAGTCTCAGCAAGTGCAGTCCTTCTGAAACACTGGAGTGCAAACGCAGTTGCGCTTCTTGGTGGCTTCTGCTTGAAGTGGGGTACACAGAGGACGTTTGGAAAGAACCATATTTTGCAAGTTGATGCTTAGCCAAGTTTTCAGGAGCGCCTGGTTCAGGCAAATGCTGAGACAGGCGGCTAAGGCAAGCAATGTCACAACTTCTTGGTGCTTGGACCACTGATGAGATACTGTCCAGGCTCATCTGAGCTGTAATCATTATGAGAGACCAGCTTTGTTGAGGAAAAGTACAATTCAGACTAACTTTTTCTCTTGGACATAGCTGTCTTACAACCGAGGTACCTTGTTAGGGTAGTGTGGAAGTTTCAGCAGTGAATTACAGACAACACCTGTCTTCCAGAACTGCATCTGGTGACTTACATGAGCATCAAACTGAATCAACATGTCCCCAGGAAAGAACATCCATGCTTCACTTTTATACTCATTGTAACGTAAATGCTCTCCTGTTTGATTGCGGTTGGTAACAGGCGTGTGCCTCTTTGTTCCTCTGATTTTGCTGGTGTGGTGTCCCGGTGGCATGGTTATCAGTTCCAGTCCGGGGGTTAATTTCAGTGAGCCAGGCTTGTGATCCGCTCGCTCCAGTGAACATACAAATTCAGAGTGTTTGAACAACCCCAGGAGGGATGAGGGGATTTCAGACCCACTAAAGACTCCTCTATCATATTTGGACAGTTCTGTGGAGCCCGAGGAACAGTATTTAATGACAGAGTGATTTAACCCATCTGTTTCTCAAAGCTCAAGTAGTGTCAACTCCAGTCCACACTGAGTGCAGACAGAAAGATAATAAGCTTACTCAGTGGGTTCATATTTTATGTTACCACTGTCAAATATTTTCTTAACAAAATCACCAGCTGTCTAAACTGCTGAGTTTATACAAGTCCCTGGTAATTTGTGCAGTGATTAAATATTAAAACAGAGTGTATTTTCAGAAGAAATAAATTTAGAGCAGACCACTTTGTTCTTTAGCAGAGGATCTCTGCTCCTGTCAGTTAGGAGATGGAGCAAATACTCTTCCCGCTAATAGCATAATTATTCAAAAATGTTTGCAAGAATCTCTTTGTAGAATTTGTGCTCATGCTTTGGAGTCATTCTTTTATTCCAAAATGAGGATAAAAGGGTTAAGATTCAACAGTTGTCAAGGTGATGCAGGATTTACAAACACTATTTGGAGGAGAAAGGGCCAAATTGTACGTGAAAGGGCTGTCCATTTGTATAGAAATCTAAAACTAAAGATACTTCACCATGCCATTTAATTTTAAAGATTTTCAGAAGCTTTCTCCTATCTCTTGAGAAATTTTAATGGTTTAACTTTCCAGCCACCTGAGATACTGCTTTGCAAAGCAAAAAAAAACCAACCCATAAACTTGACACCGGGAGTTTCTTAAGCATGTTTTAACTCGCAACGTAATGCTTTCATTTTCACAGATGGCATTTTTAGCATTAATAACTTTTGCTAAAATCAGGAGATTTATTTTTCAAGTTTTGAGAATGCCCATGCTCTTGCGGTATAAAACACAAAAAAAGCTACACTCTTTGGTTAGATCTGGTGTAACTACTGATGCCTTGGCATGTGGAGACTTGTGTGTATGCATATAATGTCTTTTTCCATGTGAAACCTAGGAAAAGATGTACTTTGACTTTCATGGTCATTTTCATACAATTTTCCATGTCATTCTTTCTCCTTTTTTTCCCCATCTCATTAGTGCAGATTGGAAATCATAGAATCATTAAAGTTGGAAGAGACCTCAAGGATCATCTAGTCCAACCATCGTCC
>VWZZ01006284.1:137339-290999 GCA_013399095.1 Psophia crepitans | reverse complement strand
CCTCATCTCCAACCTGAACCTCCCCTGGCACAACTTGCAGCCGTTCCTCCTTGTCCTGTTGCTGGTTATCTGCGAGAAGAGGCCAACCCACAGCTCGCCACAACTTCCTTTCAGGTAGTTGTAGAGGGCAATGAGGTCTCCCCTGAGCCTCCTCTTCTCCAGACTAAACAGTCCCAGTTCCTTCAGCTGCTCCTCATAAGACCTGTGCTCCAGCCCCTTCACCAGTTTCGTTGCCCTTCTCTGGACACGCTCCAGGGCTTCGATGTCTTTCTTGTGGTGAGGGGCCCAGAACTAGACACAGTACTCGAGGTGCGGCCTCACCAGGGCTGAGTCCAGGGGGACAATCACCTCCCTGTTCCTGCTGGCCGCACTATTCCTGATACAAGCCAGGATGAGTGCTAGATAATCGTTTGAATACATAATGTTTTCTGTAATCTAATGGGACTTTTTTCCAGTGTAAAGGTCTCCCACTTTTGCTCCTCGAGTGTACTGAGCGCATCATTAATATGAAGCATGGGCTCACTGAATTTCACCTTGAACATGCAGTACAAATATCTGTGTCTTTATGCTAAATAAATTTGATGTGCTTTAGTGCCTGTAAGTGATGAAGAGGAAGGAGGCATTCTCTTTGATAATGTTGCCAAATCTGCCATTGACCCCTTCGACACCTCTTCTGGATCAGTACAGCTGATAGCTATCAAACCTGTGGCACTACCTGCTGTTCATGCTGCATCAGATAGGAGCCAGGAATCTGCCATCATTAATGGAGAGGTAAGGATTCTCTGATACCTGCAGCTGCTTCCTCTGCTACATCCACAGGTGGAACAATCTGAAGCCTGTTGAGGACTAGTTGGAGCTTTTCACCCTGTTGCTAGATAAAGTCCCTTTAGCACTGAGGGCTCGGAGGTCTGAGAATTTAAGAATTTAAGATGCACCTGTGAATGCATGCAACCTTGGAAGAGGTGATTGTATTGCTACCTTTTCAACATCCTTCTCTCATATCGTATTAGTTTGAACAGGATGAGTAATGCTGTGTGCTCTCTTGTATATGCATTTCTTGTAATTTGTGAGAAGACTGTAGAATTTGACTCTGGAAGAGCAAAGCCCAAGTCAATTACTCATTTCCACCTAACTGACAATTTGAAGCAGAAGAGACATTTTCTCAATACTGAGGACCGTCCATGGGACTTGACCTTTGACAGGTCAGACCAAACATCCGTTTATTTAAGGATCCCATCTCTGACAGGGGCCCGTATCGGATTTGTACAGAAGCATATAAATGTGAGGAACATATGATAATATTTCACCAGAATCCTTCCCCGGCCACCAGTGATGACTTAGTTAAGGTTTTGTGCAGCGAGGGGCGATGTGTCTGTGCTTATGGGACCCTCGAAGAGTTTTCATCAGTGAGTTCTTCTCATGGTGCCCAAAAGCAAGCATGGTGTTGGGTCACGACAATTGGCTAACATCATCGGTGTTTTTCATCAGTGGGTGTAGCTGAGTCACTGTTGTGATGGTACAAAGATTTTAGGCTAAAATTATTTAACCATCTGCCAAGCCATAAAAATGCAGCGACTCTGTTCACTTGCAGTTCCTTGCTGCTTACAGATGGTGTGGTGTGGTACAAAAAGCGCTCTGTAAAACGACACATACAACGCATCAAACACACTCCAACAATACCGTTTGGAAGTAGCCAGCCCAGCACCATCCTTTAAATGTCTTTTTGCCTTTTAGGTGAACAAGGCTTTGAAGCAGAAGTCCGATATAGAGCATTACCGTAACAAGCTGCGTTTGAAAGCCAAGAGGAAGGGGTACTATGATTTCCCACAGGTTGATAATAACAAGGGGCTGACGGAGAGAAAAAGGATGTATGAAAAAAACCAGAAAGAACTTGAACACATTTTGGATCCAGATGCAGATGTCTCGTCTCCGTTTGCTGAGCCTAAGAACAGGTGAGACTTTCTATATGCAGTTTTTTGTCTGAGAGGAAAGTTGACGTCCAGGGGTTGTAATGAATCAGAGGGGCCGTTCTTAGTGAGCCAATTGTTTGATGTATGGTCAGCTGGGCCCTTTAACCCTTGATTATTTATGAATGCATGTTATCTGGTAAAAGGGCAGTGTGGTTAAACAGAAAGAAATGGAAAGGCAAAAAAATAAGGGAAGGGACTATTGCAAGTTCTTGTGAGTCATTTTCCAAGTAAGGTAGATAAAGCAGTAGTAATTTTTTTTGTAATACTAAAAGTGCAATTAAGCCAGGAAATTAGCATCTGAATTAATTATTTTCCAAAGTTGTGTTGTTTTATTATTTTGCTGTTACTTTTATCCAAATACAACTATTGCAGTAGGCATAAGATAACACAACTAGTTCCTCGTCCATGTATTTCAGTAAGTCCTGCACTGCAGGGTTGGGATCTGTAAGGATGTGTGTCTGCCTATTATTGGTGATCTTCCTGTGCCTTTAACAGAGAAAGTCATAATTTGCTCATCTGTGATGTGAGGCTGGCATATTGTGTAACAGTACTAATGTTTGATTAACACTTCACTGTCTCTTGAAGATGGCACATGCGTGGCGTTCCTCTTCTTATTTTAGAAATGGGGTGGTGGGGGTGTACATGCTGATTCTTTCTGAGCCTACTGTGGGTGGGTGTGTGGACCTGCTCCATTTCTGGTGCTCTCTGAAGCACAAGTTGACACACTGAAGGGAGGAGATCACACCTGTCCTACCCCAGGAATGGTACAGTACGCAGATTACTCTTCCTTAGAGAGGTGGTGGAGGTGTGAAGGATTGTAAGAGAGTGTGTTTGCTGTTGCACCTCACACCACGAGGGCTGTGGTTCTAACTGTAATCAGGGACCAGCAGCAACTGATCCATGAGAGAAAGAGGGATGCTGAAGTGCAGTTCCTCTGGAAATGGTCTGATGTCTGGAGGTGCAATCTTGCATCCCGTCTCTTGGAATGTTCAGACCGAAGTTCTCGTATGAGCATAAATCATGACTGCAATCAAAGCGTCGGCGGTGACACAGTCTTTGCACACAGTGCAACTTCAGCAATTACCCTTGGGGCACAGAGATGAAAAAGACTATAATGGGAATTATAAAAGGAGTGTTAGCTCAGAACCTGGGCAAAACCTGTGATCAGATTAACTTCTGTAGGTCTAGAGTTAAATGACTGTAAGGGATGCTGCCCTCGACGGGCCATTTCCCAGGGTTGCACTGGTCAACGAAGAAAACAGATGCTGACTTAACTGTATGTTATGTCCTTGCTGAATGGTTTGGGGCATCATTTCCTTGTGCAGTTTTCCAGTGAAGAAGGAATAAATTGCTCCAAATACACAGAAAGGTAAGATACTGAACCCTCAGTACACAGGAGTCCTGCTCTGTCTGCACAGTCTGTCCAGAAGACATAAATGAAACAGTGGGAACATTGATATAGCTGTGTGCAATGCATACAGTGAAGGACCGAGGCGTTACTCTGGAGTTTTATTATGTGTCACATGCTGTGTAGGAAACATCTCAAATATTACACATGAACCTTTAATGCTAACCATCTGCTCTTTGTTAAATATATTGATGTTTGTTCATATGCCAATGTGCTGGAAGGCCCTGGAATACACTTTTCTTTTTTTCTGCTTGCTTTCTCATGTGTTGTGTAAACCTGTCATAGTCTGTTTGAGATAGTGATCGCTGGCATGATACAAACTGCTTGAAGGCAGGTGTACTGCTGTAGAGCAATGATTTCACTGCGTCGCTGAAACGTTAAAAGGCTGACTGCTGTATTTATTTGTTAAATATATAGCCTATATTGCTACATAGGGAAAGAGAGGAACCATTCCTGATGCACTTTCTGTAAAGACACCAAGCATTTGGAGAGCTTTGAAGATGTTGCAGATGTTTGCAAGCAAGCCAGTTTCAAAGTCTAAGCTAAAATTTCCAGACTAAGATCTGGAACTGAACTTGATATGTTGCAACATACGTGACAGCATTATTGTCTTCATTTTTCTAACTAAAACCAAAATAGCTAAAATGGCATACTGCTGGAGGAAAACCTTGATTAATAATGCAAGGTAACGTGTTTTGGTTATTGATAAATGAATCAATACAATTATATTTCTGTAATGAAATAAAGTAGCTTTTAAAGTAATCCAGGTTAGCATAAAATCGAAAAGATTTGATTTCTAACATTTTCTGCTTTGTATCATTATATTTACAGCAATTAAAACTGAAAAATGGATTATTTTTTTTCAATTTAAAACAATATCACTTAGGAGTAAGTCAAAGATGTCAAAGTTTCTAGGGAAAAAGTCTATTCCACTCTTTTCTGTTTTGTGTATATTCCACTAACTTAAATCACATTATTACAGCACTTCCAGAATAAATCAGAAAATAAAGATGCAGTTGATTACATTATTCAAGAGCACCTTTACATTTTGGTTTGATTTTAAATTGCAATTAAACGTGATTCACAAAATATTGCCACTAAATAATTCTATTTGCTCAAGAACAAACAGCTTTGTGCTCTTAGTACCTCTGAGTCTTCCGTACCATAGAATTCATGTTTTGACATGTTCCAGTTGTGTTCCCAGGAGGCACTTGCTAACCCATTTGAATGCCAGTTGTTAGCGTTCATACCTCCTTTCTCATTACTAAACTTTCTTAAATGAGGTAATTGGCAATCTCAAGGCAATTTTAAAGATCCTACTGATGGGACACACTATTCTGGGTTTTTCTTTAATAGTTTGTAATCAGGTCAAGAATCTGCATGTATTAGAGCACTGTACATTTGAATCCCTTAGAAAATATCTTACACTTGCATTAACTAAGTATTTGTGCACCTGTTGTAAAAAGTGTATGAAACTTTAGATATGTTTAATGTAAGAACATAAAGCTTGTCAGATCTGATTAGCCTTAGCATAACCTAGTTCCCCGTGTTTTCTGGTAATACCGACAGCATAGTCTTGGAAGAAGCTAGATAAGGCACTTTTATATAAATTAATTTAATGTTATTCTTATAGGGGAAGTTTATTCCAAAGCCACCTCTTGTCTTCAGCTTTGACAGTGCATTTGGGACTTTCAAACATGTGCATGGAGATTTGTGATTAAAAGTCACACAGAAGTTTTTGAAAGGTGCCTTAAAATTAAGTACGTGTTTGGGTACTTAGTTTAATCAGAAGTGTGAAATTGCTATTTTTTTGTCCTACTTTTAATCCTGTATGATCATGTAAAAGTCTGTCTTCCTGCATTTTTGCAAGCCAGTTTCTGCTACTCTAATCTGTCAAGCCAAAAAAGTTCTGTTAACCAAATCTGTAATATCTGAAGAATTATTTCTTCTTATCAGTGAATTTTTGGGCTGTGTTGTCTTTTCATTTCATTGATGGTTCTTGAGAGGTTAAAACATGAAGTCTTTGTAATTGCTGAGTGGAACAAAGGCTACCAAATGTGGTTCATCTTATGCTGCTTACAGAAATGGTCATAGGCTTTTCACTATCTCAAATATTGTAGTAGATCTCTTTGTAAACAGTTCAGGATTTCCCAAACATTTAAATTCTGGAGACCTTATTTTTACCCTACTTCTTAACTCAAATAGAGCTCACAGCCACAGGCTCACTTTAATACAAACGTGTTTTGCCCTTCGATCAAATCTTGGCACGATATTGCATTTAGTCTCAAGCGAATTTTTCTTATTGGGACATCTTTTATCTGATAAGCTCCCGCACATGATGTCCATGTCTCTTACATAGCTTCATTTTCTTTTACAGTAAACAAAATAAACAACCTCTTAATAACATTACTGATTTCTAGCACTTCCATATACATAGAATAGCCTATAATAAAGTGGTGTTTTGATGAAACTCATAATGTTAGAGTAAAGATAAATATTGAAAACTGCTGCTTTTAATTTTGTTTTCTTTTTGTTTCACCGTATTCTTGTTTCTTGTTTTCTAGGCAGCCAATGAAGAACTCTGTGTACAGAAGCAGGCAGTCTTTGAACAGTCCTAGCCCAGGAGAAACTGAGATGGATCTTCTAGTGACAAGAGAAAGACCTAGACGTGGAATCCGTAACAGCGGATATGATGTAAGTTCATCAGATATACGCAGTGAAATTTGCCCAACCAACTCTTAATTTACTACTAAACCCAGGGAACTATTAATAAGCTACAAGCCAGAGTGCCACTGGGTATTTAACTCTACAGTACGTTACGTGCGCTCAGCATCCTGAAAAAAACTTGGGGTACTCAGAGCACAGACTCTTCTTCACGTACTTTTTAGCTGTACATCATTTTACAGTCTGAAATGCAAACAAAACGTTTGCCCTGAAACTCATTATTCACCAAAGTATTGATTTTTTTTTTTCAGTTTAGATAGGTCTTCCAAGGATGTGACCACTTACATGATACGAGCTTTTTTTTTCATTGCAATTAAAATTCTCTCTTCTGTACCCATGATGCTGCTCTCTCGATTCAGAAGAATGGACAACCAACTTATGGGAATTTCACTTAGGTCCAGATGTCAGTGTTTTGTCAAAATCCCTTAGGAACAGGTATTGGTCATGCTCTTGTCCTCCTCTGATTACCTCAGAACTAGGAGAGTTTTGAATACGGAAAAATCAAAACCATCCAGAGGAGGTACTAGTTTTTGGTTCAAGAAATTCACGTGGCCAACAGAAGGCAGATGAGTTGTCTTGTGCAGTCTGAGTGTACGCTGGATGCAAACTGACACAGTGTGCACCCAGAGTGAGGATAAAAATAGTCCCTGCACTGGGGTAATGTAGAATTTTTGTCCTTTGTCACGTGTACAAAATGCTGTAGCTCAGCTGTCACTGAAAATCAGTCCCTGGAAAAGGTCTAAACCATTCTGGAAAATCAGGAAGTTCATCTGGTGGTTGTTCATCCTCTAAACTCCATAGACTATGAGCATTTTGTGTGGGGCTTAATTGTCAACTCTCTCAGCTGCCAGGGATGTCTTTTTAGCAAGGTGAAGGAATGTACCAAGGTCAGGGAATGTGTTCAGGGAAGTTTAAATCTTTTCCAGAATTCTTCAGGGCATGTTGTAGGTGTCAGATTTCTTAAAAGATTTCCTGCATTTGGACACTTCCCATCAGATTGCATGAGTCATGTTGTGCCATGTAAGTGGGATGACTGGTTCACTGCTTCCTGAGGCATTAGAAAACATTGCTGTAGCCTGGAAAAAGAATGGTATAACCTGTTAAAATAGGTTTTTACACTTCACAAAAAGATATATTGTTGGTTTTTTTTTTTTTACCCCACTTAAATATTTCCTTTATTATTGGAGCTTTCTTATGTAATAAAAACATTGCCAAGCCAGCCTTCCCTCAATATCCTGAAAAATAAATTTCAAGAAAGCAAGAGTTTTTTTTTTAATGTGCTAATAAAAGGTAGTTTTGCATAGGTGATATCTTCTTGAAATGAACATTGAAAACATTGAGACAAGGCATAGCCTTCTGCTGTTAGTTCAAAATTAGTATGCCATAAGTAGCAGATGATTTTTAAAATACATTTTAATATATTGTATATACTATATATAAAATATATTTTAAAGAAAATTTGTTCAGAACCTTGTAAGTAGTTTAATGAGCTTATGCAGATTCTGAAATGTCCAAAAAGTAATAATAAACTCTGAGATCTGTGCGCACCACTCGCAGGTTTGCTTTAGCCTTTCTTTTAAGGTTGCGGTTGGGCGAGCTGTCGGTGGCACAGTCTCTTTTTACTGATAAGTTACATAAAATTCCTTTTGCCCAACGTGCTGCAGATTCACTGCAGTGCACCTCTTCGAACGCTGACTGTATTTCCTATCTGAAAGCTGAAAAATGCCAGGGGAAAATGGGACAGGATATTGAAATTTCGTTCCCAAGCCTCAGCTTGCAGCGTGGGCTGGTTTCCCTTGCTCTTGTTTGAGGTTCCTCAGAGCTCTGCCGAGTGTCTGACAGGCTTGGTCTCCCAGAATACCCACGGGTGGGCACTTATATCTATATTTATGCATGGAATTCATACAGATCTCATCAGTGGTGCAATGAAACACCTCTGTAAATGGGTGAAAACGGGCTCTGCAAAAGGGCTGGTTTATATGCTGGATCTTGTGTCCTTTCTTTTTTATCTAGTAACATCTTGTACCGTTTTTTTTTGACATCCGCTTTGTCATTCTGAGGATTCCAGCTTTCTCAAACTCCTGATAACCTCTTCCTCCCAGGTTATTCAGCAACAAGTCCCACCAACAAATCATGAAATTTGGCTTTTGTAAGCAGTTCCAAATGATCAAATTAATGAAGCAAATAGCCAATATTGTCTTCAAGTCATGAGCTTTCTTTATGGATTAACAAGCTGCTTCCTTTTTTTGTTTTGAACCAGTATGCCCAGGTTGTTTCTTGAGGTTTTTCTTCCCAACCTTGATTTGTTTGGTTTTGGGTTTTTTTTTTTTGTGTGAGATGGTTGGTTGTTTTTTGTGTGTGTTGGTGGTGTTTTTAATTTTTGTAAGAAGAGAGACTAAGATGCCCCAGATTCTTGAAGAAAACTCCTGAAGGGCTGCTAGACTGATATGCACAACCAAATCCTGATAGTTTTATGATTTTTCCATGTCCTGTAAATAGGAGAGAGAAAGAGATCATTCTGTGCAACTGGTTCGGTTTGTTTTTTTTTGTTTTTTTTTTTTTAAATATGGTTCCCCTTTGTAATATTTTAGTTATGGTTTTCTAAAAATATTTCATTCCCTATAATGTTATTTTTTTGTGATATTTCTCTGAATTGTGGTTCTGTTTCTCAGAGCTAGAAACTGGTCAGGATATGAGGTCAATAGTTACATACCTATCTGTATAGAATATCTAGCTTTTTATATTATTTTGGAATGTACATTCTTCTGTTTGTTCTGCATGTATTATTTGCTTTATATAATCTTTTATAAATGGATTATTATTGAACAGTACCTATCTTTCAATTTTAAATAATCCCAACAGGGTTTTAGTATCATCATCTACAAGTAGATTAAGGAGACTTTATTAACCTGTTTATTTCTGGTGTGTTCACAGACAATGCTGAGTACAGCAAATGCTATAATAACAGTCTAGAACCCCTTTTTTGCTAATCATAGAATCATAGAATCATTAAGGTTGGAAGAGACCTCAAGGATAATGAGCTTTATACTAAGGCAGATAATATTTAGTCTGGTTTTGGTGTAAAAGGAAGAAAATGACCATATTACACATATCTAAGAGACCAATACAGAAAATAATTTACTGATATAACTTTATTGATATAGTTAAATTAATGAAACTCCTCAAAAAGCTTATGGATTAACCTTCACATGAAGAATTTTACTGATATAGTTGCAGCAGCAGAGTTATGCCAGAAGTGTATAAAGTCTGTCTCTCAGTACAGAATTTTCCTTACCTTCTTCATGTAATTCCAGTTCCTCATATTATACAGTCATGGTGTAAGAACAATATCTGGATTTTTATAACGGTAATGTTAACATATGATGGCATCTATTTATGATACATATTCTAATTGATAGGAAAGCAAGTGGCATACATCAGAAAGTGATAGGATGAATTGAAATAAATTTTAAAATTTGAGGAAAAGCAATGGTCACCAATCTCCTCCAAAATTTTTGTGCCAACTTTTATATGGATAAATCAAAGCTGACTTAATGTTGACTGCTGATATGCATCCTTCACTCATATGAGATATTTTAGACATCCTATAGAGGTCTAATGGCATCACCAAGGGGGTTGTGGTAGAGAACCTGATTTATTTCAGATTTGGGTACTAATAGGTCTCTTGTGGTACTCTATTCACTGACACTTTTATATTCATGAGGAAATAATAGAGCCATGGTCATTAATCACCCAGTTAGGACAGTATGATTTCAGAGCCTCTTGGGTTGCACTTACCCATACAAACTACTGTTGCATTTTATAGTCAGGCTTCTAAAATCTACCTGATTTTTATTTATCCTATCCTGTAACAACACAGATAACAGTGCAATAAAAACACAGGAAGAAAATGAGAGGAAACTATTTAGTTGAAGATTTCTTACAAAGTATTTCAGTTTAAGATAACTTTGTGCCATTACATTGTTCCTCCCCCAGTCTGATGTGTGTGCCACTTAGGAAGCCTGAAGTTGGGTTTGAATTTGGGCAATATACCATATAAATGTATGAAGTACAGTTAAATTATGATCTTCATTTTCATTTTTTATTGCTGTATTGTCATTAAATACAAAATAAAGCTTTGTTTATAACAGCTAAGAGAGAAAACAAATGAAGATCTTTTATTTAAATTTATTGTCAGTTTTTAGGCTAACCACGTAACTCTTCTCTGCATGGCTGATAACAGAAGAAAATCAGTTTGGTATTTGACTCTGCAGATAAAGAAATATGTACTATGATTGTCTTATAATATATATGACCATACATAGCTTGCAATAGGTTGGGGGCACAGTTGTTTATCTAGTCAGATACACAGAAAGCTATTGCACTATTATTACATGGAAAAAGTGTGCCACAGCAGAAGCACAGAGCACTCAAGTAAATTATCAGTGCAGTGCTGGAATTTTTAATAACATCCTGTTGTATTCTTTTATTTGTGGCTATTTTAAACGCTAATACAATTCTAACCACATGCTATATATAGGAGGAGATACATACTCTATTCTTCGTTCCAGTTATCCTAGCATCCTGAATTTATTTTACCGATATTTGAAGAATAAGAAATTGGTTGCTTTTTCAGACTGCCTATTTAACATGTATTTTTTAAAACTATAGCGTGTAAAACTAATCTTACAGAAGATAGATGAAGTTAGAGTTCTCATTGTCAAGTTCTTATTGTATGATTTTTTTTTTTTCTGTCTTGGAGTTACAGACAAAAAAAAATAATCATGGGGATGATTTCTTTTTGTACTTACCTGTACAGAAGGAGTTACCCTAGGAGTAACCCTTCAAGTTAAGCTGCATGAGTACTATCTGCTCATTAGAGTACGTGCTTCATTCACTGTTCCCATGTTAATTTTGAATAAATTCCTGTGTAACTACTATTCAGTGGCTAGGTAAGGTGACTGAGTTTGGCCAGGATATTTTCTGCAAGAGACAGTACCTAGTTTGTGGCATTGCTGTTAGTGGTCCTCACTGGGTTAGAAAGTTCAGAAAAACTCTTAAACTTTAATTCTTCTGAAATCTTAACGTGTGAGAACGGACAAGAGAATTCCAGTCCCTGTAGCTGTAACAAGCAGTCACTTGTAAGGGGTCCTTTACAGTGATGGTACTATTTAAGGAGCCATACTCCTCCTGGCACCGTCATACTCCCATTGATACTAACAACTAAGAAAAGAATTTAAACATTAATTCTAATTGTCTGTAAGTGAATCATTGACAACTTAATCTGCTACAGAGTGTCCCTGCTAGTTTTTGCAGCAAACAATGCAGTATATAAACGGGTCTTTGAGTCCCTGGCCTGCATCATATCACTCCTTTTAATATTTGTCATCTGTTTGTATTGTCATGATTCCTGGCTTTGTATATGTTACATCTGTGTTTGAGAACGTTTTGTGTGAAACAGCACAAATACTGTCTTGTAAAGCTTTTTACGTATACATGCTTTTATTCCATCCAACAGACTGAGCCTGAAATTATAGAAGAAACAAATGTTGACCGTGTCAATGAGCCTCGGAGTTACACCAGGTCCCGTCAGGCCAAAGGCCACTCGGAGACCTCAACTTTAAGTTCTCAGCCCTCCATTGATGAGGTTCGACAGCAGATGCATATGCTCTTGGAAGAGGCTTTCAGCCTGGCCTCTGCGGGCCACGGAGGACAGAGCAGGCAGGAGGCGTACAGCTCAGCACCGCACTTGCCCTACTCGGAGGTTGTGACCAGTGCTCCTGGTACCATGACCCGACCTAGAGGGGGGGTACAGTGGGTACCCACATACAGACCAGAAATGTATCAGTACAGTTTACCAAGACCAGTAAGTGAAACTTCTCTTTAGTAATATCACAAAGATATTTCTATTCTTAGACACATTTTTTTTTTAAAGATGGAGCCCCATTTCCATGCTTAACACCAAGTGTAAAGCTGTGGGGTGTATGTGTGTATGCTTACCCATACCCATCTCTTGCATGAAGATTCGTAGTATCTATTTTAGCAGCAAAGTTGTCTTGTCTTAAATTGTGCTTGAAAGAATTGGCTGCATTACGCTCCTGGATGTTGAGGAGATCAAGAACTTGTTTGCATGTTTCCTCCTATTCACTAAATGTACTTTAGGAAACAGTACTTTTGTAGAACAGCTATGTAGGCAGCTGGGTGTGAAACATTCAACGCTTCTGCATGAGGTCCATCACTGAAGAGCATCGTTGCAAGAGAGGGAGCCAAGAGTTCAGAGTAATCTGAAATAAGGGCTGTTATTGACAATCTTGCAGTTATAGCTACTGGCTTCTGACTCTACAGATGGTTTAATTCCACAGGTTTCTTGGTTGACCTTATGTAAATCACTCTTTATCTCTCACTTTAGAGCCTTAAATCATGACTAACGTGTCCTTACCTCAAAAAACGTCATAAATTGAGAACTGAAATCCATGGATGGAAATTGTTAATGGACTCTTGTAGGTATCTAGACAGCAGTTGCAGTAGCATTGTGCGTACCACTGGCATGTTAAACCACCCCTGAATTCTCACACTTGGTGGTGTGACACTCAACATTTTCCTTCTCATATGTCAGGCACAAGAGATGATTGCTTTCAGATGAGAAATAGCCCGTCTATCAATATGTGTGAAAAGTTGTTCATTTTAAGCTGCTTTTTTTTTTGTCAGAAATGTCAGAAATGAATATTTTTTTGAAAGAATGCATTTCAAATGGAGTCCCTTACTTTGGCTAGAATAAGAGAATAACGCAGAAAAATGTACTCAGTTCAAAATGACTATTACTATTACTTCCATATATATATATTACTATAACTATTACTTCCATAACAATTAAAAAAAATACATTAAGCGATGCTGCTTCTCAGCTAGTCAGGACATACTTGAAAGCCAATGGCACTGCATGCAAAGGTTCATGCTGGTGCTATTTGAATCATGCTAAAAGTTATTTCTGACACTTTGAAATTGGTCCGATGAACTTCATACAGCACATAATCATATTTTATGGCTAGAATTCAATTACAAGCTGAAGAGACAGCTAATGGGTAGTCAAATTACTTTCACGCTTCAGAAAGTCTTTCTAAAATGAAATAAAAAATATTATATGGCGACAGATTTTTTTTAAAAAATGTAATAGCCATATTTTTTTGGTGTCTGCTTCACTATTTTCTTTCTAAGACTCATTACTCTTCTAAATCATCTGCATGCTTAGGATCTTTAAGCATTTGCTTATCTTTCTGGTGTTTTGAAGATAGTGTTAAAAAGTTCCCTGAAGATAACTGATCATCACAGATTAGGGTAGGCACAGTTTGCTGGACTTCGGATAAGGGCTGTTAATTCATAGTTTTCTAATTATTGGTTTCATGAATCCAAGCTATACTTTAACTAAACCCTTTACAGGTTTGTTCTCAAATAGGGTTGGAGGATTGGAATTGAAAATATCCAGCTGAGACGTGTGGGAAGTGACCAGACGTTCTCTACCTTTATAAAGCAGAAATGGTAAACAGATCGAGGCAAAACAGCAAAAATCTGCATGCAAATCCATCTCAGTGCTTCCCCCTGTGCCATATGCTTTCAGGGAAGCAGAACAACTCTTCAAGTCTCTTTCTTCAGGTCTTCTCCAAGTTATGTATTTGGGTTTTTTTCAGTCAACTTCTTGGCATCAAACAGTTGTGTATCTCTCCATAGCGTGCATGCATCTTCTTCTTCCTTTTTCCTTTTGAGGCCTTCTGTGGGTTGTTTGGTTTTTTTTAGCATTAATACCTAGATTCTCTGTAGATCTTGTGAGGGAATGCCTGTCTGTCAAACTGCTCGTGGGTGACCTGTGATAACAGGATTCCTTCATCTGGGGCTCGTGCCTTCTCCTGGCGGAGAAAAGCTAGTAAAATGCAAACTCTTAGTATTCTGGAGCCTCTAAAATCTAGATCAGGAACATGTGGCTGTGTCCTTGTCATCCAGCAGGTATACTACGACTGGAGGACGGAGTTATAGAGTTGAGTGCCTAACACAAGCCTGAGTGCCAGCGTTGTACCTTGGCAGATCACGTTACTACTTTGGAAATTAGTGTGGCCGAGTCAAGCAGAGCGCTATGGCAAGGGAAAAAAAAACAAACCCTCTTTATTACAAGGCTGGACCAGTTCTCATCTCTCCTCTTTAGAGTTCTGGAAAGAGGAGTGAGAGTAACAGAGCTCTGGGTCTCAAGGTGAGACCTCGCACTGTACAACAGGCACTGCTGGACGGGTGTACGGGCTAGGTGACTGGCAACGTATCCGAGTCCTCAGAGCTCCTTTTCATTTGTCAGAGATAAAGTGGGAGTATTTTACCAAAGTTCAGCCACCTTCAATAATGGTTACTAAACTAAATATAAAACAGGACAGCTAGCAAAGCAAAACCAAATTCATCTGAAATCCATAAGTTTGCATTATTCATGAATTGCAATTTAATAATCAAATCAGTTAAATAATTCAATGAGTGAACAAAGACACAGCCCTTTTAATTCTTATGGTGAGATGTAAGGAGATGGATATTTCTGTAGTTAGAAAGCAACATTGAATAATTTCACCCAAGACAAATGTATCTGTAAGTTGGAGGTGGTAAAAATATCTTAATACTGTAACCAGGAAAATGGAGCCTAAAGCTAACTGCAGAGTTTCTCCTTTAGACATTAGTTATTATGTGCTCATTTAACTTTTCTTTCCTGCATCCTGACAGGCGGTACTTAAACTTTTGTGGGTCGCAGAATACACTGGTGCAGGTATCTGCTGGTGGCTGGACTTCATCTTTGAGAAGGTTGTGTTGTATGTCTCCTGGCCCAAAGGCTGACACTTCTCTGCTAAACTGCACTTATTACTTTTCAAAATTCCTCACTGATTTGCTTTTTAAATGGTCAGTGTTTTAGCCACAACAGACTCCTTCACTGGCATTTCTTCCTGAAAGGGCGGCACGGGGCCTGCAGTCTGGTACCAGTGCAGTCTGCCCTGAATCTCAAATTTCATGACTTCTGCCAGTGATTGTTATAGCCTTTGTATTATACAAGTCCTCATTTTTCAACAAAATAGAGTTTGGAATCCATTCAGAATCTTTCTAAGTGCTGCTGGCTTTTGGTTTGGTGGTTTGGTGTTTTTTTTTGTGAACATCAAGAATGTTGGACTTTTTTTTTTTTAAGAAACTCATTTAGAAGAATAAAATTAAGCAAATTTTCTGTGAAATCATCTGTTGGGTTGTTTTTTTTCCCCTGATAGGATTTACAACAGTGTACAAGTTTCAGTGGAGTGACTATTTCTACAGTCATGTCAGTGAACCTAGAACCTACGGACTCATCTAAATCTACAACTGACCAGCCTCTTTAGCACAACTTTGGTTTAATTTAGTCTTGAAACATATTTTCCATTTATGTGTTGCATGTAGGAAAATACTAATGCCCTGACCCATTGGAGAAATTCTAGAAAGTTTACTGGAGTTCCTTCTTGTAATGGTTTTGGTGTCTCTGGAAGCCTAGCACAAAGAGGACTGAGTGCTGTCCACGAGGGTGGACTGTTCCTTGGCATGGCATAGCAGGTCTCATAACAGGATTTTTCACTTTAATATGATTCCCTCTGGCCAGCAATTAGCAAAATATTGCCACTCACAATTGTTCATCTCCTATGTAAGCAGCAAAATAAATGCTTTGATTTTCTAATTTTACTTTTTCCCCAAAAAAATCTTCAGTGCAAGTCACAGCATGTTTGTGAACCGTTCTTTGTGATAACTTAAAATGCCTCCTTTGATGTCCATACTCCAAAGCACACCCACTAACACACGAGAAAGCCCAAATCTACCTCTGTGTCTGTCTATCCTGTTATACTGAAACAGCATATGGAGTCACTGACCACTCTGAAACTTTAGCTCATGTGCTGTTCCTTTAAAATAAGGGGGAAAACTAGAATTTCATACTTGGTACAAATGTACGCTGAGAGCAAAATGTGGGATGAAAGGATTGTGGAGCTGGAAGGAAGTGTGCGGCTCAGCCTGTAAGAGCACTGCCAGCTTTTCAGATGCAGAAGAGGCATTGCAGACCATTTCAAGTCCAGCACTATTAGAAGAAATGTAACTGATGCGAACAGCATTTGTTTTTTTCTATACAATTCTTTCATTAAAAATCAGTATTTCCAACCTCTGGCTAGGAAATGTTCCATTGCCTTTTCAGATATTTTTTCCCCCATCTAAATATAGATACTTTAAATACCATTGTAGCATGGTGAAAGTAAATATTAGGAGACTTTGTAGGTGGCATGAAAGGAAAGATGATTTTCATAGACATGCCTTTGAGGGACTCTAACCTGCTTTAAAAGGGGTGGCAGGGAGAGGCGGGAGAAAGACGCTTGGTCTGTACTGCTTTTCCCTTAGTGACACTGACATCAAAAGGCAGTATTTTGGCAAGTTACCTTTCCTCTGTGTTAACCTAGTTCTGCAGTTATTTGAGAGAGAAAGTACTGGAAGACTGTCTAAATGTGTAATTTTTCAAGATGATTACTGAAAGATAGTGGTTTTAGATATTTAGTGTGGGATTTATATTGCCAAAATCAAACCTAAATGTAGGTGTTAAGTCTGAGCTAATCATGTAAATCCTGTACGCTCTTTCTACAGGCAGGAGATGGTGTGACTCATCCCATGGTAACGTGTTTTTAGCTTTCTCTGCGTTTGTGGAAGGAACTTCTCTGGCTAAACTAGATACCTCTTGTTTAGGGGGCCAAAGTCCCATCGTTGGACTTTAGACTCTAGTTTTTGTCAAAACGCCTACATCTTGATACCAAACAGCCTCCCCACAATTGTTATTTGCTGTTGCTCTGATCTTGTCTTTAATCCTGTGTGTTGCTCTGTAGCATCCTCAGTAAAGGCATCATTAAAAAACCCTAACAAAAACACAGTGCTAGAGAAATCATCCTTGTCTCTTCAAGTACATTTAACAGAATTATGACCTCTAGTCTATAGTGGTATAAAGAATTTATAAGAGAAATGTTGTCCTGCATGCCATTTCTTGGGTGCCATGGGTTTCATGCACAATTACCCGCCCTTCACATGTATTAGTGATGAAATCCAGAATTACTATGGGCAAGATGTTTGAATTTGTGACTTAGTGCATTGGTACTGTGTTCCTCTGAATTCCTCTGTTTTTTTTTTAGAATTGTTTGAGATCTTCATTATTGCTTTAGAAAGTTACAGAGCTTGGGGTTTTAGGGAAGAATTTTCTTTTCATCTCTTAGAGGCTGAAAGGAAGAGGTTGAAATATGCATTGCTTACAGGCAGCATCACTTCATGAGATTCTGTTCTGAGGATGCTTTCTGAATCTTTAAAATACTTTGTTTCTGGAGGAAGTGAAAACACTGAGGTCTTTTTCCTGTGGGTCCAAAGCAGCTGTTGAGTCTCACATAACCATAACAGATCTGCTTTGCCAGCAAGGTTATAAATGTCACAGAGGCAGTGTTTAATATGTTTTATTCTAATTAGACTTCATCTTGGCTCTGAACTCATCTGTTCATGTTTTCTTCCACATCCTAAAATCACCCAAGCACTGTAAATTCTCAAATAAAAAGTGATTACTATTGATGCCACAAAAAGTTAACTTCCTTGGCCAGCATGTGAACCAGGTATTTAATTTCTGACTTTCTTTTGGTTTTTAATCTGACTGATATCTATTGGTGTTTCAGAAAATACTTGTTCTCCTTTACAGGCTTACAGATTTTCTCAGCTTCCTGAGATGGTAATGGGTTCTCCTCCTCCTCCTGTCCCTCCCAGAACAGGTCCTGTGGCTGTTGCCTCTCTCAGGAGGTATTTATCTGTTTTGTTTTAGAACTGATCTCTAAAAACCACTGTTGTAATAAGAACTAGGACAAACCCTGAAGGGGCACTTACAGGGCGCTTATAAAGACACAATTGTGAAATTAGAAACATGTTGTTTTTATTTCATTCCAACACGAAGAGGAAAGGAATAACAATGAATTTTCTCTTCTATTAGCTAATCAGTTTCAATGAAATTAGGAAATCCAGGCTCCGATTTCTTTTAAAACATGCTTTGCTCCAACTCCCTTAATGCTGTATTGTATTGCAGATGTGCAGTAGATAACTCACCCTATCATTCTCCCTGCTTTTCTCTACTGTAAGGACTTGCAACAGGATCTCGATGAATTGTAAGATGTTTCTCAGTACCCCAGGTCCAGGGATTTCTGCCTAGCTTTCAGATATCGCATACCTGTGTTTCTGAAGCCAAATGCATGCAAAAACCTGAGCGCCTTAGCTCAGCACATACATTTTGCCTCATCCTCACAGTAAGGCACTCTATTTCAAGGAATTTTTACACTTCTGTGGTGGATGAGCTCATTTACCCTTCAGTGCTGTGCTGCTAGGTACCGCCTGGTGCCAACTGCCATTCGAGGCACCACAGGCCTGCTGAGAGTTGCTGCAGAGCACCGAGGCCAAAAGAAACTTTTCTGAGAGGCTGCTAATGATACCGTAGCTGCGTCCAAATATTCAGGATACAGACACTGTCTGTGGACATGTTCTTGTTCATTCATCACGTTTTAGCCCTGAAGCAACTGGGACACACTGTTTTAAAAGATGTTAATACCTCCCAAATGCAGTTGATGTTTACCATAGTAGCCTCTTACTATATGATACCATGTCATATATAGTGTAGTAATATGGTATTGCCTACAGTCTTGTGTTGATGAATTATGATAAAGCTCTGGTTTTTGTGTTGCATGTCACAGGCATTTGTTTGAAGCAGCAATTAAAGGCTATATGCAATGGAAATAACATGCTTTGGCAAAGTAGTGATCAGCCTAAAAAAGTTGCTCTCAGACTTCTCCAGACTTACTGTTCTCCAGTTGTTCTCCAAACTTCATGCCAGACCAAATCAGATAGCACGTTCCTAGCTGGTTTGTCATACTATAGCTGATAGGCATGTATGTGGCTATGAATCTTCTTTGTCAGTCAGAATGACAAAAATTTCTATTTTTTTCTTTCTTAATGCACAGGTCCACATCAGATATTGGCAGCAAAGTGAGAATACCTGAGTCCAGCGGGGCAGATCAGGCCCAGCATCATGATCAGGCATCTTTTGCACCTGGTTCAAGAGCTCCAATGTCTGTTGGTCCACTTGATCAATCAGCTTTTCACTCAGGTGAAAAACTAGTGCAGACCTAACTTGCAGCTTTGAGAGCCTGAAAAGCGAGTATGTACAACGGGGCTGTAAGTAGTACCGCAGAAGGAGGCTTAATGGCATTCACCTCTGCTTGGTTCATAAGGAAGGGGAGGAAAAAAAAAGTGGATGTGAAGAATAGCGTGTGCAAGACTGAGGCTTTCCAACCTTACTATGGGATGACTTTTATGACTCCCTAGTTCCTCTTGAGGAATTTAACCCCTAGCGTTGTCGTGTGATATGTGGCCCCTTACCTTCAAAACACATGACAGCAGTGCTTTTGTGTAGTTGAAGGTAATCCGTTACCTCATGCCCCCTCCTGTTCCTGCTCAAGTGTAGAACTTGTTTTGGGTCTACATGTCCCAGTTTTAAAGGTCTAGTGAGTTCCCGTTCTTTTTGATATGAATTTTGTTTATGAATTAATTGATTTAATCATGAGATTAAGATGATACACTGTTTTGACGTTATCTGGATACAGCTGGGAAATATTTGAAATAGCTTTTCATTGGCAAAATATGTTTTCTTGAAGAAAACAGAAAAGGCCTTCTATAGAAAAGATCTTATAAGATTAAAAACATTTTACATTATCAGGTCAAAGTTTTGAAATTAGTAGGTTTATTAGACATTGCTTTGTTAATCTGCCAGAAAAAATTCTTTCTTAGCTTTCTTAGAAGTCAGAGAATTATCTGCCTTGTATTCAACATCTTCTACTGAGAATTATAATGTGGATATGCAAATCTGTTGTCAATTAATTATAGTAGGTTTGAAAGATCCATTCTCCTCACTTCTTGTCATACCTTCTGCAAACGGTGCATGTGAATCTGAAAAGAGCAGATGCTCACCCTTTCATTTTAAAGCATTCAAGCTATAAAATACGCCACGCTACCAAGAGCTCTTTCTTTGTGTCTGCAGTAATGCGTTCTGTGTGAGATACTTTTTAATAATTTCCAATGATGTGGAGATTTTATTGCTGTGTGTTAAAACCAGTTATGTGGTGTTGCCACTGAAGAGTGGCTGCATTTCAGAAGAGACAAGTGACCTCTGTGTATGCTGTGGAACTCGCCAGAATTATTCTGGGGGTAGTTGGAGGAAACTTTCATAGACGATAGATGCTACAAATGGCTATAATACAGGGAGGGTTGTGAGAAACCTGCAACTGCAATACAAACAAGGATTTCTAAAGTTGTGATAGGAAAATAAATTTTTATTGCCTCAACAGATGAAGAAACATTGGCATAGGTGCTGATTTGGCATGAAGCAGCCTAATGTTGGCTCATACAGGCCATCAATATCACCTTTAAGATAATCATGTTAACAGTAAGAATTGGGAGAAGGTATTACATCAGCTAATTGATGATTAGTAGCTCATTTTGAACAGTAGTTCATTTTGCTGTGGTTATATTAAAAGACGATTTTGGTGTAGAAGCCACATGTCATCTACAGGAACAGCACTTTCTTCTCTGTATGTGTCCAAAAGAATACTTATTTTCAGCCTTGCTAGCTCAAATAAAATAGCAGCCCTTGTGCTGTCTGTGACCTGGGAAGAACAAAGATCACCCACACATCTTCTCTTAGCCCACCTCTTTGCAGACCAAGAGGCTGCAGACCTCTTTGCAGACCAAACTGGGATAGACGTCCCGCGAGATACCCTGTGGCTACCTGCTGTTCAGACATGCACTTGTAGATCCCACTGGTCCATAGCAATTCCACGATGACTGTGTCTCCAAGGGCTAGATGACTCCCTGAAGCAGTGCCTTTTCACCTATACCCAATGCCAAAATGAAAGCTAGGACTTAAGTCCCTAACAGTAGAAAACCCTCTGTAACTGTAAAAAGTTTTGTTCCATATTTTGGATGATATACCCCTCATTTTTCTTCCGTGGGGCTTTTTTTTTGTTGTTGTTGTTGTTGTTTTTGAAATGGTGTTGAAACAGATTATATGTTTGTGCTCTGGAGACAGTTATGCCACAAACTATATTTTTCTCTTTGCACATCCTGACTGCATCCATAGCCCTTCTGGCCTAGGACTGCATGGGTGGTTGTTGAGAACCTATAAATTGCTGGTTTTGTGGAGACTACGTTGGGGATGGGTGTCACTGAGTCTTTCTAGCTCTATGCGTGAGCCCAAGCAGCATTCCCAGTATCTATCAGAGCATCACAGAATATCACAGAGCAGGCAGCATTACTCTCTTGCAGTGTGTTCGGGTGTAATTTATAGCCCTGGAACGTTGTGGGAGGCAGATGTTTGAAGCAGCCAGTAAGTGATGCTAACTTCTATCATTTTTTCTCTGAAATTTGGGGAAATGCCCATGTCTTGCCATTTTGTCAGCACCTCTTGTACAGTAGTATCTTGTCTACTGAGGACAATCGGTGTTAATATTCAAATGATGTGCAGTTGAAGGGGGGAGGAATTGTATTGTCTCTGCATTGAATTTAGTACTGAGCCATTGCCCATCTATGCAACATTGCTGTACTTCCATTCCTCAGTGAAAAGGAGTTGTACCTTATTGTATTCTTAGGTGTTTACTGGCTCTTCTGCTTTCATATAGACAATGTTATTTCAGCTATATTCTGTGAATGTGAAAAGTAAAACGCATGTCCATGTATTATAACTGATTACTCAATGCATAGCATCCCCATGCTTTATTTACTAGCTGATAAAACTGATACAAAGATTTCCCCCCCAGGATTTAGGAAACCATAGTGCAGCAGCATAGTTGCTGCTGTCTGTCTTCAAATGTAAATAGAGGCTTGAGGAAGGAAGTCTTAGTGGACAAGCAAGTTGGTTGTATTTTCTTCTAAATTTGGCAAATATGTGGAGATACAACGGCTTCTCTCAAGGGAATAGTGGGCACACATGATAAGATGCTGGTCTTCCAGACAGCCTAGCTATACTCTGTGCATAATCTGAGTAATTACAGCAAGAGTCACCCTGCATCTCTGTGGGTCCCAGGAATAAACCCTACCTGAACAAGCAGATATAACCATGTCCAGAGATTTGACTGAACCGCGTATTAGGAAAGATGGTTTCTCCCACCCAACTTAGAGTATGATAGTGGAATTTTAGTAGAAGGCTTCCTGGACATCCCCATGCATACATCTTGATCAAGATGTGATAAAGAGATTTGGTGTCAACAAGTTTCCTTGGAAATATTTAAGTCATAGCTGCATAATTTATTGCAGTCATAGACTTTTCCTGGAAAAGGAATTGAGCAGGTAGAGCCCTGGTATTTTTTATGGAAGCATTGAAGTTTTATGATGGGGTCGTTGAGATTATAGCCTTTTAAATGTATCGCTCAGTCATTTTTAGGTTTTGTCCTTAGAGATATTAAGACTGAACTGAATGCTCTATAATCTGCTGTTGAAAAGAAAGGTGCACTTCTCTGAAACCCATGGTAACAACAGCTAAAAATTGAATAAAAGGAAGCAAATGTAAGAGGAGAAAAAAAAAAAAGCCTTTTTTTTATCCTAATGATACAAAGTTTTAATGAGGATCAGCTGTTACAAGGATCAAATCCTAAGGACTAAGTCCTCATATCTTTATCTGAAGGCTGCACATTATTATACAGACAGCTGCAAATCTTGCCTTCTCCAGTATTTCCTAGCATTATAGAAATATTCTAGTCAGACAGTGAGAGCCTTGCATCCAGCTGATGGTGATCACATTCTCACCAATGAAAAAAACCAACAGATGACCTGAAAGACTGAGACTGGTTACTTTATCAGCACTATCTTCTAATTTATAACTGAAAATGCCAGCTATCAATTATACCTGCTCTCTTTCTTAACAGGAAATACCGTACCAGCAGTGTTTGCCATACCAGCAGCAAACCGACCTGGCTTCACAGGCTATTTTATCCCAACGCCACCCACCGCATACAGGAACCAAGCCTGGATGCCCTACGCTGGAGAGAATGAATTACCAGGGCAGTGGGCAGACTCAGTAAGCATCCTTTTTTTTTTCTAAATACGTGTATTTTCTGTGATTTACAGTGGAGAGGTTTTAAACAATGCTAAGTGATCAGCAAAGAATCTGAGCAAGACAATTCTTCCTTGAATGGTAATAATCTCTAGTAGTGAAAAGTTATGAGAGGTGGCACAGATACTTTAGCTGTACATCTCATGAACTGTAAGTAAGGTCTTTCAGAAAGTTAAATGATTCACTAGGTTAGGGACTGACACCTATTTAAAGGTGGTGGCTTAGGCTCCATTTTTCTTTCTGAAGACAGAGGTTAAAATGTGGATAGGCATGTGGCAGGAGTAGGTGATGCTGCCTCTCAAGGTGGCCTTGTGTTGTTTGGAAACTGGAGAGCACCTTTCCGTCCTGGAGGCTTCTCTCAGAACAGCCGGGCTCCCCGAATCCTCTCTCCTGGCTCTGCTGCAGCCCTGCTGCACAGTGTTTCAAGTCCTCCTGTAGGCTGCAGTGACAGATCATCAATTAAATAACAAATTGCACAATCCTAGTCTGGGATAGATGTAGTTTTTAGCCCAAGTGTACCTACAGTTCAAGTTGAGACATCCTAAAATGAATTGCAGTAGTTTATCATGTTTGAAACAATTTCTAAAATCTAGGGCTTTTTTCTCCTAAGAAAAAAAGGATCAGTTTTGGTGCTTGAGTTCACATCTCGTATTATGCAGAACCAATTCAGCTAAACAAGCTGGGAAATGGATTGTATTGTGCATACCATCAAAAGAATATTTTAGTGAATTGCAGTTGAAGTCTAATAGTTGGCTTTGAGCAGCTAAGCAAGAGACGACAATATGGTTGTATGAATGTTCCTGGGGGCAGCTATTTGTTGCCAAATCTTTATTATTGCTCCTGATGCCTATGAGGAAAAGAATTCAATTTGACTGTCAGATGCAAATCTGAATTTGTAGGCTGAACTGTCAAGAAAGAAGTATGTTCATCTGTAAGCTCAGCACATCTGCTGATGTGCCCTGACACCTGGAGGCTTTTGATGCCATCATACAGGTTCCCTTCCCAGAGCTGCCCTTTAAAGCATGGAAATCTTTTTCCTTTTCATTGTTTTCTGTATTTTTTGGATTATTTATTTTTTTTCTCATTGTTTTTTAACCCTAGTGACACTTTAAATCCAGGAGGCCCATTTTATCTGAGCAAGCATTTTAAACTCTTTTTAAGAAGGAAAAAAAAAAAACCACCACAAAACAAAACAGGATTTTTTTTTAATTTGTCTTCCATTCTTTCCTCTTTTGTATCCCTACTCCTTGGCTGCAGTCCCATGAAAAAAGAATCAGATATCACTTGTCAAAATGGAAGACTGAAACCAAACTGGTCAAAACTGGAACGCAAGTCTCCAGTCCCTGGTTCCTTCCTCTGGAAAGAAAAGAGTGTAACCCTGTTGCGGGTTCCCCTCTCTTCAGGGAAAGAGGTGGGAAGAGCAGTTAGTGCTGGTGGATTGTACACAGAGGAATGAAGGGGGATGTGAGAAGCTGTCTGAAAAATAACTATGGCAATATAGAATTCAAAGGAAAGAAATATTCCTTTTAACTTCACTCTTCTTATTACTCAGACTTTCAGCCCTCCTGTGACTTTGCAGGAGAAGAGGAAAAAATGTAAGACTAAACCACTTCAGTTTCTACAACGAATTTGCATCTCCCAATGACTGCAAATCTGTCAATAAATGGTCTTTATTTGAAAATCATTACTGGGGGATCTAGTAATAGTGTTAGCAACACAGTACAGTCAGAAAGTCTGAATAACAGCAAAAAATGAAGATCTAAAGTAATATTCTGAGTTTCTGGATACTTTCTGGTTTCTGAGCCTCTAGATTATAGTTCAATCAGGTTCCCAAGGTTTTCTTGACAATTAGTAAGAACAGAGACTTAGTATCTATAAGGTGAAAATTGAAATTCTTTACTTTGGATGCCTTACCCCTAGCTGGACTATAAACAAGGGGACATAGGAAACAGGAGAAATGACAACAAAGAACTATCTATATAAGCTCAATTTACTGCAATGTACTCTTTTCTCAGTTAAAAGGTAAGCACTGAAGGACCAAGTTTTGTTGGAGAAGGAAACTGTATCTGGCAAAGCATTTATTTTCCAAATTGCTAGATGCTGCTCAGTGAAAGTAGTAACCTGGTGGCCTCTAGTGGTGTGCTGACATGTTGTACAACTAAAATGTTTGTCTTTTGAATAATCTATTGTAAACTAAACAGATGCAACTGCAGTTAATGATCACTTCCATATCATGCCTGCTTCCTATGTTTGTCTCATCACACCATACTGAACGTGTTTGACATTCTCTTCATTGCTTGATGGATAACCAGGATTGTGTAGAGCATGTATAAATCCCAGTGGTCAGGTTTTTGCAGGTTCTTAGATGCCTGAAGTGGCAAGATTTTCAAAAGCACCCAAGGGGTTGTTAACTCTCCCAGGGCCAGAGCCAAAATGAGATTTAAGCAAAATTCCAATGCTGTCATTCTGAAGTCCATGTTGAGGTTCCATGTTCCCCAGAAGGCATATAAAATTGGCAGATGTTTCACATCTTGATGCTTCAGTCTGCTTTCAGAAACCTAAAGTTCTGAAATTCTGCTTCTGGCATACCCACTAAAGCCTTAGACCTGGTGGGTGAAGCACCTTACACCTCAGCCTGACTGAAGTCTGAAAATTAGCTGAGACATCTGCCTGGCCACCAATACTGTAATGCTTATATGAGACCTTAATGTATTTGGGAAGTCAAAACCATGAGGTTTTTTTCCATTTAAAACAAAAAGAATTACAAAATTTCCATGTTTATTCGCTAAGAAGTTAATTTATCAGTTAACTGATAAGTGTAGTATTCTATGTATAGTGTAGATAAGTATAGTCTTCTGAGTCAGTCCATAAAAAAACATCACTGAACTTTCTTTCATTGGCATGGCCTAGACTGATCAGCTGTTGAGCTTTTCCTCAAGGAGATACTGTCTTGTCCTAGTAATAGGTTATAGGTTGCCTTCTGTAACTATATAAAGCCTTCAAAATGAAGGGCTGTAGATTCCTGTTTTATAGACTTTTGTAAAACACAAATACTATTTTTATTTGATGCATTAAAAACTTCTGAGGACTATAAAGTCCGTTATTGTGGTTCATGGATTTGTGAAGGAAATTTTAATCTCCCCCAGTGAATAAAGGCCTATGTTGTTATTTTAGTTTTAGCTAGTGTAATGAGGGGCTGAAATTATAACAGAGTAAAGCTGTGAATCTCCCATGTATTCCTGCTAAATGTGGCCAGAAATCCTGATACTTCTGAGAAGTCAAACCTCCTTTTTGGTGTTGAGTTTCCAGGTTGGCATACCTGAGCTTATCCCTGTTGTCTGAATCTAGTGAGTTTTTGTTAGGTTAGTAAGTACAGAGACTTGGCTGACTTGGATTAGACAGTGGCTGCAAATCAGCAAGCTCCACTTTGGTGCTCTTGGCTTTTCCCTGTCCTGAAATGTGGTGGTGCTGTCTGTTTGAAATGGAAACGTTTAGGAGAATAATAAGCAGAGAACATACTTTCAGAAAAGCCCTCTCCCTTTGACTTTTTGTAGTGATGATAAATTAGGACATGCAGTATTTCCCCTGCTGACTGTTTCTGCTGCCACAGGCTGGGGAATTGAGTACCTGCTACACTGATGTACGTGCGTAAATGGTACGTGCCAAGATAGACATTTTAAATGGATGCTTTGGAGTATGAGGCTTATGATCTCTTCACATGGTTCTATCTGTTACATCTTATTCTGCCCCGGGAAGGTTTGTGTTACCTGGCAGGTGGCACTACAGATCAACTGTTCTGTATAATTTTGTGTAATTACATTGCTCTACAGGTTCCACTACCTGGATACATCGAGGCTTACCCGAGGTCTCGCTACCAACATAATTCTCCTTCGCGACTCCCTCGCCAATACAGCCAGCAAGCGAGCATGCATCCCAGCCTGGAACAAGCTCCTTTGCCATCCACCGCAGCTTCTCAGCAGAGCCTGACAGAAAATGACCCATCTGATGCTCCTCTCACCAACATTTCTACGGCTGCCCTCGTAAAGGCAATAAGAGAAGAAGTTGCTAAGCTGGCCAAGAAGCAAACAGATATGTTTGAATTCCAGGTCTAATATCTTTTGTGCACAGTACTTGTATCACGCAAACTAAGGTAGCCAAGAAAGTGACTCCTTTAATTTTCAGTTACAAACTTGCTGTGAATTGTGCCAAAGTGATGGCATTTTTCTTTGTCTGAAAAGTCAACGCTATGAAATGACTTAAAGTAGAGCAACAGGACTCTGAAGATACGTAATTCTGCTTGCCAGCTAAGGAAATGCTGCCAGGTAACTGTTTAATACAGATAAGATTGATCATCTGCAATGGTTTGTCACTTAGCTCTGTATTATGACCCATCATCACTAGAGATGCTGCTGAACATGTCTGCGCCACATGGTGTTTCATTTGCAGGCCCAACGGTAGAGCTGCTGAAAATAATTTCTGCATGTCAAAACTTTTGATTAAAGAAGAAAATACAGTAGAATGCTGTTAGCTAAAGGCCACAGTAGGTGTGGCAGTGGCCGTGTCAATTGTTTGCTGCAGGACGTTGTATAAGGGATGCTGATTTCGGCAACGCAGAGTCATTCAGCCTTTTCATTCTAGAGCCTGTATTCAAACCAAAAGAATTTGAGATGAGTAAGTAACACAAATGAATCTCCTGTAAATAGCCCCAATTCTCCTCATCCTATTAACAGTACAAAGAAGTGAAAGAAGAGAAGACTGTGAAGAATGTTAATGATATTTTGATAATCGGTGGCTACCTTGTCCCTGAATGCCACTGATGAGTTATGGAGGAGATTTTTTTCAGCGTGAGAGAATACAATGCATGAAGAGCCAACAAAGGATATTGGTGCTAGAAGCTTCCAGACTAAATGAGAAAAGGTTATTCAAGTTTGCTCTATATTCAGGCTTTTCACTCTGAATGCATGTGAAGCTGGTAAACCCGAGACCTTTGAGCAAGTCTTTCCAACCTGGAATAATGAATACGCCTGCTTGGACAAGAAAACCTCTGTTTAACACAGTGCTTTTTTTCTCTGTTGTAAACAATGATGTCTACTAAGGTGATGCCAGAAAGTGCTACCTGAAGCTGCAGTTGATTTTGATTGTGCTGGAATAGTCAATACACACCTAGGAAGTTCTGAATGTAGAGGACCTGATTATTATATTAACATGTAAATAAGTAGACGGTTATATGGGTTAACAAACATACTAATGTTCTGTGAAAAAGAGAGCATTTCCAGAAATTATGCTGACTTTATATTGTGCAAGATAAAGGTCACTAATTGTTAAACTGCATTGTTGTATGAATCGAATTCCAAAAGAACAGCAAGCCAGTTGAATGGGACAATAGTTCATCTGCTGCAGTTGTACAAAGCAGTTGGAGATCATGGACAATTGTTTTCAGTTCCTTCGGCAATTAGCTTCGGGAACTGAAGTTGCAAAATACATTGTTTTGGGCATGTTTGATGTCAACTGGAGTTAAAGGTAATGTCCTTCATTTCAATAAGTTATTTAGTTATCCTCAATTGCTTATGCTATTTTGTCTGATCATTTCATTTCCCTGAGTTTCTTTGGTCTTTACTAAGGTGAGAAAGGGAACTTGGTTTAGCTTTTTGGCCACCAGTAAAATGAGAGGAGAAGGAGAGAGGAGACTAGAATAGGGGATAGAAGAAGAAACTGATGAAGCACAAACTTTTAAAGCAGAGCTATTTTTTCCCCAAATAATTATATTATAAACCCTGAGACTGTGATACATAATTATCCTAGAATATAAAGATCTTTTCTGCTCCAATACCTTAAATATTGCAGCAGCTTTTGGAACGCTAGCTAATCTTTCAACAAATGTGAGATTTCATTTTTTATTATTTAAAAATCAGATATAAATAAAATGTATTTTTGTAATTTCTATGTAAATATGTGCTGTATATTTATATGTGACTAGTCTGCTATAGTCAGAAAATGTCCATAAACCAACTGCAAAAAAAAAAAAAGAAAAAAGAAAATAAAAAAGTAATTTGAATGACCAATCAAAGCATGCTATGTCTGGAGTACACAAATATACATTTGGGGACCTGGATACTAAACAACCAAAGAAACTGAATCTTTCATATAAATATAAGTCTAGTAAAGACAGACTGCTGTCTGTTACCTGTCAGCTAACTAATACTGATTTTATCAGTGTAATACAATACATCCAAATGTGTGTTTGTGTTGAATTAATAGCTGCCTAAGAGTATCCCACTTTAATATAACAACTTAAAAATACTGCACCAAACTCAGTGTGCCAGAAAAAGACAAATTCTAGTTAGCTTCAGTGGGAGCTTCACTTGCTGAGAGCAAGGCTGGGTTGCTCTATTAGGATTCAGTTACATTTGCAAGTTTCACTGGAATCCCTTGAACAATATTCTGCTTCTTTTTCAGTCATTTAAATCACTATAACATAAGCGCAGACATAATTGAAGAGTAGCTTACTTCTATTTAGTCTAAGCTGGTTCATAACTCGCTTAAACTAACTTGGTAAGTGAAGTCTACACTAAATTGTGCCAGCCACGTTTTGCATCAGCTTTATTACCTCAGTTTTTGAATGACTCCTCTATTTAGCCTAGTGAAATTTTGCAAGTAGATAGGCCCTTCTATGCAACGGGAGTGAAATGTGCTGTGAAATAAACTTCTGTATCTTAGACTCCAGTTTTGCAGAGTTATCCTAAAGCTGCGAGTACGGAAGCAGCCGCGATCACGTGGATGGGAGTGCCGAAGCAACATAGCTGGGAAGGGTAAAGTTACGACACGTTCGCAAAAGAGTCACAGGAGGTAGGATGTACCAGATTTAAACAGCATCTTTGGGACACTTAGTTCTGCTAGTAAATCTGTACCAATTCTCAAATTTAAGTGATTTAGTAGTAAAAAAATGTGTGAGGATAAAGCCAAGCATATATCTTGCCATACTGGAAATTAAAAAGTTTGGAAATGACATAGATGTACAGGGTTTGAATGCCTATATGAAAACAGAAAGAACAAATAGAAAACCCCCAAATAAAAACGTTTAAATAGCCTTCTAGAAAGACAAACCGTTTCAGGAAAGTTAAACAAAGTACTCTTCATACTACTGGGGAAGACCTGTTAGACTTTCAAACTTAATTTTGTTTGGTATTGTATCGATGGTGTGCAGTCTATTGAATATGCTCTCAACCATCACTCTAAAACCATTGTGGTGCACTTTATTCACAAGTACATTTCACATTCTTCATTTGTAATGGCTTTTTATCTTTTTTTGTAATATGTTTCTGTATTTTTTTTTAAAGATAAAGTAAGATTATATCAAGACAGTAAGGACATTTCCAGAAAAGAAAAATCATGCTGTAATATTTATACTGTCTGAGCACAAAGCAATGATAAAGTGAAAATATAGTGTACAAATAATTTGTAATATAATAAACATTTTGTATGGCTACAATTACAATACAGTTTTTCAATATTGATTTCAAAGAAGAAAGTATACCTGTTTAAAGTTATAACCTCATCAAAATATATTCATGACATTTTTACTGATAAAAATTTAGTCATTAAGGCTTTTCTACTAAATGTCCCAATTTTCTTTAAAATGATGTTACATGTTTAGGTGAAAGTACTGTTTTCTGTGTACAAAAGTGTTGATGTTCTGACTGCTATTTGTCTTCAGACTTGTAAATCATCACTAGAAACATCTACAAATGAAATGCACATAAAATTACTTCTCAGTATGTGTGTAATGACCACTCTCGTATGTATACTATGTGTGACATTTATTAACATCAGAAGAGGAGTAACTTTAAGAAGATAAGAGGGTACTCTTTGACAGTCATTTTTTGAGAAAAACCTTATCTGGATTTGAGAGAAGCTCTAGCACTCAGTGTAGAAATACGAATAATGTTTGTATCTAATAATATCATGGATAGAACTTGATAGAAATGCATGTAAATCCTCTATATAGAAATGGGGAAATTCTCATAAGTAATGATCATTTCTTTTTCAGACTAACTTTGAAAAGCTGAGACACGGAGGAAAGAATGTAAGATAAAAATGCGAAGCAGGTAGAAAAAGCAGCATTGGATTGAGTGGCAGGACTGAAGTGAGGGCTCTGTCTTGTTTAAGAGATGACATACACAAAATAACTACAGTTCTTGTTGTATTTCAAGATTTCTGACTGTAAAGACTTAATTACACTTTAATGCGCATTTTTAGTCCTGCATTGCAAACAGAAGCTGGCAGTTAGCTCTTGTAAAAGCCTGGAAGCAGCGTTTTCTGAGCTAGCAGAAACCACTTCATTTTGCTGACCTTGTTCATCCTGTATGCATCTGAGCAGCTCCGAGTACTGTGCCCAAGGATGCTGTAAATCAGTTACAGTCCTGACCTTGCATTTCTTGTGCATAAACAAATCTCAGTGGCTTCCCATACCTCACCAACATAAAACGGGATAGGAAGAGAACAAGTGTGAGATAATATGAAGGATATTAACAGGTCAGGATATTAACATTAATATTAATGGTCTGGAAGCCATGTATCTTCTGTTCTGTGTCAACTCATGCCTACTAGAAAATGGTTGTGTTTGGCAGCTGTACTCAGCAAGGTGTGTTCCTTTCATTGTCAGTGACTGATATGTATAAATTAAGACTCAGTCCTATCACAAGACCGTGTATTGGTTAATACATCATGTAAGCCATGTGCATTCTCTGTGTAGTTCCATGTGAGAGTTGCATAATTAACATAAGTGGTTTCCAGTTCCTCATAGTAATTTCTTGTAATAGAAGACCAAGTAGTATGGCATCTTATATATCCTACTACGTCATTAGGAAGGGGGGGAAGACATGATCATACAGTATGTTAGTATATTAATACCAGTAGCCTTGTTTCTTTTCTTCTCTTCTTAAAAGGCTTTGTGAAAAAAGGAAAGCTTGGTCTCCTAAGATCAGGACTGCTCACGAGTCCGAGTGCGTGCAGGGCTCAGTATGCTCTTGTGGAGCAGATCTCTCCTCTTGCCACCTACCACCCCTCCATAAAAGGGTACAAGTGCACAGCTGTTTTTGACTAAGACAGATGTAATTTTGAGAATAAGTATATGGGGTAAATAACATGTATCTAGTTCTCTGTGACCACTCCAGATGCATTACTGGTCTGCTAAGCAAGTTTTACAAAGCAGTGTGTGTTCACAGAGGAATAAATTAGCTCAAGCTTGTTTACCATAATGTTATTTAGATGTAGTGCTGTAGACTTTGTAAGAGCGCTATGTGGAATCAGTATGGCACATGGTAACTTACGCTTTCTGTGCTAGACTTTCTTTTCATGGGTTAATTTTTTTGGCCCTAACTCCAGGACTTAGTAAGATTTTTTTTTTTAATCAAAATATTTCAGTTATATTTTTCCATTTTAAAGTGTCAGCATGCAAAATGAGGATAAGAATACACATTTAGAATGTTTTGGGTGGGTTATTTTTTTAAGAATTCCCTTTCTCTCACGAAGACATAATGCAAAACTTGACTTGTGAAAGTGAGATTTCTATAGGTCAGTAAATGAATCGGGTAGTGACTTGCTCTTCAAAAGAAAGATTCAAGGTGGCCAAGTCCTAAAGGCAAACCAGGTTAATACCACAGACTCTCCATTGAGAATAACTGCATCTCACATCCTTGATCAAAAATGTTTTGTGATGCCCAAAGAGTGAAAAGCAACCAGAAAACTGCACATCTGGGGATTCCTTGTATCCAGGAAAACTTTTGCTTGGGTTGTATATGAGACATGGGAGACGGGACAGGGATTTCAATGGGGCTCTGAGCTGGGTAGCCTTCCCTATGTAACACATTTGCTCTTTGAGTGTTTTGAGCAACCCTTAATACTAACAAATGTGAAAACTACAGCCACTAAAGTGGTATGGCAGAATGGTGGTTTAGGTCCTGATTTTTGAAACTGTTGATACCCCCAAATCATGTAATATTTCATGGTTTTACAGTCACCTTGATACCATATTCCTATTGAAAATCCTAAAGTATGGCATCATACTCATGTATATATGCATGCCCGATAATATTTTTATGAAAAATAGTTCTTTGATCCATCTATTTGTCCTCATACATTTCGGGTTCCTTAAGGTGTACAGAGGCAGTAAAGAAGAGTTAGTTTGCAGTGTTTCTGTCATGAAGCTCATAAAAGACGAGAAATGGTTTTTAAATAGTGAGGTGGTCAAATCTATAGCACATATCTCAAAAATAATTACAAATATCATGAAGAGATGTTTCAGGAATTTGATTTTTCTTGTGTTTGTGAAAAATAATTCTTGTTTTAAGAAGTGCCTGACTTTTCATGAATTTCCATGCTTGATTCATTCCCAAGGAGCAGCTTGAAACTATATTACATTCTGTAAATAATTTTGTAACTTTATAAATACACATTTACATAGTAGGCAATAATGGGTCCAAAGGATTGTAAATTATACAGAAAGTTGACTCCACTGAGTACAGTATTTAGAGAGGGGGTGATTTTATTTCTTCCGAAGTATGTCCCTCTTCAGTGCAGCTCAATGCATTCCTATGCTTTGTAATCCAGTGTCTAAACACCGTAACACACATTGGCATCAGTTAAAATCTTGTGTAACTGGAAAGCAGCACTGACTTTTGCAGCCTCCAGTGGGGCCTTGTAAAGAGTGCCTGTGTATAAGATTTTATTTTTTCATCTAAACTATTAAACCAGAAATTTCTTGGCCCTTAACTCTGGCTTTTTGCAAGGAATAAGTGGCTTTCAGGTCCTGCATCACCAGCAAACTCAACCACTAGAAACCTTGAGATGTGATGCAGTAGAATACCACAGCCAATGCGAGGGATTCAGCAGGATCTAAAAAGCTAGTGATTAGTAGACGAATAGGTGGTAAACCTTCTATTCCAGCAGTGGATGGACACTAAGGAATTATGAATTGATTATTATGGCAGGTCAAAGAGTTTGAAGTTAACTGCTTGGAATCAATTTTATGTATTTGGTTAGCTTTTGATTTCTTCATTTGTTTAAATAGTGCAAAAATAGCAACATTAACAGCATATTCTGTTTCAGAGTGATAAACAGGAGAGATGTGAATGTAAGTAAACTTGAGGTTTACTCTTTGTCCTTGCCTTTATCTACTACTTTCAACACTGCAAATAGGGGGGAAAAAAAACCCCAAACAACCAAACCCTTAAAAAAACTACTTTACCCTCCAAATTAATTTTAGTATCTCTTTCTATGACAGAGAGACTGGGAAGGGTTTTTCATTTCATGTTGGTGCTGGGTTCTTCAAACTGTATTCAAGGTCCTATTTGATAGAGGTAAAAAAAAAAAAGACAGTAGAGCCAAATTTTTTTTTGAAAATAAAATAGAACCCGTCTTATTGAGACTTGAATTTCAGTTCAGGACTTAGCAACCAAGCAGAAACCACTCAGACCCAACCAAGGGTCTGTATCGCACAGTTTCTTGGGTCTCATTAGAAAGGATGTGTATAGTGCAGATATTCCTATGTCCCTTGACTTTTTATTTCTGTTTAATGTCTTTCTTGCTGTAGCTGTGCATTTTGAATTTGACTTTTACATTGGTGTACACAAACAGGTTCACTCTTTAGCTTGGTGATATACTGCTGGTGTAATAGAAGTAGTAACCAACATGTGATATAATTTTTAATTAGCTATGGCACTGTGTGGCTTTGGCCCATGTTCTGCTTTGTGATCATTACTGATGTCATATTAGTATTAAGGTGACATGAATATAGATGTTCTCTTCCATTGAAATTATTGGCAAACACCTGCTTACTTCAAGGACAGCAGGACAAGATCCAGTATTCTCTCACTGAATCAACTACCAGAAGTATCTTTAAATTGTGTAAAGATTGGAAGGTTGCCATCTGGTTATGGGTAGCTGGAAATTAGGAGGTAAGAGGTCAGTTATCCCTTCTTCATAATTTTGGTCTGCCTCTCCTCACACCCCTGGTGACAGGTTGAACCAACTGATAATGTTAGAAAAACTGAAACCTTGGAGTGGAAGTGGATACTTTAGTATGAAACACTATTTAATATTTCATGCAGCTTAGTAATTGTTCAAGTCTATAAATTACCTGTTCCTCTGGTAGCATTTAAATATATGTGAATTTAAAAAAAACCACAAAACAAAACAAAAAAAGTAAAACCAACCAACCAAAAAACAAAAACACCAACCAAACACCTCTTGATACTATTTTAGTATATTCTAGGAAGCCTTTCCAATAACAGCTTCTACATTTTTTTTTACAGAGATGTTATATCAATAAATTGTCTCACTTCCCATGCAACAGATCTCACTTTCTGATGAAATGAACTTTTCTTATGTCTTTGAATTATGGAAAGGACTAGCTCTGCATGATTATAAATATTCGTGTTATCTTTGTTGTTCACAGCTTGATTGAACTAAACTGTAATGGCTGTGTCTGTGAAAATTGCTCAAAATGTATAAGTGTTTCAGCTGTAAATGGGAAAGTCAGTTCTCTGAGGCCAGTTAGAGCTGCAAAATTGAGTGCAATTTGTAAAGCCAAGTCTAAGGATTAAACTGAAAGAGGAAGAAAATAATTAATTAAAATTTTATACTATGCAATCAGAAGAAAAATCTCCAAGAACTGGTTCCTTTTGCAATTACGAGCATAAAACTAAACTAATGCTAGAGTTTTACATATCACTGAAAAGGAGGCATTTAAAATGTTCTGGGTCATTACCAAATGGCTGCGTTTTTACTCTGAACTGTAGGGTGTTTCTAGACATGAAGCTTACCAGTAAATAGAATAGTTTCTTTCATGTTAGTGGCTATAGCTTAGTTGAAGTTGTATATGTTTTTTCTTGGCAATTTTGCACATTAAATAAAATATGTCTTAAAATCTATGTTGCTACTTACTGGTTGTTCCTGCCGTGTCCTTTTCTGTAGATCAGCTGCTTTAAAGCATGAGCGTGCCTTTCCCTTGCAGCTGGCAGGCTTCTGACTGTGCAGGGGTCCTATTGCTCGTGCTCTCAAGGCAAAACCTGGCAAAGGACAGGAAAGGAGTTTTTAAAACTCCACAAGTTAAAACCATATATTTCAGCGGTGACGTTCCCTCAGAAGAAGAGTGTTTGCCTACCCTACAGAGGTGAGCAGGACAGTAACCAGCAAGCCCGTGGGTTCTGAGGACATCTTGTGATCCTTTGTTTCCTTTGTGAATTTTTGTTCTTGCCTTACTGTGTCTCTGTCCTCCCCTGTTATTCAGCCAGTTACTGTGGTTTTTATGGATATTTACTCAGGCCTAAGTTTCCTGCTGTCAGTCTGAAGTGAAATGAAAAGAAAAAGGAAAACGCAGGTACGTGCTTTTGACAGTATTGGTTTTGCGTAATTTGTCATACAAGAAACTTGGAATAAAAAATTCCTTTTAATCTAAGGAACACATCTAACCTTTCCTCGCGCCATAGTTTCAGAGTAAAAAAGAGGCAGGAAAGGATCTTCCCAAAACAGAGGATAAATGAAATTCCCAGTGTATATATATCAGTACTAAGGTTCTGGACAGATGGTATACCTAAGGCACATTTTTATATATTAAAGTTGTGACTGTGATTTTTAAATTGCCTCAAGGGGTTGTTCTGGTTTTTCTCAAGATATACCAAAATCTCAGCCTGTTTCACAAGTGTGTAACCTTAAACAACTCATGAGTGTTATTTATAATTATATGCCTCTTTAGAAATGGCCAAATATACCACTGGTTGACTGCTTCCTGATTAGCACCTCTTACGGCACCTCTTTGATGCAGTATCTAGATGTCAGTGATCTTAAGAAACAAAAGAGGACAAGTTTCCTTAGAGTTAAGTGTTGCTTTTGATTTCCCTACTTTATGTTGAGAGATTAGCTCTGAATTTTCAGGACAGGTGAATTTATCATGCAGCATTTACTGCTGAAAACAGAAGAATCATTTTATGATAGCTTAGTGCTTTTGGATTTCTTCTGTAGTCTGTCCCTGAGCTAATTAAGGCAGCTTTACTTGAAGACTAATTTACATTCTAATGATCCATTGTAATAAGACTGTGTATCTATTTGGAGAATTTTAATGTAGCAAACTCTAAAATAAAGCAGTCTGAAATCTGATGGACCCAACTGTTTGGTATAAAATACTTTAAAGCCTAAACGCATTCTTGTTTTCAAATGGCTTTGTAACTAATTTTTTCCATTATAAAGCAGCCAAGACTGCTTCAGGTTTCAGAAGTGAAAGCCCTGAGGGCAATGAGTATCACTGTAGGTGTAGACACGCTCAGTGAGACAGCTGTCGGTGCTCAGCCCTCAGGTTGGCTGAGAAGACATGACACTGCTGTTTGAGAAACCTCCTTTGTTAAGAATTGAAAATGGGAACAATCTACTGATGCTTTGAGATCTCCGCCCGTGAATCAAAACTGCAGCCAAATGTTTCTTTCTTGAACGATAGATTTGTCGAGTCACAAGAGAGCGGTATGAGAGAGATCTGAGCTGTGCCTGCATCTAAATGTCAGGTTTAGCCTTCCCTAAACAGTCTAAAAGACCAGAAACAACTGGAAAATGCACGATGTATGCTTTGTGAATAAAAATAATGCTGTAAAAATGCTCACTCTGTTTTGTTTAACATATGTTTAATTTTCACAAAGGAAACAATAAACAGAACAGTGTTGAGATGTACTGATTTGAAAGCAAAAAAACCCATAAGCCTACAGAGACGAGAGCAAATTACTGGATGTCACAAGGTCAGGTGGAAACAGAGAAGAAAACCAAAAGTAAATAAAACATTTCTCAGCAAATGAGAACCAGCACATGTGCCATGATGTTTAACTTGCTGTTTGTCCAGGCTGTTAAGCTTATTACTCTATTGCCAAATTCATGCACATTACTGTGTTAGCATTTCCAGCTGAAAGTACGTACAGTGATTCTTTCCAGGCAGAAATATTTTATTGTATGTCCCATGTTTCCCCCCCAGTCTCTAAGTTACTTTTGTAGGTGCTGCTTCAGACACAGCAGGCCAAATTGGCTTTCCAGTGAAGATAGCTGCCATTCTTTAATAACCTTGGAATGCTGAGATGCTTCAGTGAAAGGACTTTGACCAAAGCATCCTGACAGCAGAGTGCCGTGGCTGTGCTGGCCCATGGAAAAAGTTCTGCCTTGTTTTGACACGCGAATCAAATGATTTTTTTTTTTTCTTCAGTAGATGTGTGTCCCCAGGCAACTTTGAGATTACATATTAACTGATGATATTCCTTGCGTTACCGTTTTTATGGAAAAAAAAAAGATTTAAACTATGTGCTGGGAAAAGTAGCTCTCTCTAAGCCAAGAAAATCTGAGTGAATAATGTCTGGTGAGAGCTGGATGCAAAGTGAAAGAGTTGGTAAAAGGTGAGGGAAAGTAATAGTTTGGAAGCAGTGATGATATGCAATAGAAATCCTTGTTAGGCTCTTGGATTAACCATGGGAAACTTGAAGTGGGTTAGGAATGAAATTATTCTGGCTATTTGGGAAAATGAAGATAGTTCCTCTGCTACCTAACTTGATTTAAAAGCTCTTACTTCTGTGCAAGGCCTTTGAAGGCTCCTGTATATTGGCCCTTTTTGTCCTGTCTGACTTTGTCTTGCAGCATTTAGATTAAGCACAAATAGAGTTTCCATTTTCATAGTAATTAACCATTACAGTATCTATTCATTGGCTTATCCTCAAACTCTGTGAGAGGCTTTTTAACCTCATTCTGTAGGGGGAGATTTAAAACACCAAAGCCCAGATTTCCAAGGCATATTGATAAAACTTCGGTTCTGTAGGCACCTAGATCTACCTTTTGTGTATTTACTGCCTCAGCCTCCAAGATGTGGTTGGAGAGAGATAAATCTGGTTATGTGACAATTTCCCCCTCAGATGTAAAAACAGCTTGTTTAAGAAGCCCACTTTCTGGAAGTCACTTGTGATGTGCTGTCTGGAGTAAAATAGCTTAAAATATGCCCACGAGTGAAAAGAGAACTATTTTGCCAGAAACACAATGTCATTAATTAGGCTCTGAAGAGCTAAGCAGGAATTAAATAGTGCCAAGGTGGGCCTAAAGAGTAGATTTAAGACAGCAGAAGGGTGAGGGTGTGTACATGGGTGTGAATAATGCCTCTGGAGGGTAGCGAGGGAAGATGGCGGTACCTACTTACTACCCACCTGTGTGCGCCTGACCCTGTCTGCAGGTGGCTGCGGCGCCCTGACCAGCTTCCTCCGGGCCCCCTGCCTGCTCTCTGCCTCACGTAACCTCAGGCCCCGGCTGCCACCCTGGCCTGGTGTGCCTGCGAGGGGGCTGCTAGGTGTTCGGGCTGCCTTGGTGAGACCCTCCGTGGGCCTGTGGTACAGGCAGCCTCGTTGCCAGCCCTGCCCCGGCCTTCCTGCATGGGCCCATGCCCGGTCCTTCACCTTGCGCTGCCTGAGGCGCGCCGGAACACTGGTCAAAACCTGGCCTTTCCTTGCTCCCCCTGGCCCCGCTGTGGCTTTGTTTCATTAATAAATACATTCATTAGCAGCTGAAACCGTGAATTGCCATATCTGTGGAGACACCTGGCTGACAACGGCGGTTGTGGATGGTAAGATCCTGTTTAAGATTTCCTAGCTGCTTTGATAAAATGTGATTGTTATAGTTTGCTGATTGACAAATGGGAGTTATAAACTAGATATTTTTTTTTTTTAATATAAACTCTGTGTAGGGCAGATCAAAATCTGGCTGGAAAGATTAAGATAGTAAAAGAGTGAAGGCTGTGATAAGCAATAATAGGAAATAAAAAATTTATATTGTGCTAAAATGCTACACCGTCGAGCAACCTGGATGCAGGGTTGGTTTTTTTCGTTTTTTTTTTTTTTTGAAAAAAGATTGAAATATTGCTCTTCCAAAAAAAAAAAAAGCTGCTTGCTGAAACGTGATAGCTTCAGGGTTGGCAACTTTATTATTTCATGCTGCCACCTACTGCTTTTGAATTAGAACAGGAAAAAGTAATTGGTATGTCTTTATCAGCCTGAGCCTATTTACTGCTTTATTAGATCATTCTCGATGCCCCACATGGCATTACTTTTTCAATGGCAGATGTTTTCCAGATCTTCAATCTGTCATCGCTGCTTCTGTCCATTTTTTCTCATGAAAGGACATGCCTTCCAAACATAAGGGTGTCGACACTTGAAGAACTGCCATGGGCTTTAGCCTAAAACAATAGTAAAATGTGACTTGAAAGTCACCATTATAAGAATATTCTGTTAAAAACTAATACAAGCCATAACTTCCGTAATTTTGTAGTACATTAAGACAAGAAAAGAATATACTGTGATTGTTTATAGCAAAGATTTTTATGCTAAAGTGGAAGTAGTTTTCTACAGCTTGCTTAGAGGCATAGGACTTTTGACCATATCTATTTACTCTGTTGCACTTAACATACTTAGAATTAAAACAAAAAAAAGCCCAAAACCCTGAAACACCTGTACTTTGTACAGGAATTATTGTGTTTCCCTGCTATGTGTATGTTGAACATCATCAATGGACTGCTGGGAATCCTGACATCAGCAGTGTTAAATTTCTTAGTGTTTTTGAGGAAAATATTATCCACCCTGTTTGCCTGTAGTAATTGGAGGAAAAAAATAATCAAAGTACATAGCAGTGTTATCAGTAACTAGTACCAGACAAATAATTAAAATAATACCAAACAGCAAAATATATCGTATTTTTTCATTTAGTAGGAGAGTAGCATATAATAAGTAGAAAAATAATATTGCAGATCCATTAAAATACTCTGTAGTGATACAGTAACAGAATATCGAGCTGAAATAATCCTCATCATGTTGGTGGCTATTTCTTCAGCTTCTGCCTTGCTTTCATGACTTGTGTTTTTTCTTCTTTCAATGCCTTCAGAAATTTATCTAAACAGGAACGAATCATAATTTGTCATTAATACGATACTTCTAAGAAAATCAAATAGTATATTAAGCAAACTAGTAATATTCCTTACAATTTCTTGTCTAGTAAATGTCTGAAAACTAGTTTCTCACATGTATTGAAAGTAGTAGGTATTAAAATGGAAAAAGGTACATATTGCTATGACAAAGGAAAAAAACCTATTAATTTCCTGTCCTAAAAAGTAAATATATGCAAACTGCCTATCACAATTACTTTGAGATCTTCCTTTCAATGTGTGTATCTGATGGACATTCTTTCTGTGTTCCTGCGACCTTTGCACTCCTGAAAGTTTCCTAAGTGGCAGCCTGTGGCCTTCAAGGAAACGCTGAGCATCACATCCTTACAGTTGTTGGCCTCCCTACTGCAACTCGCAGTAATCACTATCTGCTGAACTACTTTATTTCCTTTATTTCCTTCATGACCAGTAGGTTTTAGAATTAAAATGCCAAACTTATTTTTTTTAGTGCCTCCAACTACCTGCGGTCATCAGTGACCTTTATTTTTCCATCAGTACTGATTTACAATTACCGAATCCCATTAGTAGTGGATACATTTTGCACATATACAAACTCCCTCTGATTTTAAAGATGTCTGACTTGGTTCTTTTGCTAACACTTCATGACTTTGGGGGGTTTATGAGCTTGGGGGGTTTGTTTCTTTGTGCAAAAGTAACCGTATCTGTAATTCTTGTGTGTCGTTTCATTTGTGCTCCTAGCTGTTGGCCCGTGACCAGTGATGGGGCAGATGACACCGGACAATGACCTTGCTCCGTGCACCCCATGCACTCCCCAAGGCACCTGTGGCTGGGAACAGTTATGTGCTGGGCCCCAAAGCTGGGGCACCTTGCACCTAACCCCGCAGGGGCACTGCTGTGTCCCCTTGGCTGGCTTACAGTGCAGTGGGTGCAGTGGTACCCACGGCTGCCTCTACCCATCAGGTTTTGGGGTTATTCACGGAGGAATCTGCTGCCCCTTGAGGCTGGGCTGTGTGCGGAGGAAGCGGCAGAGGAGCCCGCTGCCCAGGGGAGCCCCTCTCCGCAGGCCGGGGCAGGCAGCAGTGGCCCGCCGGCCGCCGTGGGACGGCCCCAGAGCGAGGTGGGCCACGGCTGGCCCCGTGCCCGCCGCCCGGCCCCTGGGGGGGGACGCACACTGCTTGGCATCGAAGCCGTCCCCGATGAGTGCCAGCAGCTCCAGCTCCTTGAGGCGGATGTTCAGCTCGCAGATCTCGCTCTCCAACTGCGGCTGCTCTCCGGGCCGCTGCGCCGCGCCCCAGCCCTCCGGAGCCGCCGCGGCCGGGCAGAAGAAGCGCAGCGGCTCGTAGGCGATGGGCGCCAGGACCGCGGCCCAGCGGGGCGTCCCGACAGCAGGCAGCGGAGGCTGCCGCGGCCCCCACATGGGTGCGAAGGGCGGCCACAGACCGCCGCCATTGGCCGGGGGTGGGATGGGCTCGGCGCAGTCGTGGAAGTGGGGGAAGAAGAGCGGCCGCGTCGGGCGTTGCTCGCTCATGGCGCCGTTCGCCAGCGCCCGGCCGCCAACGGCGGTCGTCCGGGAGACGGGCCGGCCTCGAGTCAGCCTGGCTGGGCTCGGGGCCCTCCTTACCGGGCGTCGCGGGCACGCTCCCAGCGGGAGCTTCGTTCCTCCCCTTCTCTCGCGGCGCCCCGGCTGCAGCCGGGCAGCCGCCTCCCCGCGGCGGGGAGTGACAGTGCCCGGAGCGGCCGCAGGCGCGGAGAGGCGGGGGGTGCTCCCGCATTTTGCTGCGTGGGAGGTGCGCGCTGGCTTACGTGTCAAAACCGGTTGCAGGATGTGCAGTGTGCTTGTTATTGAAGTACCACTATAATGCCGGTACAGGCTGCATATTTTGTGAATGAAACGCAGCCTTTGAAGTGGGCACTGTTCAGATAAGAACTGTGATAATATCTTCTTTTTTCCACCCAGTTCTTAGTGGATTAGACAACCACGAGTTCAGTTGATTCTACCTGACAGTGTGAAGAGAGATTCCAAGCATTAGGTGGACAAAGGCACCTGCAAGTGTCGTGTCTTCTTTTTTCTCGCGATAATTTAGGACTATAAAGTCAATCACCCTTCCTTACCTTAGTCTTTGGGGGCCGCTTTGGAGAGCAGAACAGTGCTCATGTGGAATTTGCAGGGAGCTCCGCTTCTGAGCCCAGCGGGAGGCCCAGCGCGTCCACTCATCTTTCCGAAAATATGTTTCTGTTTATCTGGGAACACGCAAAACAAACAGACACGCTGCTCGTTATTTGAGTCTCATTCAATCTGGCTTTGTTTATGCTCTAATTTAGCTTTTATTGATACAATTTGTCATTGGGGTAATATTGGCATGCTTTTTAATTAGCAATACTCTGCATAACTGCATTTAAACTTTTTTTTTTTTCTTGGAGCCTTTTCTGTCGCCACGGTAGAGTAACTACTGTCTTGCTGTTGCATTGTCAAACACACCCTTACTTCCCCACCTCTTAACTATTAAGGAAGATTAGGTAAAATATTGTTAGTTAGTATTCAGTAGGGAAACCCAAAACATAAATATATCAAAGATTGTGTAACTGTGTTGGTGGAAGAGAAGGTGTATTAGAAAACCAGTAAGGTTCCCGTGACTTGAAAGCCCAACCTCAAGTTTGTATAATGTATTCCTTATGTAGGGGGTGATAAAGAAAAGCATCTGCTTTCAAAGGAATTAAGAAAAAAGAATTTAAAAGAATTCTTTCAAAGGAATTGAGAAATAGAAAAAGACTAGCTCTTTAGTAAAGTGTTTCATAAACCAGCTCTTATGACTGACATAGGTTTTTAGTGAAGTGGTGTTAATAGTCATAGCCAGTATTTGTTCGTCAGTAATGGCTCGCTTTGTACCATCCTAGAGCGTCCTAGACATACTCTAGATAGTGTTTTGTTATATGGGTGATGCACAAGGTTGTCTGCCGTATTACTGTTATAATTTTAAGGATGTTTGTCTGAAAAGTAAGGATAGCCTATTGATAAATATTTTGACAGGGTTATTAATGCTATTTTTCAGAGTTAAAGCCAGTATATGTACTCAAATTTGGGAGAGGTGAAATGTGGATATTCATTAACACGTGTTTATATTGTGAAATTTTAGTAATTTTTTACAACTAGCAGCAATAGGATGCCAATAGATGTCAAGGTTGTCCTGATCGATTGCAGCAATTCTAAGTTTCTGAAAATAGATCTTAGCGAAAAGAAAAAGGTAGCTCCTTTGCAACACAAAGAATGGAGATTTTCAGCTGAAAGGGACAGAATGGGGGAAAAAAAAAAGTCCGTGTTTTTTATGTGCTAGATGCTAAAATCATGAACCTGAAGGTTTCTTTTTTTTAATCCTTACAGCGAAAAAAGTGTGCCATACTAATGCTGATGTCGTGGGTCATGTTGTCCTTAGGTGCCATCTGGTGGAGTTTTTACAGTGTGCTGAAAGTGCTGTTTTTTCTTTCCGATTGCATTAGCCGTGCAGAGATGTAAGTGCTGAGCACAGTAAAGGTTGCTGCAAAAATCAGAAGCTGGAGGTACAGAGACCAGATAAAGATGAATACTGGGAGTGTAAAGGCTGCAGCAGGGCGAGTTAGATTACAATGCATATCTTTACAGTATGTGCTTCCAGTTTTCTCTTTCATTTAATGTGTAATAAACGATAGCTTCCTTACTGTGAAGTAAATAATGTTCTTGGTAATGATATTTCAAAGTTAACACGATGATGTTCTGGAGTTAAAAATCTAACCTTTTTTGAGGGGAATGCTGTCAAGATATTTTAGGATTTATTTCTGTACAGGCATCTTGAGGTGATGCATTGCTATTGATATAACTCCCCAAAATATAGTAAATAGCAAGAAGGTTTATATAAATTTTGTAATGGACTAGTCACTGTATACGTTGTTTCTAGATGTCTTCAGGGGTTAAGAGTCAATTTCATGAGTTACAGTAGAACTTGTCCCATGGGAGAAAGTACTGTCATTTTGCTTAACCACAGAGTTGAGAAGTATCCTAGGCCTCAGGAATAAGGTCCTTTTCACAAGTCCATGCGAGTCCTACCTAAAGCACGAGCTAGTGCATGGTAAAGCAGGATTGCATTTTGAATGCTGCCTCCTGCAAGCAGGTGAGACATTTGGCAAGAGGCAAAGAAGGAAGAGGAAATGCTTCTGTCTACCTGCCAGGAAGGCTAGTTGTGCGAGATGGGGAAAGGATGTCACACTGTGAGATGTGACGAAAAATCTACTTTTAAGAAAGGTGTTCATTTACCATATTTATACAGTGTTACCTACCGGTCAGACACGTGCCTTCACTTCACCTCTGGCATTCAAAATTTTGTTCGAAAATTGGGATCCTTTAGTCCTGGGTTATGCAAATGAATACATCATGTAGACAGAAATTTTGTGTACCTAAACTGGCCATAAATGATATACAGAAAGAGTTTTGAGACAAAAAATGCCTATACATGCTTTGTAGGCCAGCAATTGCAGTATGGCTAATAACAATACAGATTTGATCCAGTAGAGGGAGTAATATACATACACTTGGTCGCCTGTTATAATTTGGTAAGTTTAGCACAGTCAGCTCTGTGTATTTGTGTTGATATTTGAAGTGCTTATGAAAATGTTAATTTTGGAGAAACAAGTCTTACACAGCCAACAAAGACAGTAGTGACAGTATTCCAGCAACGACTTCTCTCCAGTACTTAAAAACTTTTTTTGAAAGGCTTTTCTGTTGAGAGAAGTTAAGGATAGTCAATTAAAGTTATGAACTCTGAGGGCAGCTAAAATATTCTCATGGTAGCGGCAGCAGGGAATGCAGTCTGCAGCATCAGTGACAATATTAACTTTTAAAATGGCGGGAATGGTAAACTATGCTGTTAACGGCTTTTGTCACCATCTAAGCTATGGAAAGATTTTGGTTTGTATTTTGTATGAGATTCCTTTGTACTTGCATTCAATGGTACTTAGGAGAGTGTCTTCCATTGGCTTGATACAGTTTGAAAAGTTACAGCTGCTGGCAACATAACCAGGTTAAATACTGATACTCAGAGGTGTTGAGTGTGCGTGTGTGTGGATTTGTGTTTTCACACAGATTGCTCTAAGAATCTGTAAATGCCACAATAGCTACAGGTCTTCCACTTTTATGGTGTATTTTGTATGGCATTAAAAAAAAAGAAAAGAAAACCCAGCAGATTTTCATCACTGAGATACCCTGAAAAGTTATGTCAAAAAGTTAGATTTAACTTCTAATGTGTTATTTAAAATATATACTAATAAATCACATTTTTGCACTCACCTGAGAATTGTGTTGATCTTCCAGCATGGATATTCCGTCATCTATTCTTTTTAGCTTAGCTTTTTAGTTTAGTTATCTTTTTTTCTGCCCCTTTTAGTTGATTTTGTTATGTTGTTGTGCTGGCTGGTCCTCTAATGTATTTTATCTTCCCACTTTCAGTACCCAAATCCCCAACCTTTATTGTCAGTCATTCAGACTCTCCAGCAAGAATTACTACATTTTCTCCTTTCTAGGGGAAAATCTAAAACTCTATACAGGAACTGCTGTGCTGTACTTGAGAGGTGTGGGTTTGCAGGCAGTGAGCTGTGATGCTTGTGCTCCCTTTGTTCGCTTCCGCAGCTTATGCGTGTTGTGTCTCACATATGTGCCATTTCTCGTGCTGTTTCTTAATAAGTAGAAGAGTCCTACCATGTCTGTGAACTATTGTACTGCATCTAATTTGTCAATTGTTTCTGTGTCCTTATGTTTGGAGTCCCTTCCATAAGGCCTCTCTTCTCTGTATTTGAAAAGATGTTGGTGCTGTTCAGCCCAATCCCGATTTAGACATGTGACTACTTCCACAGTGTACTAATATTAATTGTAATAATTTGAATAAATGTATTGGGTTTAAGTGGTGAAGATTTGGTAACAGAGGGGCTTCAGGGGTGGCTTCTGTGAGAAGATGTCAGAAGCTTCCCCCATGTCTGATAGAGCCAATGCCAGCCGGCTCCAAGATGGACCCGCTGCTAGTCAAGACTGAGCCAAACAGCGTGGGTTATGCCTCCGTGATAGCATATTGAAGAAGGGGTAGAAACTGCTGCACAGCAACAGCTGGGAGAGAGGAGTGAGAATATGTGAGAGGAACAACCCTGCAGACACCCTGGTCAGTGAAGAAGGAGGCAGAGAAGGTGCTCCAGGCGCCAGAGTAGAGGTTCCCCTGCAGCCTGTGGAGGAGACCATGGTGAGGCAGACTGTCCCTCTGCAGCCCATGGAGATCCATGGTGGAGCACATATCCACCTGCAGCCCATGGAGGACGCCACACTGGAGCAGGTGGAGGCACCCGAAGGAGGCTGTGACCTCGTGGGAAGCCCATGCTGGAGCAGGACCTGTGGCCCCATGGAGAGAGGAACCCAGGCTGGAGCAGGTTTGTTGGCAGGACTTGTGACCCCTTGGGGGACCCACGCTGGAACAGTTCATGAACAACTGCAGCCCATGGGAAGGACTCACATTGGAGAGGTGTTTTAAGGTTTGGTTTTATTTCTCATTACTCAACTCTGATTTAATTGGTAGTAATCTAAACTAATTTTCCCAAGTTGAGTCTGTTTTGTCCATGGCAGTAATGGGTGAGTGATCTCTCCCTTATCTTGACTCATGAGCCTTTTGTCAAATTTTCTCTCCCCTGCCAAGCTGAGGAGGAGAGTCATAGCATGGCTTTGGTGGACACCTGTTGTCCAGCCAGGGTCAACGCACCACAATAAATTAATCTATATTATTTGCTATTAATAAAATTGAATTATTTTTGCTGAGTTCATATGGTTTTAATCTGTAGGATTTATTAGTGAAATTGCAGAAGTGTGCTATTCCCTTTCCTGATGCGTGTGTCTGGTCTGATAGATCTGTCAGAGTACAACAATACAAACCAGTATGAAGAGGGCTATCCATAAAGTCTCAAAGCACTATGCCAGCAAACTTAAAATTAACAGTGAGTAACTAATTACAATTATATAACTTGAAACAAGTGCTAATTAAAAAGTTTTGAAGAGATGAGTTTTCAATTGGAATCCAAAATTAGCCAGAGACTTAGTGCCTGAAATCGAAATTTGGACTGATAAGTAGAAATGCAAAAAGCACGAGCTGTGTAGAAGTGAACTTCTGAGATTCCTTTCTGGTAAGCCTGTCAGTCTTTAGGATCAGAAGAAGATACACTGTTTTGGATAGAAAGTATAAATCAAACTATTTTTCATTGTTGGTGTTTCAGTCTTATACATGTTTATGGTGTGTTCAATCACAGAAGTTGGAGAGACCATGACACTGCGTCTCTCTGACGATTTTTGTGCTACTGAGTTCAAAACGCCCACCTTATTCCAAGAACACAAAGTGAGGGAAGAAACAAGATAGCAATTGGCTGGAAGACTTAGAATTGCTTGCTTAAAAGCATTGAAATGTGGTAACTGGGGGAGTTTTGTATGTTTTGAGCTTTTTCTCCTCTTTGCCATTTGCCATTGTGTCCTGTTCTCTTATGGAATGTCAGGAATGGGAATCCAGTGGATTCAGAAGTGGTTTAGATGGTACATTTTTACAAGAGAAAAGTGGTGAAGGGTGCATAAATGGAATAAAAGCATTAAAATCTGATCTACCTGAAGACTCTGAGAAGATCTTTTGAAGTTGCTAGTTTTTGTGCATTGTATCTTGTGTATGAGTATGTGTAGGGTGATGGAGAAGGAATGAGATTATTTTGATAGAGTAATGCCTGCATGTTAATTCAGCATATAAGTACTTCGACTAGCTGTGTTTGCATCTGAGTTAATGATGGGTGCTTTTTCTTTAAACATGAATCTTTGTCAAACGCTGTTTCTTGCCACCAAGTATATCTCTAGGATGACCTCATTTCTTGAAATGTTATTTTTGATTGTCTCTTTTCTGGAAATCATGTTTTAGGAGTATACTTGGCAATCTAAAGGAAGTAATGAGATCTCCTTGGAGTGGGAAAGCTGAATTCCACAGTGTGTTAGATAGAGGACTGAGTTTGGTGATACCTCATACATACATGAAATGAGTCCTCACAGCAGATAAGGTTGCACAAAGAAGGCACAGCTCAGCACATAAAAAATTAAAGAGAGCCCGATCCGTGCCAGCTTTGAAATAACAGAACTTGTGAATAATCCTGAAGGCAGTCTTGCACCTGGCTCCTGGCTGTTCATATGCTCTACTCCAAACAACTTTTAAAATTCTGTTTCATCTTGGCTCAATAAACACTAATAGGTTTCACAATAACAAAGTTTATTTAATAGTACTGGAATGGGTTGCATATTTGTGTTTTTTCCTGTTGTAAAATTTCAGAGGTTGGAAGAGATTCTGCATGTCGCTCAGATATTTTTCTTTGTGTTGGGAGTTGACACTGTCATAAATCTGTGCATTTTCAGATGATGATGTACTCTACAGATCTCAAAATTTATTTGGCAGATTTTATGCAAAGCCACTAAAATTCAGATGGATTTTGCTGTGAATATGCATATGCTTGTAAATTAATTCAAATAGGCATTAACAGAAAAAGCCTTTGTATGAATCTGTCAGATTTGTTCATTAATTTTCACCATACTTAAGGGCTAAGCACTGTCCTAAAAACCTGTTATGTCTTTAATGGTTAGCATTGTGTGAGATTATATTTTCAGAACCGTGTAAATATTATTGGCATATAAAGTGAGTTTTTGTTCATACTTGCCAATAGTCATGGTAAAAGATAGGCTCCAGTTATCCTCAGGATTGGAATTGCTGCAGTTTGGAGTTGTAGATGGCTCCTAATTATAGCAGCATTGGAATGTGAGTGGTCTCTGACTCACTAATAATTTTCTTCAGAGCTGCAGCCCATCCTATCAAGGAATGTGAATCATATCAGCGAGTGCAATCTGTGCTACTTACATTAACTACTTAGAATAATGAAGACTGGCTCAAGCCAAATATAAAAGTACAATGATTGCAGTGAAACTCTATTATAATGGTACATTGAGTTTCATTAAGAGGCATTTTCATCTTAGGGCATAGCTGATTCAGAGCAAAGATGTCATTCAAGTATTTCAGTCCAATATGCCTTTTCTCACAGTTACTAGCACAATGCATTGATGAACAGAAATTATGACAAAGGTAGCATTTTCTTTGAAGCTATGTAAGGCTGATTTTTTTAAGTGTATGAAGAAGATACATTTCATAAACAGGAATAGCAGCTGGCTTGTGTTGACTGATTATTTAACTTTCCTCTTTTACTTTAAGCAGCTTAAATTAGATGAATGTTAAACAGATTTACAGTTAGACCATTATTTTTCTCAGGAAAAAATCATGACCTTATGTTTTAGCCATGTTTTAGGCTTTTGGGATGATCACGGTCTGTCACTGAATTTTTTTCTTTTTTTTTCTTTGTAAAATCCATCAGTTTAAGTATTTGGATAACTTATGGACTATATCGATAGTATATCATGGTTTAAATGGATTCTGTGCAGTTCCGTCTTCAGCTGCTGCGACCTCATTCCCTCTACTGGAAGATAATGTTACGGCTAGCTGGTTGCTTCAGCAGTGCTTTCGGCAGTTCTTTCTGTGATCATTTCATTTATCATGAAAACCCAAATGATCCATCAGAGAGGTTAACCCTATATATAAAGAATCTGGAGGAGAAACCAGAATACATTAAATCAGTAACAAAATAACATTTTTATTTTTTTTTAAAAAGTGTTCATCTATCACCTTGTCAAGACAATTCTGATTAATAAACATGAGTTTGAAAAGATGACCAAGTACCTGTCCATATGACCTTAGTCATCAGCTCCCTGAGAACCACCTACAGGCTTGATTGAAGCTTCAGTCTCTCAGTAGTGGGCAGACTGTAATCCATGCATTTAAAGTTAGTGCGTTTCAGGCAATACCTGTGCCTCTAGGCATCGAGGCACTCAAAAGGAGAGGTGATGTAAAGTGATGAGGATTCCTTTCAGAAATACTAATTCTGGTGGATAGGCTGTTGTCATGTAAAATGGTCACTTCCAGCAAACAACTTTTAGATAAGCCTGGTTCCTGTAGTTATGATGATGAGGTGGGTCATGGTGGAAGAAAAGAACTGGAGTAAAGCCGTGGAAATTAATAGATTGGAGCCAATTAGGAGTTAAGGCATCTCCTAGCCTGGGAGAGAGATGACGAGAAGTAGAACTGGGCTTTTTAGGATAAGACTGAATTAGAAAGGAAACCTAGAAGAAATCTTGCAGTTATATACGTGGAAGTGACTTTTGTATTATACGGCTGAAATTATTAAAACAATTTGAAAACAGTTTAAAGCTCCAAAAGGGAAATGATTGGGGATTCCCCCCCCCACTTTAGCTTTGGTTAAAATACATTTTCCCTGAAGCATTAGTATTCTTTCTTGGGCTTCTTACTGTTCAGGCAGGTCTGTTACTGTCCATTTTCTGCTGCCTCTTGGAAAATTGTGTTCCCATCTCTTCAACTGACTCATTGCAACGATAGTTCAATGCCCTAATGCAAGGAAAGATGAGTTTTCAATTAATTCTGGGGCACCTGTCCTAAACTGTAGCAAGAATGCAAAATGGGCATCTAATTTAAGCACATGTTTGGGGGTAGAGGAGGGGGAAATACAGTGAAGACTTGCTGGCTATTGCCACCTGGTCACAGAAATATCAAAGGAGGCAACTGTCTGTGAAAATTACTGAGATGACGAAATAAGAGGGGGAAGTGGACAAGGAGGAGGACCATGTGAATAGATGCACTTTTGGGAGCATAAGATACCTCTCCAGAGTGTACAATATTCTGTGCAATCTGGTATATTCCAAAAGAAAATGGAAAGTCTGGTCACAAGTGTTTTCCTAAGACCAAAGGATAAATCCTGAAGAGGGACCAGCATGGCTGTCACTTACGGATACCTTTTCGCATCTTGCAGCAGGGAGTTGGAACAATGGGCTCCTTCCTGAGCAGGGCTCAAAGAAATTGCTTCATAGCTGGGAAAAGAAATCTAGAAAATTAAAAAAGTAGGTGGAATAAAATACGAGGCAGCTGCATCGGCACTATTGCACTAGCAATGGCTAATCCAGGGCCTCTCTGCTTCTTTGAAACGTCCTCTGGTGGACAGTTGTAAATGTTTTGACACCTGCAGCACATTTTCCTCCTTGGCTCTTGACAAAGTTCAAAATATGAAGACTAAAATACAAGCTAAACCAAGCCAAGCTAACAAGGCTGTGGCTAAGAGTCATTGTAAGATGTTGGTTAAGGAGGTTTTTTTCCTTTATAACCCACATGAAAGTTGTCTAAAAATAATCTTTGTCCCGATTACAGTGAAATAGCTTCATCGCTGGGAAGCTGGCTGGAGTCTCATCTCACTGGTGCTGGGCTGATGATTGCACTTCCTCTGGCTTCAGTGCCATTGCTGCGGATGGCGTTGGTTAAGGTATCATCAAAGCTTGATTGTTCACTATTAACTGATACATATTAATTAGTTATTGGATGGCATCCTGTCACTGATTTGTTAAAATTATGGAACTCATATCTATAAAATACCTTGCGGTCAGAGCACGTATTCAAACCTTAAAACAGATGTACGATCCTTTTGGTAAATAAATGTCTCTTGTATTAAGCTGCATCCATCTCACTGACAACATTTGCGAAGCAGTGTAATGTAGCAAATCATATCCAACATAAACAGATGAAATGCATCATAAATGAAACAGGATGCGTCTGGAAAATGGTGTAATGAAAATAAATGTATGATTTCAGCAGATTGGGTATTTCTAACTAGCCCTGAATAGTTCATTTTCATGGATAAGTATATATCTGCATAATTAAATGTGTAGTGCTTTCATGATGGTTCATGATCAGTGCTCTTTCCTTTTATTGCCAGCAGATGTCTCTCTTGAATATTGCATAGAATGGCAATTGATAACCTTAACTCTGATTTAAGGTCCATGTGTAGGTTGTACAGCTGTTAAGTACCTCATTCTAGCTGGCTCCCAATTAACTGAAATTCTCTTCTGCTCTGTGCAGCAATGTGGCTTTGCACACAGACGTCTAGAAATATATTGAGTTAATGGTATCTAAGATTGAATATGCACAAATGTCATCCAAATGTGCTTCACTTTCATAAAAAATAATAATGGAATAATGCAGTGCAGGAAGGACAATTTGAAAAAGATCTCATTTGATTTTGCTGGTGAAGGATATTTCAAAAAAATGAGGGCTCAGACAAGGCTTGAATAATTTGGCAGGAAAAAAATCACCTAAAGCTTAGAGAAAACATCTTTGGTATAATCCTGAAATTACTCACGTGCCATTTTGGATCCTATTCCCTAATTCATAGTCTGAGCTGAAATAAGAAAGTAGTCTGAGCAGGAGTGGCAAATAGATAGTATATATCTTTGTATTTTACCCTTACTCATACCAAAGTAAAATTTTGAATGAGAAGGTGGAATTTGAGAATTTTGAGCTGGGTGGAATTTGAGTAAGTCCAGTGTACAGCAGTGGGAAAGCTTGAGGGGGGGCAGCTGCTGCTGTAAGGAGCAAACTGGTGGAATTTTTGAGACAAGAAACTACATGTTGATGAGATGTTGAAAAGATGAAAGCAAGGCTGAAGTTGTCTTGTAATCAGTAGAGAGACAGATCAAAGATGTAATGCAGTTGAAATACCAGCTGCTGTGTTGGGTGGCAGAAATTTTTACGTGCTGTAAAGGAGCGGGTACATACTATAGAAGTCCACAGAGAAGAGAGAAGTCACAGTGGAGGTTCACTTGTTACGAAACAGAGTTTGGCAAGTAAATGTGGAAATTAATTAATTAGTATATGTTGCAGAGGAAATGGTCTGAAAATAAGGATTAAACTAGACATGGATTCACTAGGGAGTTTCTCCTTATTAGCACAGCCTGATGCTTCCTTCAGTCTGCTTCTTAGATAAAGGTTCACAAGAAGGATAAGAAACTTCGGAACTGGAAGGGGTTACTGAGTAGTGAAAGTGAGATAACGGAAAGGTTCCAATTTTAACATGCTGAATGTAAATGGAGGTGGTGTGTCCAAGCAAGCGTGTGCAGCATTAGCATGAGCTTAAAAATAGATGTCACTGAAATGCAAATCCATTTTACACACAGCCTGCTCAATAATGATCGAGATGGGGAGGCTGTGAGGGCAGAGATTCATTTGTCTAACAGTCGAGCCAAGTAATTTCCCCCCCTGAATACTCTTCAGGTGTAGCATGAGTGGAATGCTACCGTGGAGGATCTCATCTGCTACCTGACGTTAGTGTTTAGTGTAGCAGGATTTTTTTCTATTAAAATACACACTTCTGGAAAATCAGTTAAAAATGAAGTCTGGCAGAATCCCTAAAGAAACCTGCTGTGTATTTTAAAAGTGGTTTTTAATACAAACCCTTTAGGAAAATGACACATCTCCAAAAGGATAGATACTTCAAAAATGCACTCCTAGAAATAAATTCTTTTACTGTGTTTTGTATTACTTTTCAAGTTCTTTCAGTTTCTTTTATGAAAAGCTATTTCTCTTTCACTGTGAGAGTGTTTCCGTGGGAAATACGTATCTGATATCAACAGATTCCACATAGGGTTGTTTCAGGGATATGTGTAGTTTCTGAGGGCACAACTTCCATTGTAAGGAAAATGAAAGTTCTTTTTTAATGAACCACACAATGTAAGAACAAAGAGGCCCTTGATAACTCTGCAACAAAGAAAAGGGAAGAGGGTGTTATTTCAAAGGCTGTAAGCAGCAATTTTATCAGTGTAGAATTCTAGATATGCAGAAGGAAGACAAATATCTGGATGGTAAATTACCTTTAAAATGAACGCAAAATGGGTGTCCATTTCCCTAGCTGGCTTTGCAAATGTTGGCCATGGAGTTTTCCTTAAAAATCCAGCCTTTAAGAGAGGCCAATTAGGGCTGCTGTCCTGCCGCATCCTGCTGCTCTGCGTACTTCAGGAAACAGTGGAACATCTCTCTCTAGATTAACACATATTATTGTGTTGGAAGCTGTATTTCTGTACAGCTAGTCAGACCTTACTCCACTTGTGTGTGTATGTGTATAGCGAGTATTGCACAAAATACTGACTGTATTTTGCTGGTAGGAAAGGATAAGGAATTGCTGATAAGGAATTTGGTTAAATTGCTGACCATAACATTAACATTGATTTACTGAATTTACTGCGCTTTACCGGGAAGGGATCGGAAAGTGCTGCACGGAGAAACTTCTCCTTGCTTTCGCCACATACTGTGGAAATTCGTCATTTGATTTCAAGTAGTTATCTGTGTCTGGAATTAAGGCAAGAGAATAAGGACAGTTCAGTCATAACTTCCCTGTTGTGTCAACCTTGCCCCCGTCTTGTATCGTTTACCCCTCTCTGAATCAAAGTAATATAGATCAACACATGTTCATTACTGCCGTGGGTCTTAAACGCAGGAAGTGATGTCTGGACTTTAAAAGACGGATGGTCAATTGGTCTATGACTATTATCAGCCCTGCAGTTTGCAAAGATTGAGAAAATGTTAATCAAGTAACCCTCAGAATCTCTGCTGGGTGCGTCTAATTGGCAAAATGATTTTTATTTTTTTTTTGCTTTTATATAGTGCTGCACAACAGCTACTGCACATAAATGTTTCATCTTTTGATGCATTCAGTATTGGATTTTCACTTACTGTAAACATGCTAAAAGTTCCTTAATTTTTGTGTAATTGTGATCTTTTCAAATAATCCTTTTCTAGAATTACATTTTTCTAGGGAAAAAAATCATGCTGGCAAATAACATAGAAGCTGCATATAATGTGAAATATCTACTAAAATCAGTTTTAAGAGCTACTTGAGACAATTTAAGTTATTAACACTGATTGATACTAGAAATCTGTATGTTTTTTCACCATATGAGACTTTTTCCTTTTATATTTCATTTATGAAGTTAAATTAGATATGCATCTTTGTATAGACACTTTCTTTTTTATTATCTTTAAGACCACAATATATTTTTTGGTTTCAGCATTGCAGAAAAATATCAAGTTAAAATAAGCCTCATTTAAAAAGCCTTGTAGTTTTGTTTATATAAATGGTGTCATTAGAAAGATAAAAATAATTTTTTGTAATGTTTTGTCAAGTCTGTTATGTAGTATCTGAAATTTGCCTCTGAATTATTTGATAATCTAATTCCTAAATGATACTAGAAGCACGATACAAAACAACAAGAGTAAAGAATTTCCAAACTAAGGATGCCATTATTAAGGTTTCGTTCACATTAAGATGAATCAAAGTGAACAGCATTTCTTTGACCTTCATCGTTGTGTGTTCTATTGCTAATACATTATATTAATATGATTTTTGTCATTGTATATGAACTTCATGTGATACTGTATTCCAGTAACTATTGCCTTAATACTTCTGCAAAATTTAGTAAGTATATACTGCAGTCACAATTTGTCCTGGTTCATAATTATTCATCTGAACTTTCTTTGTCACTTTAGGTTAAAATACCCAAAGCTCCCTGTTAGAAACACTTTTTTTAAAGGTGAGTATAAAAATTGATTTGGTAATTGAAAAATGATTGAAATAAACACAATTGCTCATAGTGCTTGAATATACAATTAATGCAATACTTAGAATTTACAGTGATTATGAAGATCAAAGCAAACAGCCTGGTTATTTTTGTAGTTATAATTAGATATTCTACAGGGAAAGATATTTTAGCTTTTCATACGAAAGAACATAGCAGTTGTAAGGAAGTCTTTCCAGGAAAATAAAAATCCATGTTGTGAATGTTGTGTTTTCCTTTCTGGGAGTACCCAGTCGGCAGCAATGTCATGTATGTGTTAGAAAATGTTAAAGGAGAGCTGAAGAAGCAGTGGGAGCTGTGTGTTTTGAAGGTATGTGGATGGCAGAAGGCCCTGTCTTTGCTTGATCTGTTCCTTCAGGCAGAGGCTGGATGAGAAAGAGCTGCCCGGGATAAGAAAGAAGTAATCTTGTTTTTTTCCAAACAGTGCTAAGACATGATAGGAGTAGCCTTGCAATATGGGAATTTGGTTTCAGATTTGAAGCTTGTTGTTCTGCTTTATTGTGAAATGCTCCTGAACATCCAGAGATGTTCAGGGGCTCTGTTTTCTCATATGTCACTGTTGGGCTGGTTTAGGCTTCTTGGACAAGTTTTGCTGCAGTTACACTTTGTCACAACAAAGTTTTACTTCTATTGTGCTTGGGAATACTACCCTTAGAGATGACTTTGAATCTTCAGTTATAAGCAATACAAGTTTCTGTCTCTGTTGCTTCATATATGCTGCAGTTAGTTTGTAGTGGTTGTGCTGACTCTTGGGCTGTTGCTAGATGCAACTTAGGCGGTTACTTTTTTTTTTTTTTTGAGTGTTATTAATGTGAGGAGCCATTTGTCTTTCTTTACTGAAATTAGGATCAAATGAGGCAGTTGAATTCAGCAGCACAAAGTATGGAGGAAACCCAATACTGCTCTGTTTTGATGTGACATAAGCGTATTTCATTTGAAAATCAATTGTTAAAGTGTTAAATTTTCAAGAGCAGAGCCAAGGCCCATCCCTCTCACAATGCGGTTACCTTGGCTTCTTGCCTGGCTAAAGCTGGAATCTATAGTCATTTCACAGTACGTCAAATTACTAAATCAGAATTTAACCTAAGAGGGATTTACAAGAATCAAAAGCAAAGGATGGGATGGCATCAGCTACCGCTTCCCATCTGTAAAACACTGAGGGTAAATCTGCAGAAAAAGATGAAAAAAATCTGAAAGAGGCTAAACTCCTGTCCTATGCTACATATTCTGTCTTTCACTCTACTGCAGCCTTTGCACAGGCTGTTGTTTCAGCTGAATGGAAATAATGTATGTCAAAATACAGAATACAGACGTTGTCATTGAAGATCCTCCTTTCCATCAAGCACGGCTCATTTCTTCCTGTGGAGAACTGAGCTTCAACTGACATCCTGAGGAGCATTATACCCACTGTGCTCTGGACCACAGATGTCTTTTGTGTGCTTTCCTAGGCCATGACCTCCAGGGTCACGGAGCCCTTGCACGTCTGGTAGTGGGTCCAGCTGTAGCTCTACGGACTGAAGTGCTGTCCAAGTGTTTGGAATGTTCTGCAACCCTTCTTGGTCTGACTTCCTTCCCAAACAGCATTTCTACAGACTCATTGGGATCCATTTGCATTTTGTGAGGATCGTCTTGGATTTAAGGAGGGTCCATGTTCTTTATTTACTAACTCATTTTCAGGAGAGGGCTGATAGTCTCTCGTCACGATGGGAGACCAGTTTTCGTTTTCCAGCTTGCTTTGCAGTATGATTCACCCCTTGCACAGGGAGCATCTCTGATTCATGGTTGAAGACTGTGGTAAGCATGGAGAGTAATCCCATCTCATCTCCCTGCTGTTTTTGTTTCCATCCAGCAGTGCTGTCCTGGTCTCTCCTTGCCGAAGTTTCTCTTTCCCTGGAGAACTTTCAGGTGCCAAGGAATCTCCTAAAAAACTGACTCCAGCTCAGAGCAATAAGGTTTATGAGCTGTGCTGGAACACATGAAGTTATGCACCTACCTAGTTTTCCGTTCCAACTTTTCATGTGTGATGTACAATAGCAATGTCAGAATAGTGTGTTACTGGCTTTTAAAAAAGTCCTGCCTGTATTTTGGAACAGGTAACTGCACAGTCCAGTGGACAAACTGGCTCCTAACTGACAGTTGTGCCTGTCATGGCCCAATTTGCAGTGTAGATGCATCCAAGGTTGGTGAAATTGTGTCTCTTCCCAGCTGTTGAGACATAGCCAGAAAACTTAATCCTAAAATGTATTTAATGCAATTGGATGAAATTTTACAAGAAGAGCTTGGAAAAAAGATGTGGAAGATCTAACACTGTAAACACTAAAGAAAGGTGTTTTCTTCAGTGAAAGGTTTGCAAGCCAACTTGGATATCTTCTGCCTAGGCTTGAGACTATAACCAGGGTATTGCATGATTACAGTCTTTTTAACCAACATTTCTTGTTCTCATGTTTGGCTGCTTCTCCACTTTTGAGAACTTACTGTGTTTTTATCCTGGTCATCTTCAATCTGAGTTTTCATAATTTATTTCTAGATTATACTCTTGCACTCTAAGAGGTGTCCTCAATTTTGTGTATTAATTTATAAGATACCTCCCACTGAGAGTGTTTCCTGCATGGAATCAGAACTCTTTTTTTAATACAAGAAAGACTAAAAACTTCAAATGGAGCTCTGATGAAAGAAGAGCTATAAAATAAGGATTTTTTTTCTTAAGAGATGAATTATTTCCCTTGTCTTCTGCTATCAAAATGCTCGATGCCTGATTTCCAAAACACAGAGAGTTTGCAGTCTCTAGTACTTCATAACAACTGCAGGTCCCAGAAGATCAATAATAAACAAACATTTATAGTCAATGCTGACAGTCTCATTTTTGGAAGGAACTCTTTTGAGTATAGAGAACGAATCTCTGCTGTTTAATTTAATATTTATTGCCTGACTGCCTGTCTCCTTTTGCTTTGGTAATACTGGGAACAATGAGGTTTACTGATATTCTTGTCTTTTCCTCTGCTTCTTGATGCTTTTAAAATAACAAAATATGGAACGTGGGCAATGGGCTGTGTTAGAGATGTCTTGGTTGTTACTGTCATGTTTATTTTCATTAGTCTAAACTCAAGTGACGTAGGGCGAAGAAGGGCACGTATCCTCAGAATTTCGTTGTTCTAAATAGTGGAACTGCTAATAAATTGTAAGTGTGAGCCTTTCTTTGTGGAGGTTTACCAAATGGCCATTTTTTCTTACAGTGTTCACAGCAGCTGCTATAACATAGGTATTTATTGTATGGAAGTGCTTGCCATCTCAGGGCATAGAACTACTAGTGTTCCTTAGTATTTGCCTTATAGTGCCATACGTTTTGGTGGTAAAAGTCCAACACAACGGTGCCTGGTCTTTAAGAGGCAGTGTAGTTCACTGAATGGATTCTGGGGCCCAAGTCTGCTTCAGGTGTTGCTAATGATATGGGAGACAAAACACCTTATGCATTTCCTTCTCTATTTGCTAATTTGTCTGTTGAGATTGGCAGTTCTCGTAGTCTGTGTTTGTGCAGTGTATAGCACAACTTGACTTTGATGTGAGAGTAGGACCGTAGTATTTATTGTTGCTAACTATAATATAGCTTACTATATGCATATTAGCTAACTATATGCATATTAGCTAACTAATATGTTGCTAACTATATAATATTTATTGTTGCTAACTATAATAGTATGTTCAAGAATATAATGTATAAGGTAATATAACGTATAAATCAAATAAATTTTTAACTTCTGTTTAAAGATCTGTTTTAGTGCCTCTCAGATATGTAAACACTGCAAGGCATTTGATATTATGTTATTAAAAATTCCAGGGCACAGAATTACCATCATCCACCTAACTGTAGATTTATCTAAAAATAAGTAAATACCTAAAAAAAAAAAAAAGGTGAAATAGTTATTTGTTAAAACAAATTTAGTAAACAGGGAACTGTGTCAGCACAAATGATGTAGCTCTAGATATACAACTGTTAGGACTTTATCAAAATGTACAATTTATAAGGGTTTTTTCTGTTTAATAGAGATATTAAATTATTAATTTCGAAGCAGGTCTCCACTGAATTAAAAGATGAAACAACAATTTTATTTGGTGCCAAAATGAGTTACTTAAACCAATTATGAATATGTTTCCATGACTTTAGCTGTTCGAAGTCATTGCTAGAAAAGTGCTCTTCATTTTAAAGACCAAAGAGATTAATAGTCTTTCTGGGCATATACTGCACTCCTACTTATTAAGAGGTACATTTGAATATGGAGATTGGAGCCCATATTGCTTTCATACCCTAAAGGATATATGATAAATGTTGCCCAGTGTATAAATGACCCAGGGGATTAATGGTTGTCTGTGAAGACTTTCAATTTTAGAATCTAGCTGCTTCACTTATACTATGGTGAATAATGCTTTAGAAATGCTTAAAATAGAGTCAAGAGCTGAAAATTATTTTCTTTCCAGTTGTCTATATGAAATGAATTGTGAATCACCCTTGCTGTCATGCGATCATAAACACTTAAGCCCCAGTAATCAGTAATTACTGCACCTGTTCTAGCAGGTGCCACCTAGAAAACCAAAGGATCATAGGATTTATACTGGTTTATTACCTAGATTTCTCACTTATTTCTGAAGCGCACCGATGGAGCTGTACCAAAAAGTGGGATGAAATGCCTCGCTCAGCCATTTACTTCACTGGAGGCAGGAATCGAACCTTGAATTTTGAGAAAGGTATTAAATATTATTTATAAAAACATTGGTTTTGCTCAGCTCATGCCATCAACTCTTCTTTCTACTGCTTCATTTGTAAATAATTTTTCTGTGTTATAATATTAAGGATAGAATGTAATAAGAGATATTTAAAAAGACAGAAGCAGAGAACAATCGAACGATTAACGGACAGTTAGTGCAAAAGCAGTGCAAAGTGGAATAATATCCCAGGTATCTTGGAAAAGATCAGAGAATTCTCTCATCCTTTGAGGGTGATATTTATAGACTATTCCGTACATGATATGGATTTATTTTTTTTTCTTCTGAAAACCCTCTTTTTTTCCAGGAGGGAACAAACTTCAAGTAAAACATGACTTTGTACTTGACCCTTTTGCTACAGAGGATTAACAAGTTTGGTGGAGTCCTAGTATTCTCCCTGAGAAATGAGCCTAGGTCACATATATCTGTTTTTTAAGTGAGCTTTTGAATCTGCTGGACGAGAAGGTTGGTCGATGAAATTTTAGAAATGGCAGAATGGCTGAGTCAAGGACAAGACCTTCAAAACCTCTTATTGTCCTAGCCACGTTCACGCTAATGTTTACAGTTAGTCTGTGATAGGAGGATATAAAAGTGGCTTGGACAGTGTGCCAAATCAAAAAATGGTTTGCATTATAAACCGAGTTAATTAGTTTTATTGAATATTGATTCAGAAATTTTAATTTTGATTACTCAGTTATTAAATTTTTCAGGCAAGATGGTCAAAAAGGAGGAAGAGGTGTAAGTGTAGCAAACCTTTTCACCTACTGCATGAATTCTCCACTACCTTTTCTCTCCGTATTGGAGACAAGTTCTCTATTAGTCTCAAATTCTGTAGTACTGTCTTCTTTATTTTTGTTTTTAATTTATTTGAACCATAGTAGTATGAAGCAGGCCTGATTAAGGATAGTTCTAAGAACTGTAAAAACATACGTGAGAAAGCCCATTCTTTCAAAAAAACCCTTTGTCCTAGTGGTTATCACTTGTGTGACAATTATTACTTTATTACACATACTCTGCCATGAGGGGTTTTTTTCTGTTGTGTTAGAGCTCACTGCTCTGCACCAGAATAAATTTGTATATTCCACATAATTTATTCAAATCTCAGCACATTATTAATAATTATCATAATCTGCATTACAGTAATGCCAAGAATTATCAGTCGTAGGCCAGAAAGCTGTTGTGCTCAGTGCTGCTAAAACACATCAGGAAAACAGTCCCAAGCAAGACAAGGTTTTCGTGTAAAATCATTATGGTTGAACAGATAAGGGGTAGAACTGGGAGCCAGTAAATCTTGTTTTCTAATTCTGCTTCTTCCACTGATTCACTGGATGGTTGGTGCCAGCGTAGCCACTGCTGAGCCAGACATGTTTGCAGATGTCTGTTTTCCTTGACATAAAATGGGATTAATTCCCTGTCACGTTTGGATGGAGAAGAGCAAACAATGCATTTTATGTATGAGATGGCTTTGCTGTGAGCTCGTTGCAAGACAGAACGATACAGAAATTTAGGCTGGGTGGTTCAAGCAAGAAGTCATTGACTCATTCATCAGGACCCTGAGGTTATTTTCTGCAGAGCTGCTGCCCAGCTAGTCAGTTCCCTCTCTGTAGGGATTGACAGGGCTGGTCCATCCCACATTCAGGACTTTGCATCCGTTGTTTTTGGACTTCATGAAGTTTTTTATGATCTTTCCTCCACCTTGTTGAGTTCTCTCTGAATAGTAGCCCTGCCATCCAACTCTCCCCACTTTGGTGTCATTTGCAAGCTGGTAAAGAGCACAGTCCATCCTATCAGCCACATGTAGGTGTGAAAGCCCATCGCTTCTCTTAGCATGGGTAAGGCTCTTTTCCAGCAGTAATGTACATGTTACCCCAAACACTTAGAAGTTATGAAAAGTAATAAAACCCCTGCACATTTTTGTACAGATTCCATACGTGCATTCTCATTATTCCAGCAGTTTGGAGTTGGCAAGTCTAATTTAAGGTGTGGAGACAGCCCTAGACCACAGGTTTGGATTGGAGCAGGACTGCAGCATTTGCGTGCGGGCATGTTTTCTTGAAGCTGATCATTCTCTGAAAGAGCTTAAGTGACAAAGTGCAACCTGTTACACCGGGTAACAAGAGCTTGGGGTACAGATGACCCCACAGGAAGTATTTCATTTAAGAAATGCTGCTACCAGCCACAGGGACACTGTGGAGTCCCTGATGGTTTGCACTGGCCACAGCCTGGTGTGATTTGTTCCTCTAAGAGGTGAAGAGTGATTTTAAAGAGGAAGAGCAGCTTACTTCACCTTGCTAACAGCCTGGCTACACCAGTCCAAAGGTGATTTACTCATGGTTACAAAATGAAGAACGTCAGAGCTCTCAGTGATAGCCCTTTGCTCTAACCATTACCCATGCTAAAATAAAGTAAAAGCTTGATTTAAACCAACAAAAGCAAAGGCAGTGCACAATTACATACAGCATGCCTGTTCCTTCCTCCCTTGTGATCAAATGTTGTGGATTTCTTGACAATGCGTTTGGGAGGGAGAAGGGGAAGAGAGGCACTGTGAGGGTTGCTGTCTGCACACAGTGGGGAGAATTAGAAATCAGGTTGCTGCCTTAACTCTGCCAGTTTAAGCCAAAGCCACAGGGATATTATTTTCAACACTGTGCACAGTGGATTATAACTTCAGCTCCCATTACCTCTAATGGGATCTTTGCTAGCAATCTGCCACTGCTGCAGCAGTGAAAATCTGTCCCTTAATGCTATTTTACTATTGCAGGGTTTTGCGTTTAATTATATTATATAATAATTTGTTGCAGCATCTACACAGTTCCTTTAGGAGTGCACTTGAAATGCTTATGGATTTTTATAAACACAAGCTGTGTATCACTTTAAGTCTCTAAGTAAAATATTCTGCTTTAATAGAGCATCATTTTTTCTCCCTTGCTGGGTGAGCAGCATCTTTTGCAGTGTGGCCATTTTGGAAAGCACAAGGACACTAGTGCTGAGAAGCCCACACCTCTCATTATCACATTAATGACTTGTAAGGAAATGCTCAGGTGTTACAGCTGCTCCCACTAGAGTGAAATGCAGAAAAAAATCCCAAGACATTAGTAGGTAGAAGGTTTATCTTTAGTGGTGAAGTGCATTATAATTGTTATAAAATTACTGACATGAGAAAAAAGATATATTGACACACAAATTTTTTTCATGGATGTGTGTTCAAACTTTACATGAATTATTTTACATTTTGCTACTTTTTATCTCAGACATACAAGTATATTTAACTGATCTGCAAAATGATGAAGTTGTGAGGAATATCTAAGAATTACAGGGCCTGAATTATTCACCAAGCTCTGTCCTTGTGCAGGCTGTCATCAGCTCTGCAGCCCTACAAAGCTAATTTCTCAGTAAGATAATAAATGAACATGATGGCTGTTGCTCTGTTTTCCTCCTGCAACTTTATTTTTTAATTTTCTCTCTCTCCCTTCATACACATAGGTATGTATTTGTGTACATATGTGTAGAGAGAGATTTGTATGTCTGCAGAGAAAGCAAGATTTATTATGCTCCTTTTAATTTGCTTTAGAGGCATTGCTTACTGGGGACACAGTGTGTACTGAACAGAGCGTACTAATTAAGTACCAGAAGGCAGACCAACCCATTTATTGAGACTTTGCCACGGATGCATTAATTGTTTACACATGACTTTTTTTTTTCTCCCCCTTCCTTTTTGAACAATCTACACCATATATATACTGCCTGCCAGCAAGCTGATCAGCACTACTCTCCCACCTTGTCAAAGGCAGGAAACATTCCTACTTCTGGCCAAAGAATTATTTTTCCGGCTACGTGTCTTTTTGGCAGTGACTATAGCACTGGGTTGATGGCTTGCAGTAGGTGTCAGCTGTGCTGTGGGTACGCTGTGTGTTCGAGTTGCTTCATGCTGGGGGGGTCAGCATGAAGTTTTCTCCACGCTGCTGCTAAGGAAAAATGTTCTCATTTGAGCACTGGTTAAAGGTGCTGTCCTTCAAATGTGTAGTTTTAGCCAGGGAAGAGGTTAATTGGGGGAATATTCTTCTGGAGGTGTATCCTGTGAGATGGAATATGTCGTGGCTCCTTTCTGCTTTGAGCCTTGAGAGTGCTAGAGGGGACTTCGTTGAGCCAATACATGGGTGAGATAAGGGATGCTGGAATTTCTCCATAGCTGTACGCAGGATAACATTGCGACTATTTGCTGAAACTGGCAGCTAGGTGCAAAACTTTCATCCTTTGCCCACCACTAATGCCTGCTGAAGAAGGGTGTGTGATATGCCTGTTTTATCCAGCCTTGGGGAAAACACACTGAGGTGTATATATACTGACGTGGAAATAATACAGTCCAGTGTATATGATCTGGAGTAAACGGTATTGATGATTTTTTATGAGCTGAATTGCTTGTTTAACTCCCTGTATTGGGTTTGCCTGGTAAAGTTTTGGTAGTGAAGGGGGGTTTACAGGGTGGCTTCTGTGAGAAGATGTCAGAAACTTTCCCCATGACCAGCAGAGCAAGTTGCTGACAGCTCCAAGACAGACCTGCTGCTGGCCAAAGCTAAGCCCATCAGTTACTCTCAGATAACAGTTAAGAAAAGGGGAAAAAACCTGGGACAGCAGCAACTGCAGCCAGGGAGAGGAGTGAGAATATGTGAGAGGAACCACTCTGCAGACACCTAGGTCCGTGAAGGAGGAGGCAGAGGAGGTGCTCCAGGCGCTGGAGCAGAGGTTCCCCTGTGACCTGTGGAGAAGATCATGGTAAGGCAGGCTGTTCCTCTGCAGCCTGTGGAGATCCATGGTGGAGCAGATATCCACCTGCAGCCCATGGAGGACCTCACACCAGAACAGGTGGATGCCCAAGGGAGGCTGTGACCTCATGGGAAGCCCATGCTGGAGCAGGCTCCTCACAGGACCTGTGGCCCCATGGAGAGAGGAGCCCAGGCTGGAGCATGTTTGCTGGCAGGACTTGTGACCCCGTGGGGGACCCACACTGGAGCAGTCTGTTCCTGCACCTCATGGAGGAGACCCACGCTCGAGCAGTTTGTGAAGAACTGCAGCCCATGGGAAGGACTCACATTTGAGAAGTACATGGAGGACTGTGTGCTGTGAGAGGGACCCATGCTGGAGCAGGGGAAGAGTGTGAGGAATCCTTCCCCTGAGGAGGGAGGAACAGCAGAGACAATGTGTGATGAACTGACCACAACCCCCATTCCCCATCCCCCTGTGCCACCGTGGGGGAGGAGGCAGAGAAAATTGGGATTGAAGCTGAGCCTGGGAAGGAGATTTGGTTTTATTTCTCATTACTCAACTCTGATTTGACTGGTAACAAATTAAACTGGTTTTCCCAAGTTGAGTCTGTTTTGCCTGTGACAGTAATGGGTGAGTGATCTCTTCCTGTCCTTTTCTTGACCCACGAGCCTTTTGTCATATTTTCTCTCCCCTGCCCAGCTGAGGAGGGGAGTCATAGAGTGGCTTCGGTGAGCAGCCAGGGTCAACGCACCACACTGCCGCAGCTCAACATTTACATTCATGTTTCAAGGAACTATTGAGATAACGGAAAAAATGTCTCATAAAAGCAATGCTTTTGACAAGCAGAAGAGCAAATTTCTCATGAAAGAATCTGTTGGTGTGATTTCTATCCCAGTTTAACAGGATGGAGGGGTTTGGAGAGGATGGCTCCATCTGATTTCACTTATTCCATCCTTCTATCTTTCTCATTGCATTCTTTTAGCCAGAAGCATTTCCAATTAACAATGAAGCACCAACTCAACAGGGTACTACCTGAAGTGAACTGGGACTTTGACCATTTGGGAGTGTTCTCAGAATGAATAAAGGGCCTAACTGTGCTGTCTAGTGCTGAGTAATTAATTTCTTCCAGGGAAAGAAAAAAAATAGTAAACTATCAGATTGTTTGAGTAATTGTGGTATGATTTGTTTCTGAATTTTAAAATTTGATAGATTTTTTTCATATATCTCCCGTCAAAGAGGAAGGTAATTCTATTTATATAATTGAGGTAGAGATGATCATAGCAGGTGTAGGGCAAAGTCAAGAAAGATGCTGCTGCTTTACTTGCTTTACATTTATTACAACATTGTATTTTTCTGTTGTTTATTTTTATGTATTTGTGTATGAGAAAAACCATTGTATGTTCACATTTAAACATCCATTAAAAAAATTCTGTAAAATATTATGCTAACACATAATGACAACTGATTTCAACCATAGGAAAAAAAGTCTCCTCTAAAATGCTAATAATTAAAGTGCATTTACACAGTTTCTGTATATCATTTGAAGATAATATACTGCTGTTGCACAGGCAGATGTCTGCACTACATCAATACCTCTTTATCTCTGCTTTGCTTTGGAAGTGATTTTTCTCCTTTTTCAGAAACTTACATTTCTGTGTATTGCTTACGTATCTAACTTTGAAGATTTCTTTTAAAATAGTTATAAATGACATTAATAAATCTCTGTCTTTGGGGGGTTGATATTTTTCTTAGTAGTACTCCTTTTCAATAGTTTCTCTTTGGATGTTAACCTTAAATTGGAAATTAAAGATTAAAGATATTTCAGGAATTGGCAAGAATCCTGCATCATAATTTATTGAGCATGATGTGATTTGACTTGATCATAGGCCCTGATAGTTTCAGCGTGCTCAGGAAGACATAAATTATTGAAAGAAGACAAAATGTAAGGAAATGCTAGCCAATCAAGCTCAGAAAGGTAAGCAAATTCATGAATATCACCGTTCAAGTAAAGCATTTTTAATTCCCTTACAGATGACTGAAGAACTGATTTTCTGATCTTACCTACTCCCTTTGGCTGTGGTAATCTGGCTGCCTAAGATGAACTACTAAGGACGTCTACTAAAATGGTGATTTGTAATTCAGCTCTGGAATTATTGAAGCTTTAGGGTACTAAAAGGCAAGATTTTTACTAAGTGAATCCACTCATTTCTAATTCCAACATTCTCAAGAATAAAAGTAGTTATATTTAAGCACCAGAGAATAAAAATAGTTAAATTTAAGCACCAAAGAAAAATACCATTAATAATTTAAATAGTTGTTGCTTAGAAGTGGAAAAAGAAGCAGCAAGCACTTTGCCAGCAGAATGCAGTTTCTGGAGTGCAGGAGGTGAAATGTAGACAGCAGCTCTTGGTGTTCCTCTTCAGCACTAAAAAACCTGACATTTGAAGGTCTGCAATAAGATGGGGATTTCATGACATATGCAGTACGAGAAGAAGCATTATTGAGAAAAATAAAACAGGTAAGGGTAGTATGTTTCAATACAGCTATATGTTTATTGACAATTAAGGAATTGGAGAGCATAGTAGATAATTTAGGAGCTCTTTTCCAACTCAGGCATCGCTGCCACTGTAGTTTCACTGAGACTAATTTGTTAGAACAAAACAACAAATGGATGAATTGATCTGAAGTTTATTTTTAGTCTTTGAGATAGTTTCTTTTCTGTCTGTTTTCTCCAATTAAGACAGTTAAAGGAAGAAAAAGAAACACAATGCTAGGAATGCATTGCTAGGAATGGTGAGGCCGCACCTCCAGTACTGTGTCCAGTTTTGGACCCCTCAATACAAGAAGGACATTGAGCTGCTGGAGCCGTGTCCAGAGAAGGGCAACAAAACTGGTGAAGGGACTGGAAAACAAATCTTATGAGGAGCGACTGAGGGAACTGGGGTTGTTCAGCCTGGAGAAGAGGAGGCTGAGTGGAGGGTGTCGGTCTCTTCTCCCAAGTAGCAAGCGACAGGATGAGAGGGAATGGCCTCAAGTTGCGTCAGGGTAGGTTTAGATTGGATATTAGGAAAAACTTATTCATGGAAAGAGTAGTGAGGTGTTGGAACAGACTGCCCAGAGAGGTGGTTGAATCGCCGTCCCTGGAGACATTCAAAAAACGCATAGATGTGGCACTCCAGGACATGGTCTAGGAGGCATGGTGGTGTTAGGTTGATGGTTGGACTTGATGATCTCAGAGGTCCTTTCCAACATTAGGGATTCTATGATTCTATGAATGGCCAACTTCATTGAAAGGAACCTGGAACAATAGCTCATGTAAAATCAGTGTAAAGAAGGACTTCGTGATTCAGTCCGTTATCTGTGAGCTTAATAGATCTATGCCTTGCATCACAAGACATTCTAGATTGATAACAATGCATGGCAATTACTTATTAATCGTAGAGAATTATTTTATGTAAGAGTTTTTCAGACAAAATTCAGTCATTCAACCAGATTAAAGACTTCTATGCTGAAGACCTTTTTTCTATGATTAATAGTTTTGATTTTCCTGTCTGTCCATTGTCAAAAAACCTGAACTTGGTAATCTTAATACTTGAGATGGATTTAATATTTGCAAATTTTTCTTGCACAGATTTTCTTCAAATTTTGTAGTCTGCAGTTATTCAGCAACAGCTTTCTTGGTCTTTAAATTGTGTGCTCTAGATTCCACGTGAGAATTTGATACATGGAATTAAAATAGAATAGTATAATTTTCAGTATATAGATGGGAGAGACAGATCACGTCTCCTTTGGGATTTCATTCCCTGGTGTAGTTTCAATTATGCAAATAACTGATGTAGCTGTGAGTGACATTAACAGCAATTACATGAGACTGACGTAGGTTGGTTAGATTTATTTTATCCTGTTGAAGCCCTCTGAGTGATACCTGAGTGATGGGATTTGCTGACTGTCCAGGCTGTGTTGGCTTTGGAACACAGCTGCAGGAGCTGGAGTTGGTCGGAGCAGGTCATCTTGGGGAGATGTCATATTCACATGGGGTGGCAGCTCCTTGGCACTAACACACAGAGACATATATCTAGTGACTGGAGAAAGGGGGACTAACGAGAAAAACATTTCACAGGAGATTGCTGAGTTCAGGCAGGGATGTCCTTGGCCCACTGAAAAGTTTGGAGGCAAATCCCTCTGGTTTGGGGTTAGTTGCATTCAAAGACTGTGGATGACAGTGCCTTTCTAAACTGAGTTATTTGGCACACCTGATCTCCTGGTATTTAGAAGCTCAAGAAGGCAAATAATGGCGGAAAGCAGGAACAGGCTTACAGACTGCAGGGAAGGCTTGGCAGTGTTCTTGATTTTGGGTTTCCTTGCTGAGCGATATGTTGCTTTCTAGGCAGGGCTTTGTAGTAGCTCTACCTGGCAAATTCCAACTGAGGTGGCAGCTCAGATGGGAGCCAAAGATATTCTATTTTTCAACAATAGAAATGTATTTTGGCTTTTGCTGTGGACAGTGTGTTGAAAGTGTGTGGCTTGTCTTCTCTGAAAATAGGAACTGTGCACATTTTGCCTGTAAAGCAGGGAAAAAATGGAAGTGTGAGGTGTATCTTTCACCCGGAGGTAGCAGTCCTTCCGTGCTCACTTGGCAGCACACACGCATTGTCCTGCCGCAGAGAGGAACCGTCAGAGTAGGCATGCCCCCCCCAGTCCTTGTTGGCTGTTTATTAGAAATTGTTTCACAAGTGTTGAGCAAAACAGAAGATTTGAGAGACATACGCTGTGTGATAGAGCAACATTTCTGAAATGCTAGAAATTGTTTAGATTGCTAGGTCTAAGAAGAGTAATCAACATTTGTTCCTGGCACTGAAAATGTAATTTAAACATTACTATCTAGATAAAAACACATAATTAATTGTGAATAAAATGAGGATATGCAAGATATCCACTTCTGCTTTTTGTGTGTTAATGCCATCTTTGAATACCGGTTCCTATAAAGACTGCTGAAAATCTTTTCCTTAACAGTGTTTCTTCACATTGTATACCCACGCTTAGTGGATCTTCCTCTTCCGAGATTTGTGTACTTGTATTTGGTGGCACCAAATGACAGTTTAGGGGCTAAGTATTGTCCTTATTTATTGCAATTAAAAACTTGGGCAGCATTAAATGAAAAATATTTTGGTTTGGCCACAAAACATACGGGCAGAAATGCAGATTTCAGAGTCTGAAAGTCAGTTTGAGTTTTGTGCAGTGAACAACATCGTTAATAACAGAGATTTGACAGGTCAGATTCTGCCCTGATTTACACATCTGTTCAAGCCAATTATCATCAGATTTAATGTGATGACAGGTACAGATAGCTGGGTTGGGTGTTGGTCTTGTAATTGGAACTCGGTTAACAAATTCAGAGCTCCTTCACAGTTTCCCAGAGCTGTTTGTGGCTCTACAGAGCTCAGAACAGTAAAAATGGTGAAAAATATTTTCATTACTTGAACTCCTCTAGTTGCATCATGCTAGGACTGTGGGTGAGGGGTAGCCTGTAGAGAGAAGAATTTTCTTCCTTTGGTTGGTGAGAGGCGATCTGACTGGCCCTGAGGAATTTTAGGTATCTGCCTAAAACTTCTGACCCTCTGATTCTCAAGAACGCTGTGCCCCATTTCAGCAAATGTACTGCAGGCATCATGTCTTTGCACAGTGGGATTATATTGCGTTGTGTCGCGACTACATATTGCCCGTAGTGGGCAGCCTATTGGCATCAAACTGAGAGAATCCAAGAAGTACATAAATTATTTTCCTTTTTGTAGCTGTCTCAAACATGTCTCAAAGCTCTGCATTTCTCCCAGTGAAGTCTTACAATACTCTGTCTATGCGTATTAACTCTTCAGCGAGAACAAAAGGCATCTAGCTGAAACTGTTTGGCACCTAAAGTTAGACAAAATGGATTTGGTGTTGCATTATGACATTTAGACGTTTAATATTTGGTGTTCTTTATGAACGTGTACCTAAGCAATTTTTGGCCTATAAAGAAGAGGCAAAGTCATTAGTTTTCAAAAGTAAAGAGGACTGGGAATTTCACTGCTGTCCAGTCTTCCTGTGAGAGACAGGTTGCTGTAAAAACTTCACAGACTGAGCTCATTGTCATAGATCGGGCACATGAAAGTCATCTCACCAAAACTGTGTCCACTATTCTTAAAAAACTGAGCTGTGGAGTTTATGCTCCAAGTGACTTGTCAGTTAAGTCTGCATTGGATCCCAGTGTGAATTTTGCCTAGTAAATTGGCTCAAAAAGTTGTGACCTACTGCACTGTATTAAGTGTTTCTGTGTTACCTGCTGCTGAGTCCACTCTGCTTGTCATTTCTTGAAGTGAAAATATCTAGCATCAGAGCATACCACTACATTTGCTGAAGCTACAGAAAAAAAAAGTTGAAATATAAGATAAAAAGGTTGAATTGCTCCTTGAGCCACTGATGAAGCTGTAAGAGGTGGCCAGGCAGGATCAGGTGTCTCTCTCCATTGTTCCCTTTGTGCTCTGCTGAGGTGCTGGACTTATTTTAACCTCTGTGCAATTTGGAAGGGAATCAGGACTGGCCCAGCTGCCTGGCCGCAGCACTTCTGCATGTGCTGTTCTGGTAGCCGTGGTGACTCGTGCTGCTTAAGTATATCTTTCTAAAATAACAGAAAAGAAGTTAAGGTCCATGCGCTATTTTCTGTACTTCAGAGAAGATTCAATGTGCAAAAAGTGAAGGATGAGAAAAAAATGCTGCAAAACTATGCAGCTTCTCATATGAAGATCTCCTACAGAATATTATGGCATGGGAGAATCACCAGTGCTTGATCAAACTCCTTGGACTCCCTGCGTGCTAGAGCTAGAGAGCAGAAGGGTGGAATAATGCTGTAAGCAGAGCTCCCCTCTGCTGACGAGTCACCCTGCGCTACAGGGCGGCGCGTTAGATCAGCTTCTGGGCACAGAAGTAGCAACTTAGCGCTGCTGAATTATCAGCCCTTTGTGCTAGGATCTAGTTCTCAGCTAAAGCAATATGATCTGAGCATTTTTTTAAGTTACCCATTTCGTAGAATGCTGAGAAGCAAAAAGACCCTTATTATGAAAGAAGAAAAGGATCCCACAGGAGCCTAATAGAGAAATGCATAAGCTAGAAAGTGAGGCTGGGGAAGGAAACGTGATGGGTTAGTGTTTTTTACCTAGTCAAGTTGGAAATTACATGAAAATCGCCACCCTACCAAAAAAACACCCCCACAAAACCCCAGCAAGTTCAGGAACCTAAAAAGCAGCAATTGCTCAGGACAACCATCTCCAGCTTTTCAACTGTGTGGAACGTCTGAAATCTAATAATTTTTGCAGCTTTCCTGTGGAAGATGCTTTCTCAAAAACCCAAAGTTTTATCTTCCATCTTTGGCTTTCTTTTATCAAATCCAGGTTGTGTTAGAAAAGCAGCTGACTGGGAACAAAGGAAGAAGATTAAAAAGGGCTACCAGCAAGTAACATTTTTCAAGGAAAAAAAGGGCTTTATTTTTAGATTTGCTTCCCTGCCTGTGAAAGAGACACAGAAAAAGGAAACAATAGATAAAAAGAGAAATGGATGGTAATGTTGACAGTAATGTACAGCTGTCTGTATTCACCCTCAAACCATGTGTGGGATAGTCTGTCCATGTGGGAAGTTTTTGCTTGTTTTTCTGAGAAGGGACTTATGTCCATGCCGTGTGGTTTCCATCACCACGTCTATACCAATAAATTAAACAGGGCTAGAGTACAGATTTGAGAATTGGCATGTGACCAGCTATAATATTTAAATGCTGGTGTGCTCTTTGGCAGGGATGGGACCCTTGCAACTCCCTGTCAATGTAAATAGATGATTTGGGGAATTCTGTGAAAGCTGAGGGACAGTTTACTGTAGCAGGAAGGACGAGACCTGTTTTGGGGGTAAAACCCACATAGATGCATGAATGCAAACTATGCTGAGCTATATGCCCTCAGGGGCAGAGAGAAGGCCTCTTTAATTTAGTACTATAGACATAAGCTTTGCATTTGGGTCTGTGTGGTGTCAGACAAGTGAGAAAGGTGGAAGATCTTATTATAGCACGGTCTAACCTAATTCTCCAGGTTATTAGGAGATTGTCAGAAGTTGTCTGTAGCACTGGAATGGATCTGAGAGACATGATTGTGTCTTGGACTGTTGAGGTGCTCTCCTGAGCCCTCTGTTAACCTGTCTTCCTCCTGCAAATTAGAACCAATGGCCACCACCCTGTCCCCAGCCTTTTGCACAGGCTCCTCAGGCCCCTCTGCCCCAGGACTGTACTACAGCCACCAGGGTCTGCATGTGCATTTTAATTCTTCAGAGGAAAAATGTGAGGGGAAAAAAAGAAGTTTAAAAATAGATTGTGTCGATACCTGAATATTGTTGCATTTTGTTTAAAAGATTAACCAGAGGTGAATTCAAATAAAGTTGCAAAATACAGTGAATGCTGCTTTCTAGCTGATCTCTTGGGAGGAGCCAACTGCATTAGGATGACTGGCTTTCCTCTTATCTCATTAAGATTCTTCATTTCCCTCATCACACTGGCACATTCTCTAGCAGAGGTCAGGTTCATTGAGGAGGTCACGATCGTTTTCTGCTAGAGTGCTATTTTCTTCTCCATCATGGAAACTTCCAGCATGGCAAAAGCAGGCTGAAAATAGACTCTTTCTGTCCTGCAAAAGTACGTTTGCATTCTTCTGGCCTTGTTCAAAACATCTAGTGCTTTATCTCATCTTTCTGGCAGTTCCTGAGTTGTCCCTTCTGCCTCTCTAGCTTGCTACTGATAATCTGCCTCTGTCCTGACTGCATTTTTGGGTCTCTTTTCTTACCATCCTCTTCCAGAGGAAAAATGTCTGTGTCCTCCAGACCTAGCCATCTCCTGTAGGGAAGATGTGAACACTGAAAATTGGTATCCTTGGAATCGTCTTTTGAAAGAAGTCTTTATTCTAATTTATTGATAAAGTTAAGATTTCTACAAAATTTCAGCTGAAATAACTGCTTGCCTCGGTAAATGGCATTTCAAATGTATAGCAAGGTAATATACATTATAATGTGCTTAAGATGGTATTATGACCTGCTGTTCCAAGATTATAAAAGGATTAATTCTGCAGAATCTGCTCCTTCATTGTTCATTCTTCTACCCACTGGTGCACTTTTGGTGCCATTGTAAAGAAGTTCTAAAATGGAATAAAATAAAATTCATTGGAATACTGACCTGAAGAGGACCTTTTGTTCAAGTGAATATATTACATGCTTTCTTCACAGGTGATTTTTAGTATTTCTGAGTTTACTTAAAAAAACACCTGTGAAAAGCGATAGCAACAAGCATATACCACCATATACCACCACAACCCTTAGTCTGGAAGGCTTGAGACATGCGTTCTTACTCTGATTCTCTATTTCTATATATGTTGTGGAAGTTGTTCTTGTGAAAGTTGCCATGCTGAGATTTGTGATGGTGAAAATCTTCCTTTCGTCTCAGTGTAAATGTAATGTAGACTGCAGTACAGCATTCCTTTTCATAGTACTTAGCAAAGGGCTCTTTGACCTTCAGGGGTCATCTTTGTAATTAAGGGGTTAATTGTCTCTGGCTATGCCTATTTGAAGACAAAGACTGTTAACTTGCAAACATCCTGTGGATGCTGAGCTATGGAGGAAGCCTGAACGCCCTCTTACTCAATAAATTAGTTAGTTGCATGAATACCCCTGTGGGCCCAGAGGTAGAGTAAAATTTTACTAAGGATTCAACATCCACACTGTATGCTTTTTTGGTGGCTTTCCTTCTGGCTGGCTCTGGTCTGAGTGTCGATTCGTGGCCGGGGTGCAATTCCCAATTTAGTTTCATTGGCAGGAGTTCAGATCTCGTGCTTTGGAGCGGCTCGCCGATGCAAGTCGGAGCACCGTGAGCGGAGGCCGTTGGGAGGTTTGTTTCAAGTAGCTACTCCTCATCCAAATTAAATGTTAATGCAGATCCACCCTCTAATTCCACTCTGTGCTGTGCTAATCTTTCTGAGAAGCTTTAGCCTGTGGAAAATCAGTTCTGCAAGACATGAAGATATTTCACAAATCATTATCTTGACTGCAAAAAAGAATAACTGCTGCAGAAATATGTTTTATTCAGTTGCATCTGGGCTGAAGATAGTGTACCTCCAGATAGGGTGTCTTTCAACTTCTGCTGAAAGTGGTGAAATGTAGGCTTCTGTGTCAGACAGAACATTCTTGGGCAAGATTCTTACCCGTGATATTGAAAAAGAGCTTAGTGCTGTTCATGGGCCCTCTGCAGCCAGGCTAGGCAGACCCTTTACCTGAGATCTGGAGGTCTCAGGGTTTTTCCTGAGGATTTGCTCTTCCTTCATTTTAGGCAGGAGACAGTATTTTATCCTCGTCATGCAAAGTGACTTCTGACTCGCCCCTCCTGCCTCCCCAGCTCTGCAAGGCGCCAGCTGTGACAATGCCATTGTGGGCACCCCTGTGTGATCAATTTGGCTCACAGCTGTACTCAGTGTCAGTAGTAATTATAAGGGTTAATGTGATTAGTTTCACTTGTAGTATTGGTAAGTATCTGTTGTCGTTGCCCTTGGCAATAAATTTCCCTGTAGAAGTTCTTCAGCACACTGTTTTATGGTACCAATTGCAATCACGGTAGGTAAGGGAGCAGCTACGTGAGGAAAGTTGGAAATAAGGGCAGAGGAGAGTGGATGGGTAAAATCTCTTTTATATGGAGTAAAATGCATAGTGACTGCTAGCAATAAGAGGTATAAAGAATCCCCATAGATAAGACTTTTACTTCTGATATTTCTTCCCTCTCAAGATTGTGGAAAAATACGGTTTATTTCACTGAAATTAATTACTGACTAGTGGTACCATCTGGGTAATACCAAAACTCATATATGAATATATTTGCTGTTGATACTTTCTGTCTCATTCAGGCATTGGTGGCAAAAGCATTCTCTTCTGCGCAGTGATCTGGAATGTATTTAAGTCTGTTTCATTTGTCATTTTAAAAGGAAAAAGCAAGAGGCAGTGGGTGAACTGTCTCTTTCCCTCTTGCTTTTATGAACTGAGCAGGAAAGTGAGATGTATTGAAGTCAAATGTGAGAAATACTTTCAAGCTTAATTTGCCGTCCAAGAATGATACGATTTAAGCACAATAAATAATGCGCGTGAATGTGCATTGGTGAGGGAATCAGCAATTTAAATGAGTTTATTCACACAGAGTGAGACATACAAAATTAAAAAGACTTGGTTTGTTCTGCTGTTGTAGCTTAACAGGGATGTGTGGAGTCTCTCAGATGCCTGAGGTTTTAGGGATTAGCATTACTCCTGGAAAGGGGATTTGTTCCACTGAACATGGCTTGTCGTATTTCCATTAGCACAAAATACTGTAGAGCTTATTATATATGGTATGGGTTTTATCTTTACCTGAACTGTGTGTCTAGTGCATGTGCACGTCTGTCTCTTCCTTTCTGCTTTTGGTCTCCTTCCTTTTCCTCCCTCTCTTCAGGAACTTGCCTTTCTCGCTCCAATACGATTTTTCAGCCTTTTGCCAACGCCTTCATCTTTGCACCGAGCATCCGCATTTCCCTCGAGCTGCTGAAATTGATTTAAAGCTGAAAAGATAAGAAAAATGGGCAAGAAATACTTTCAAATCACAATTGAAGGTACGAAGGGAAACCCCCTCCCTAAGATAACTTGGTTTTTGGAGCCGTAGCAAACAGGAAATATGTATTTAGTTCTTGATATGGGCAATCTGCTGAAAGGACAGGCGTGAAAAGTTGGTTTTCTTCCCACTGGCACAAAGAAGACTTTTAACACAAAGATAAGAACACTGAAGTCCAGTTTTTCATCCATCTGGATGCATGTAATTTCTATCAAAGCAGCATTCTCTCTAGTATGGAAATGAGAAGGATGTTAGGCTTGTGTACAGATTTTTGGATTAACTGTCGCATAGATCTTTTTTTTTTAATGCACATGTCTGCACACCAAAATGACGGGTAACCATACTGTCTTAGGCACTCTTACCTTCCCATCCCCAGACAGACATTTTGTTGGAAAGCCTATAAATAGAAGCTCTGTGAGAAGAGCAGAGGAGGACTTGATGTCCTCTTGTCCTCTTTCCCAATCTTATTTTTTAAATTTTGTGATTACGTTCCGTTCAGCTGTCACAGAAGGGTGAATTATTACTTGCAATTCAGCGTGCTCAAGTTCCCGTCGCAGCCATCCTGGTGCATATAAATTGCTATCAATGGCTTCTTTTAATTTTCAAGCTAAGCAAGCGGCAGATACAAAAAGACCTTGCGTATGCTTCAACTCAAGTGCCAATTAACACCTCTCTCGGGCAGCGTGGAGCAGAAGTGGGGGAATCGTGACCAGGTCTCTCCGTTTTTCAGCAGCGAGGCCTCCTTCCGTTTCGGCAGCTGGAGGAGCTGCAATGGCGGGCTTTGCCCCAGCAGGCAGGGACACAATGCTGCAGGTTTCTCTTGGCCGGGTGCAGTTCGTTTATCTTCATGCTTCAGCTTGCGTTTATGGGAGCTGGCGTACTTTTGCAAGAGTGGGAATGGTAAAGTGATGTTTTCAGTCCCAGTTTGGCTGTAATTTAAGCTTTTTATAAAAAAAGGTTTTCCAAGGCCTCACGTGAGGTGTCTCCCCTCCATCTCCCCCCTCACCCCTCCCCTGCCCTTTTTATTTTCTGGAGTATACTACATATTTTTGAAGGAATAACCTTCTGCCTGTGTGTCTGCAGCCAAAGCATTGTAATAATGAGAAAATGTAGCAGAGCCAGGAGTGTCATGGTCTCCTAAAAACATTTCTATCAAAACCAAAAAAAACCAAACAAACAAAAAAACCAAAAAAAGGAAGAGAAGAAAGTATCCTCCCATGACTGCTACACTGGAATAGGAAAAAGATACTTTCTGCATTGTATTCGCATAGCTGCGTGACAGTCGAAGCCAGTGGCTTCAGAGTCCTGCTCTGCTGGACATGAGCACAGGACAAGGGTGCTCCCCGGAAAGGTTTGTTGGGAAACCTAGTTAAAACTCGATGCTTTATATTCCGCCCCCCCCCCCGTGCCCCAGTAAAGGTTATTGTTCACTGCATGTGATTTTTAAACGTTGACTTGTGACAAATACTCAAAGTTATGCCTGTTGTAGGGGAATGCCGTTAGGTAGCTTTAGGTGCATTTATCCAGGCCCTTCATTTTTATGTTTTCATTAGGTAGATAACTTTGTATTTTCTAGAATTTTCTTTAATTGGACACATCCAGCTGTGTGCATACAAATGCAAATTCAACTTAAATGCGTTTTAATCCCATACTTTTTTTTAAAGAGAAATATTATTTTTTTAAAAAAATTGACACTTTTCACTTAAACGTAGTGAGCAAAGGAACCTCACCAAAGCTAGTGAATGAAACGTTTCTGGTCACTGTGTCCCAAATATTTAAAGCTACTTTTTGAGGTAAGATCCCACTCAAATTTTGAAAAGAAAGAGGCAGGTGTTTTGACAGTGAATTTCAATTTTAGGTATGTAATTATCTTGAAATCTGACCCAAACTCCAAAGTTTAAAAAAATGTATGTCTTTTGCATTCATAGATCAGAATGGGAAAATAATTTCTCTTGCTTTTGACATTCCCATTGAATTTCAAACTTGTAATGAAAACTAGAACTTGCTGCCTGAACTGACACCAAACATAACCAAGGAAAGAGTTTTCTAACCAACAGAAACTAGTTACCACCAGTTGGGTAGCTTAACATTTGTTTCACTGTAAAGAACAAACCCAGTATGTATAGGTATTAATATAGCATGGGACACAGAAAAGTGTGTAATGGTTGTGTGGACAAGAGAACAGGTATTTACCTTGTAGTTTTACTTGTAGTTATAAAGCAGCACCTTTAATTCTTTATAAATTTCTTTGTTAATGAGTATTTTAGTATAACATACATTTAGGCCTTTTCATGAGTTGCTAATAATGTTATTTTTAGCAGGTTTTCTTTTTCAATTTTTTTTATTGCAAATATTTATGCTTCAATTATTTTTTTCATGCCTTTATTGAAAACAGAATGATAGAAAAAGAAATAGAGTCATTGAATGGCATGAAACTAATTTCAATACTAGGCTACTTTTAAATTTCTTTAAAGTAGTTTGACTGGTGGCTGCCAAAAGAATAAAGCTGAATTTCCAGTTCACTTTATTAAGAAATTCTACTGGAACACATAACAACATGGATATCAAGGTGTAGAGCACTACAATACGATTGAGATGTAATATGGTAAGGTACAATAGGCAGCTGCAGATTAGTGTTAGTTATGTTTTTTTGTAAAGTTGTTCTACCAAGCCACTGGCTGAGCAGATATAGTGCAGGATGGTTTTCCTATTTGAAGTCACGGGAAAGCAGATTTCCTCAGTGGTTAGTAGAGTTAACAGCACATACTTTAACTTTTAAGTTTATTTAAGATATTTGTTTATACGAGTGCTAAATTTTTAAAATTCTAGATTTATAATGCTAATGAAGAAAACTAATCCTAAAGCACATAAAATGTATTTTGATGATCCCATGGTAACTGTAGTATTTCCTCCAAAGTATTACCGTGGCTTTATTCACCATATTAATATGAAATGTAGGTAAAAAATTGTTCTTGCAAGCTGAAACTGTACTCTTGTGTGTACTAGCCATAGCCAAGAATGGTGTTGGTTTCCAGAACATTACTTTTTTGGCTGTTTGGCACCCAGCTGAACTTAAATATGTACTAGATGAAGTAGCTCAGTCTTTGAGGTAGGGTGTTTGGGCTCTTGATGCTGGGTTTCTCTTTTTGATTCCACTAGTACACAGGAACACGTAGTCCACTTACTGTTTTAATATGTAAAACTTTTATTTTTAAGTGTGCTGCTTAGTGAGTTTGGGGTAAGGACGTTTTCAGCATGTTATACCCAAGGTTCTCACATTTAGAAAAGGATATGGTGGTCATGATAAATAGTTGCTGTTTAGCTTTATAGTGTCAAGCTGCTACAGAGCCCTTGAATGGGAAGAGAATATGAAATGTTAATAGAATATAGCCTATAGAGTTATTGGATTTTAGTGAGTAGTTGTGCTCGGGGGACTCTTGGAAGAGACACTTTTGTCATGGTTGCTATAGAATGAACTCCACAGCCCTCCAAAATGGTAGTAGTTAAATATCAAGAGACATTTCAAGGATGCCTGATGCTATCAATTTGACCATGCAGTGATTAATGCAGCTTGTTGTACTCATTAAATTGAGAGATGCAGCAGGCTGAAGTGTACAGTATTGATCCAGTTTCAGTCCTGGTAAAAGATATATGGAGGAAATATTAATGGTGATATTATTGTGCATCGTAAAGCGATGTGCAAAGTGAACAGGTCTGTTAAGCTTTAGTATTACATAAACTATATAAAGTGCTCCAAAAATAAAGGTACATTTATGCTTAAAAGCAGGGCAGATATTTTATAATGAAAACAAATGCTACAGCAGAAACAATTACGTTGTAAGTCACTGTTGTGATTGTTTCCTTTATACTGGGTGCAAGTGATTCCAAACTTCCAAAGATGACGTAAACAGTAAACCTGAACTGTTGTTCTGTGCAAATTGCAAGTGCAATGAGAAATAATGAAGCTCAAAAAGAAGTATTGACTTAAACCCTTTTTCCTTTCCTTTTCATCTGGCCTACAAAGGTCCCCATCAGCTGGCTGCCACCTGATGTGACATTTCTTCTCATCCTTTGCCAACGTCTGGCCTCACTGTGGAGCAGTACCGGTGACTAGAAAAGGTCAATCATTTTCCTTCCTGGAATTGGTGTCATTTTTCCCCTACGCAGTGTCACTGTGTCTGGGTTGACACCGTGCCTCGGGAAGCCTGGCCGGGATGTGTGCTCCTGGGAGGTTTGAATCCCTGCTGTGCAGCCACGCAACATCACAGAAATAGTCAAACTAATGAAACATGGGGGGGATTTAAACATTTCCAGAAGGCTGGTTGAGTGCTTTAGAGTTTACACTGTGGTAAATGTACTGTATTTCAATTATTTCCCAGCCATTAGTATGCAAAGCTTAGCATTTCTGGTTAACATTTGATTTCCAATGAAGGAAGCAAAGGAAGCACCTGCTGCAAGGAAACACAAGTGGGCCCTAAAAATGTTGCCATGAAAATTTACTTGCTCAAATTCAGTATGTTTTTCTGGCACTTTCCAGTGATTATGAAGCTAAAGAAGATGGAAGCTGTGGCATCCATCTGTTAAAAATATTAGTTGCTTTGGAAGAGAACGTCGAGAATTGTGTTTGTTTATCATAACCTTAGGAAGAATATACGTCCGCTTGGCAGCAAGTGGGTGGTTTGATAACTTTACTTGTGTCAGAGCGTGTAGTGTAGGGCAAGAAGTGTAATGGGAAAAAGGTGAAATCTGTTTTCCTCTGGGTTTCATTTTTGCAGCCATAAGAGCATACAAGAGTGGGTGCCGATATCCTGGTTTATCCCGTTCCTTTGGGCTGTTAACTTCTGTGCTTTCCTAAACGAATGCCACAATTTGCAGATGGCCTATCGATCTTCAAAATTCAGAATTGTAATGTTGGGTGTTTAAAGTCATATACTCTAGATATTACTGAGGTCACAGGCAAGTGTCATTTTATATTGCTACAACTTGCCTGGTGTTGTAAAACTTCTCATTCTTCCATGCCAAGAGAGAATTCGCTCTCTCTATCCAGTCTCTTCATGTTTCGGGCCTTAACTTTGACTGCTTTGTTGCCACGGCAACTCTGCCATGCAGCATCCTTCTACTGCATTATTGCTATTCCTATAACTAAGGAGTACATCAAATAAATTAAACTTGTCAATCACATCTAAAAAAAGATATTGAAGATGTTTTATGTCCATTTCCAATACTGTAGCAGACAGGCAAAGCACTGGTTCTGGACTGCAATCCCTGCCTTATTTTCTTGGGCCTCATTACTTATAGCAATCGATGCACTGAACCTGGTGGGAAATACTTGGTGGCTGAAAATAGTAACTTCCTCTGGATATTACAAATACTATCACTCTTACACTCTTTACTGCCAAAAATGTCCTTTTTTTTAAAAAAAAAATTTAATTCCTAATCATGGAAGTAATTAGGTTCATCAGTTTTCAATATTTAGTGCTTAAACTGTTGTATAAAAACAGTTACCTTCCTTAGGAGCCTGGGCCCTAATTTGAAGACCAGATACCGAACAAAACTCCTCAGTTGCTTACAAGCTGTGCTCTACCTGCTTCCTGCAAACATTAATTTTTTTTGGTGAGGTGTCTGTCAAAACCTGTAAACATTATTCCAGCCTGGTAGTCTGTAGAAAAGAAAAAGAACAATCATCCTTTCAGGGAGCTGTCTAGAAAGTATCTGGTCAGTGAATGCGGCTGACATATCACATTTAAATATTGAGACATTTTGTATACAGCAAGAAATGCCAAAATTAGCAAATGTGTTATTTCTCTAAGACACTGTTGCAGATAATTATTTGTCGCCATTTTATATATACTTCATTTTCTAAGTGAAGCGTTTCTTTTACTTTTGTCATACTCTGTAAGGAAAATGAAAAAAGATTTTGCACACATCATTCTTTAGCTAAAAATAATATAATTTTAAGAAAACGTAATCTACTGCAAATCATGTTTACTATTATAAGCCTGATAGCTGGAGGCTTTTGGTGTATTGTTTGTAATTCCCAATCTGAGGCTGTGCTGAACACGATGTAATTTACTAGAAATCCGTGTAACTCATGGGAGGGAATACAAGGAATTCCAATATTCTCATCAACCCTAAATTGGTCTGAAACAATATTAGTTGTTTCCATTTTCTTCTGAGGAAAAATAACAACCCTTAAACAGATTTTTCCCTCATGCAAGGATAGCCTATTGTCTTCCAACGTTAGATTAATGTGTTTCTAGTGTGATTTCAAAATAAAAAATGAATAAAAGTGATTTTAGAATTAAATAAAAGTCAAAGCCCATGTTTTTTTTGGGGTAGCATTGGCTTTTGTTTGTGGTGGCTATGAAGCACTGCTGCTTCCCGTAGATTTGAGTGTTTGAGTGATAAAGCAGCGTGTTTCTGTTGCATTAAGAAGGTAAATAAATATATTACAAATTTATTGAAAAAAAAACCAACCCATAAGAATTAATTTTTTGATTGTGAGCATTTTGCAAGTGATTATCATTTTAACTTCTGCCACTGGTGGAATTCAGCCATCTCCTGCCATACAGGTTATAAAACTTTTCCCCAGGTCTGAAAAGCCTATTGGTAAGTACCATCAGAGATGCTTGCACTGGTAATTATGGTGATTTCTGTTTTGCTAATCATTGCGAGAAGTCAGGTGGATAGAATATATTTTCTGGACATTTAAACATACTGGCTTCTCCACTAGGGACAAATACAACTATCAAAATACGTCCTGAGTAATCTGTTTTAACGACTCTTTAACAGGTAATGAGGATTTTCCTTTTATAGGCTGGGCAGAGTAGTGAAGTCAGCTCTGACTGTTATTAAAGCAGCAGGAGTGCAGCCGTCCTCACAGATGTTGAATTTCTCCCCTGCAGAGAACTTTTTCTTCATTTTGTCCTGTCTCTTTGGTTTTGTTTGTGGGCTCAGTAAACTTTCCTCTAAGAACAAATCTCCATTAGCTGTAAGACACCAGTTAGGCTCTTTGGTCATTCAGGATGGATTTGTAAGTGAAGGCAGGGCAAAATCTAAACTAATATTTTGAACTGGTATGAATCTAATATTGCAGCAAAGTTTGTTCCTCTCACGCTGCTTCAAGCATAGGTTTTGATGCGCTCATTTTGATTCCTCCTGTTTTGAGCAAGGCTGACAGAACCTTGTTAACTGTGAAGTGCTAAATGTAGAACAGACACCAGTATATAACCTTCCCCTCCCCAGGGAACTGAAGAATGTCTTTTGTCTTTTGGGCATTGAAATTCTCAAATAAAATGCTGCATTAGTATCACTTTGACAATGAATAATATTCCTGCTGATCTCTAGGGCCTCTGTAAACCCTGAAGCAGGGATTATGCATTCTATTCAATGCCACAGAAAGTTTGTTCTTAAATAAGCTATTTTCTTTTATCAAAGGAAGTGATAAGAAACACAATAAGCTGTGATGTAGCCACTATCATAATAAGGAATCCTGCTCATGGAACCCTTCTTTAAACCAAAGTGTTAGAAAAATCTTCTTCCCCCTAGACCAAACAAACAATTAACAAATTCTGTGAAATAAGTGACAGCTCTGCAAGCTCTCATGGTGCTCCTGGGAAAAGGTATTTAGGTTTCCTGTAGCTCAGAGCACATACAGAAATAATTCAAGGCAAGGGGTGGAAAAGTATGGGCAGAAGTTTCAAGACAAGTTACATCAGAGCAACTCCAGTCTCCCTGATGTAATTGGTATATCAGTAACAGCAGAAGTTAGAAGTTTCCTCGTTCTGCATTCTAGCATGGTTAAGTATAGCTGGTGTAAAAGAAAGAGTACAGTTTCTTCCTGTTGTCTCTCTTGTTTGTGTCTTCTTTATGGGAAAGGAAATGCTTTTTTGGGGTAATTAGGAGAATACTTAGGAGCTGTAGATTGATTGCCATATATCACTGCATAAGGATGTTGAAAGTCACACCAAGGGGGCTTTCATGACAGGATCAAGCAATATTTAACTCCGAGAATAATCAGGAGTATATTATAGAAGATATTTGTCGTACATTAGAAGCCATTTGAGAAGCTGAGTAAAAAATAATTTTAATACTGTGTTGGTTCCATTGCAGCTTTGTCCTATTTTCATAAATCTGTGTTTTTGAAAAAAATACATTTATTTAAATTTTACCTAGTGATAAGGCTGAACCATAGAAGTCTGTCAAACTGTAAACCGCTCCATTCCATATGTGACCCATTAAAATGTGACACTGACCCATTCATGTGGCACTTCAAATAATTCAAGAGTATGCAAAAGCCACCCCATAGTATGTAATTTGTGAAGTTATACAGTGGCAGGCTGCAGGCACGTGTGCAGGAACATAGTTATTTAAAGGTATCGTTAAATATTTCTCCTGGACCATGACACAGTTTTGACTTCACCCTCTCAGACAACTGGAGAGTTAATGTGAGCATCCCCAGAAAACATATTAGATGTGGCCAGCTCAGTGCTGGAGACTTACTGATTTCTGTATGGACCATTCCAGAGGATTTGGCCCCAGTGATAGAGAACAGCTCAGACTATTTTTAATTTATTGGTACAGATGTAGCCAAAAAGCAACTGGGGCCGTTGTGGGGACCTTACATTGCCAGGTGTTCTGGAAGAAGCATCTTTCTGTGACCAGAGCTAGTCAGGTAACTCTCTCACACATAATGAGGTCCTTGAGAAAATATCAGAGTCCAAAAAGGTCCTGAGGGAGCATTAAAAAATGAGTTGATGAAAGTTGCGAGTTCACATTTTTAGTAATTACTTTTACTGATGTTTAAATTATGGCCCAGGTTGACGCACTCTTTATACCACAGGCTAATGTGAATCAAGTTCTTTACGCATACAGCGACCTAAGGAAAACTTATGGTTTTGCATGGTTTGGTCCATTTGTAGAAACGGCTTCAAACAGAACATTTTAAGGCATCAGTTTGATTTTTTTGTTTGTTTGTTTGTTTTTGTTTATTTTGCATATGTTTTTGTTCTGTGTTAAAAATGTGTTTGTAGCTATTCTGTGTGCCTGTAACTCCCCCCACATTACAGCAGAATTTCTCTGGGCAGTCCCCTGTGTTTTACACTTTTGGCCCCTGCCTATTTTAAGAAGGAAACCATTTTTCCCCAGGAGATTCTGTATTTAAGTTTTCAGTCTGTTAATGTATTTCTTTTTACATCACAAGTTACTAGAACTACTCAGGAATTATTGTTTTCTACGAAACATACTGTGTTAGAAATGTTTGAATTATTGAAACCAGACCTTTTCTTGGGAATGTTCTAGTTGTGAGGGGAAAAAATCATCAGAAATATACCTCTGGACCAGATTTTGTGGTCAAAAAAGTAAACAGGCAGAAGAGAAGAAAAAAGAACCTCCCCAAATTAACGTGCAATCTGACACCTAAGGCATTTTGCTTGTGATGTAGGAAAATGGCACAGTAAGGACACGAACCGGGTCACTCACAGCCACACACAAATATCCTTTTGCTTGTAAAGGAATAATATATCTTTTCCAGTTTGGGTGGTGTTTTTGTTTCTACTTTTGAGTTTTTTGGTGTATGAAAATTTTAGGAGGTCTCATTTCATCTGGGTGGTGATAGGAAAGTTTCTGAGTTTTCAAGAAGTTTCTTGAAATGGTAAAGAAGGTTTTTTTGAAGCTTTAATCATTACGCAGTCTGTTAAAGGCACTGTAGCTTAATGATCTATCTCTGCAGGAGCTGTAAAGTACTTTTAAAAATCAGATTTAGAATAGAGAATCGTTGCATTCTGTGCAAACTCATGCTTTTCACAGCCAAAAAAGCAAGCCTTGCTATTGAAATTACAACTAATAGCCACTTTTGTATTACCTTGAGGTATTTGTAGCATGTGTCGGTGAGACTATACTCTCTCCTATTTATCCCACATCATTAGTTTAACAGGCGCTGTAAGGGTCTTTGTGCTTGATTAAAATAGGTGCAGGTGATAATCAGCTGCAATACCAGAGTGGAATATTTACGCTTAATATCTTTAGCATGCAGGCCGTAGCGTGAGTGAGTCCTCCTCGGAACATGACTTCAGTCTTCCTTCTCTTGGCGTGTGTTATCCCAAAATATGGCAATGCTAGTTTGGAAGATGGGATCCAGTAAAAGTAGATAATTACATGACCTTGGTAGCTTTTGAAGGAGCTCTAACCATAACTGAAATAACTGTCAGAGTTTACTGAGAAGACTGAGCAACTGCTGATGCCTTGCATATTCACGTCTTGTAGTCCAATCTTCCCGGCAGGTAAATCACACTAAATCACTCACCAAAATATATTCTCTGTGTGAAGTGGCATAGGTGGCCTTTTGTGAAAATACTGAGAACAGGCTGCATTAGAGAAACATGATATAAAGATGAAAGTCTTTCATGTGGCTTCATTAGAGGAATTATTTTATGTTTGCTGAAGCTGACAGCAGTACGCACTGTGGCAGGCACTTCGCTGTCTGCCAGGGTAAGGTTTTGCTGTAACTTCAGTGCAGCAGAGATTAACTAGGCTGTAATCCAAAACCAACCTGTATCAAAATAAACAGACTGAAAAAAACCATTTAAGGACTAAAGCGTGTGACCTTGTCCTTATCTGTAGCAAAGTAAACCAGGAGAACAGCTTCTTTTAGCAAGGGATTTAATACTGTTTTGGCAATTTTCTCAAAGCTATTCTTACCTAGAGGCAAAGAGCGTCCAAGGTACAACTCTGATTAAATCCTGGTTTTAAGAGGTTTAACAGCTTTTAACAGGCTACAAAGATGTGCCTGTGCAAGTGGTATCTTGCCCATTTGATCAGCTTTGATGCAGAGAGCAAGTATGTGTGTAGCTGAGGTCTGAGATGAAATTGCCAAAGGTGCAAAGTCACTTAGGTCACTGAGATTTAGGCAACCGGATTATGTCCTGGCCATTCAGAATGGCTCCAGTTTCGTGAATAGTACAATTTTAAATTAATTCAGTTAAAACTATGGAAAAAGCTGAGTTTAGTTTAAGTGTGATTTATCCTGAGTTAAGTGCATTCACTAAGAATTTAAGTCTAGTTATACGTTTTTAAGCAGAACTGAAATCAGTGTTTCAGAAGTTGAGTTACAGTAGAATATGACTGTAAAACAGAATTGAAATTTTAGATGTTTCATGTTTTAAACTTTTTGCTAAAAACAGAAATGATGTAAATGATGTAATAATGAGATGTTTAGTCTTAAAAACATTAGAAATTTTGTAATGCAGAGCTTTGCTTGAATAACTGGAGCTTTTCTCAGCTCAGAGCTTCCTTCTTTGCCAAAAGTCTCATTACTCTTTCAGATTCTCGTCTCCGCTTCCTCTCCGCTTCCTCTCCGCTTCCTCTCCGCTTCCTCTCCGCTTCCTCTCCGCCTCCTCTCCTCTCTTCTCTTCTTGTCCCAAAAATGTTCTGAGTCATTAATGAAGATATTAAACAGTAGCAGTCCCAGAGTTGACCCCGTAGAGTATCCCACTATGGACTTTGTGCCCCTGGTCCCAACCCTCTGAGCCCACGGTCTGGGCAGCTACCACTCCAGCTCAGTGTCCATTTATTTGGTACATCATCGGTTTGTCAGTGAGGATCCACTGGACAGCAACATCCATGGCTCTCCTCTTGCCCACCAAGATAAACCCTTGGCTGTAGAAATAGGAGCACCAGTCACGCTCACACAATCATCTTGGACTTGTTTTTTTCAGTCCGCCCAGCTGTGTGCTCGTAGGCTGACGTGATTAGAGGTGGCAGATAAGAACAATTTAACTTTTGTTTACTGTAGCTTCTCAGATTGTTTCTAATCTTGCACTTTTTTGCCATGATAGTCGCTACCTTAATGAATGTTGTGGAGTAGAAAAAGTCTTAACTGTATTATCAGTACAACTTCATGTAGATTAGCTGTTGCTTGTACAGCTTTGTCTCAGACTGTTTTTAAAAGCTTACTGTCTTCTGGATGCTAGTTACAATGCAGTAATTTTAATGGATTTCAGGTAAAACTGCTGCTCTATTTTGAGCTTAAACCCGTTGTCAGTTGTGTTTGTGTACTGAATGAATCAAAATCTTGCAGGAAAAAGAGAAGATCATGTCTTTATAGGCTGCATCAGAATGGATGGCTGAAAGGAGGGAAGGAGTGGCAAAGAAAATGTATGCTGACAATCATAGTTTTTTTCATTTCCTGTGTGCTGAAAATCATAGTGTTTTCATTTCAAAGCTCTTGAGTTTAGCTGTGCCAGCTTTATGTCTTACAGTTTCTGTGTGCATGATGCATAAAGCCTACTGAGGAAAGCCGGGGCTTTTGATACAATACTGAAGGGCCATTCAGGGTAAGGGGACTTTCTATAGATAAAGATAGGCTATAGATATTGTGGTGCAAAGAATTCCTGATTACTCTAATTGAAAGATAATTCCTTGATGACACATTTATAAGAAATTATGCCCAAATATGTACATTTGGCTCTACATGGGGCCCTGTGAAAGACAGTTATTTAAACTTCATTTCAGTTTCTAGTGTCCTGAAATGTGTTAGAATTCCCTTGCAGGGAATGTCTTCCACTCTTACATTTATTTACTGATGTTCAAAGTGTTTCTTACTTCAGAAATACTAACATTCATTATTACTCAGTGCTTCAGTCTCATGATTGCACTGCACTGGTGCTGCAGCGCTTAAGCTTCTTGTTTCACATGTCAGATCATACAGATTTTTTTTATTTTTTTTTTTTAAATTCTGTGTAATTTGGGACTACTGTGTCCTTGTCAAACTCCGTGTTGGGTACGAGTATTAAGTTACTTTTTACAGTAACCTTCCCTTGTAGTTTCTGCTTAGTACTGCATTTTTTTTCCTTGTTGTTTCTTGGTGATGCTGTGTACTGCTGGAACCTTGCCAAATGTAAATGCAGTTTCCAGTTGGTGTTTGTAAGCAATCCTGGTTCTGTGTGAGAGGAAGGCATTAAATGCGTTCTGGATCGTTTGCTCCTCCTCGTTAGACAGGCAGATGCAGTGGGACACTGAAACATGAGCTTAAGGATGTAAATTGGAAAGTAGGAGGTTGCTTATATAGGTAATGACGCTTAGTTCGGCAGCTAAAACATTGAAAGGTATATCTAACAGTACCTGTCAGAGTGATGGGGAAGAACAATTTTCCCCTCTGCTTGTCTGTCACATATGACCCAAAACACACCCAGAGAACACACTGCATTATGAAATCTAGCTTTCATAATCTCTCATCAATACTGGATAGTTTGACATTCAAAAAATTCACCTCATAATTGAAACCCAAAATCTTAATCTTCTAACATTTTGCTGTACTTTCCAAACTTGATGAAGAGTCTCAGTGTGCTCCTGTGTTTGGCGTATCTCTGTGAACGTAACATCTGAAATAAAATCAGTGGCGATGAACGAGTCTCAGTAGCTTTTAGGGAGTCATGGGATTGAGCAACAGTGGCCCAATCATGTCCTTGACTGTGATTGCAGCAGTGCTTTTAGGAAGTTTGGCCTACGCCAGTGAGCTGGTGGGATGACGCTGAGCAGGGCTGAAAATGGCAAACCAGATACAGCTCTTATATCTAGGTTTTCTTGTGTTCAGCTGGAGCTGTGGCAACCCTCTCATGGGAGAAATCTGTGAGATGGGGAAAAAACTCTCCTGTGTACCCTAGTGAGATGGTCCTTACACCAGCCCATGAAAAGTGAGCAAGAAACTTTCTCCGAGACATCTGCCCTACACAGAATCAGAACAAAAAGTGCAAAGAAATCATAATAAAAGGTTTTCAATTCCTTAGGTAGCCTCTTCTGTGGTTACAGGGATTTTAGGTATCGTCTCCAGGAGATCTCACTATAAAGCACCAGGTCAAATCCTGCATGTGTCATTTGACCAAATCTTCCCTAGATTAGTGGTTATGTTTCTGGAATAGGACTCAGAACTAGGACGCACACATGGCTGTGATTTACTGACGTAGATACTGGGGCAGAAGTCAGAAGCTACCGATGCTGTTAGGCTGTTGTGCCCTTCAATGTTAGCATGGCTGTGTCTCCACAGGTTCTGGTTCTGTAGCTGGGCAAGGGGATTTACCCTTAGACCTAGAGGATCAGAGGGTTAAATCTGCTTTTTGTACTTTTAAAACCTACCTGAAAATCTTCTCCAGATGTGTTCTATCATGTGCTTTCTGATGTCTTAGATTTTGCTTTCCTGTTGTAACATACCCATAGCCTGCTTAGGATTTTTCTGAAGCTGACTCTGATCTGAACTTTCGTGAATGAGCAAAGGCATAGACCCTTTTAGACCAGCAAAGAGATTTTAAATGACCATCTCAAAACCTCAGGGGTTGTCATTCTTTCCTAAAATTAAGGGAAGGTTTGCTGTTATTCATTCCCCTAAAAGTAAGTAAAGGTTTGCAAGTATGGGGCAAAAACAGCAATAGGAGAAATAATTTTCCTGCTCCTTAGGGCTTTTAAATTTATGTATATTCAACCTTTTTCCCTTGCTATGAATTTCTGATGTCCCCCTAATTGCATAAAAGAGGCAGAATATTTTCTGCTCTGATCTTTGCAAGTGCATCCTGATGAAGTCAATTAGGCACTGATTTTCAATAATGCTAATGGTCTCTCTCTTTAAATGTTACTGTTTGCTGTGAACTGCAAACACTGTACTTAAGGACACTAAAATCAGACATGTCAATTGAATTTTGCACTTGGAAGTTTGGCTCAACAAAATCTTGGGTGAATTTCCTTAAAATTCCAGATATTTTCTCCATAGGCTTTTTCAAATGACTACATGAAAATGAACGCGCTCGGTTTTAAAACACTTTTAATTGAGAAATGAGCTATCTGCTACATTAACACTGCTTAACTTGATATATTGATTTCTAACCTCAATGCCATTGGTTCACTAATGTACACAAAGGTTACAAAATGTGAAACGTTATTCATTTTTAATAACAAAAGCATTTATTCTCAATGGCAAAAGGAACATAAAAGAATCACCTTTCATCCCCAGTATTTAGAAGTTTAGGCCTTTAAAGTAAGATGTATGGTTATCAAAGGTGAAAACTGTTTGACTTTTTTTGCATGACATCTAAAATATTCATTCAGTGCCAGAAATGCTATCCAGCGGAAACATCAAAGGGAGCAGGGCTCATTAGGAGAACTCTCCTGACTTTGACGCATGCCTCCAACATGCTGAAGAACGTTCAGAGCAATGTGAAGGGATCTATCATCCTGACTCCTGGAAATGTCACTGTGAGCAGCACAGTTAAACCACTGCAAACTTCTTTGAAATTCCTATGTGTATTTAGGAAAGTTTAATTGGGATGGAAATACAGTTACAGCAAACACTGGGATAACACTTTCCCTCCATCACTTTGTGACACTATTGTGTGACAAGCTTCTTTTTCTAACGTTGAGTGTCTCTGAAACCAGGTATATCAAATGCTGCTAGTATTCGCCTTAGTGGTAAGTGCAGGTACGCTGGCGTTCTTAGCAGTCTAGTGGAGTAGAATGCAGATTCCTATGTATAGAGGTATATTTGAAAAATTAGAGTCCATTATTACTTCTGCCATATTTTGGAAAGTTGTCCTGAGGAAGCAGTGAAAGTATTGTTTCGTTTGGATAAATTAGTCCAAACCACCTTGTCTTTCTGAGGTGCTTATTCTGGTCTTTATTAAATTAGGTTTTGAGCACATCATTTTTATTCATAACATGCTTGTTGGGTAGAGGCGAGTGGTGGTGTCTCCAGTTTAAAGAAAAAAAAAAAACCAAAACAAAAGAAGGAAGAAAAGGGTTAAGGACAATTATTTTTTTTTTTTTTTAGAGACACAGTTTCTTATTTACAAGTGCCTTAGTAGAGTTGGTGATTGATTAATTTGCCAAAAACCTTGAGTTTAAGACTAATGAAACTAGCAGTAGACACAACTTACTGTGAATGGCAAAACTGATTTCCTCCTTCATGCTCTCTGTTTGCTCTGCAGTTCCACGGCTTCTCTTTAACTCACAGTGCCTGACTTGGAGAGCGGAACCAAAGGAAAGACACGGAGTAGACCTGAGCTTTCAGAGCTTTTTCCTGTTGGGAGAAGCAGGTACAAAGCAAATAGGAATGGCATTAGCTACTGAGTTGTAGGAGAAGGAAGGTTTCATAGATAGCTTTTTTAAAACCCTGAAGTCCCTTGTGAGTATGGCTTTTTGTTTTCTGATTTAATTTTTGGCTTTCTTTTCAAAGAGTTAAACTGCTCCAAACTGAAGAACAAACATTTGATTTAAATCAACTATTTCATTTGATACAAGTCAAGTTTTCATTTGTTAGCTTTCACACCCCATGCCCATGTGTTGTCCTAGGTTAACCTTACACGAGATCCGAGGCACGTAAGGAACTGAACCACGAAAAATCAATTATTGACACAGACTTTTCTCAGCAGTGCCTAATGATGGAACGAAGGGCAATGAGCACAAAATGAAATTCAGGAAAATCTGTTTCAACATAAGAAAAAACCCCTCCTTTTTCCTGTAAGGGTGATCAGGCACTGAAACAGGTTGCCCAGAGAGGGTGTGGAGTCTTCCTCCTTGAAGATATTCAAAAGCTGTCTGGACGTGGTTCTCAGCAGCTGGCTCTAGGTAACCCTGCTTGAGCAGGGGTGTTGGACAAGGTGACATTCAGAGGTCCTTTCCAACCTCAACCATCCCGTAATTCTGTGCATAAAAGTACATAGACCCTGTGGTGAAGGTGCCACACATTTTAATGACAGAAAAAGTGTTGTGAGGTTTGCTCCCAGTGAGGTGGCTCATTTTCTATAGTGCTAAGGTAGTATCCTGTTGTTACTATAGGAACCCAAAGGTTTTACTGGGAATAAATGTGATAAAGATACAATATTAGCAACATAAAGCTGCACATTTTTATATATGTATGAATATAAAAACTGGTCTGCATTACTACTCCCTCAAATCCCACTAAATTACATAATTTTTAATTAAAATAAATAGTCCTCTTTTTCTTTGCAAATCCTATTAAGGAGATGGCTAGGCCAGAGTAATAATAATGGTTGAGAACTATCCACTACAAGAAACCTTGATCTATGGGGGGCACTCGCCCTTTTAAATGTGGTGGTAGATAGAGTACTCAAATGTGGCAATTCCTGCATTTTTGGATGTTCCATGAAACCAAAATTCTTCCTGCTTGTGTCCATGAAAATTTTCGTAGCAATTTTCTCACACAACTAAAAGTCTGCTCCTAGATTCCTAGTTAAAAAATATCTGAAACTGTAGCTGTGTTAAATCTGTGCAACCATGTTGTTAATTTGAGCTCTGTTTAGGTGAAACTTGCTATATATGTATAAAAGCATCATTGCTCTGAAACCTGGTGTTTACCTGCTGGATTCAGACTTCCTGTGTGTTTTTCTATTTAAAACAGAAAACAACTTTTCTGCAAATTCTTACAAGTGTAAGCAGTTTCCATGAACTTAGGTTTTCTCTGTTCCTGGGAAGATGACGGGAGTCACTTTCTAGAAGCCAAAGAGAAGGTAATCATCTTCCTATGTTATAAGGCTGCTGCCAGGTCTCTGTGGATCCTCAAACGATAGCTGCTGGAGATGGTGACAACTCACCTTTAGCCCAAGAGAGCTGCAAGATTTTCCTGAGTGATTTATTTCAAGAAATTTGTATTAGTCTTATACCAGCGCTTATGCTGCATATTTGCTGTAGATAATTTAAATGCATTTGGTAGACTGCAGTAGCTACTCGGGACGAACGTCATGAACGTGCCTCATGAAATCACCGGTGTTTCCAGACACAAGGAGTGACAGCACTGGTCACAGCTTATCAGTTCAAAAACACTTTCTGCAGCTGCATCCTTCTGAGATACCTTGGAACAGCCAGGGTGACAGAGAAAAGTTTCCTAGGAAGCTAGGGACGCAAGCCCACACAGTTTCTGTGGCTTTTCAACAAGCAGCTAATGGGACCTGAGGTCTTGATATTGTTATAATATTCCGTGGCTTCTAATGCTGTTCCAGGCTGAATGGCTGCCCTGCATGGAAAATGTGCTTAGTGTTTCATCGCTGGCACTGTAACAACTCCTGCCTACCTATATCACACCCTGTAGGTCATAAGGGAGCTATTAAATCATACCTTAAGTATAAAATTTGCAACTTAGTGTATCTCTTGAAAGATTTTGAAATCTGGACAATGTGTGGCCAGCTGTTACTTCAGCCTGGAGCCTTCTGAATCCATTCAGAAGCAGGTAAATACTGTGTTGCTTTGGTAGACCAATTTATTCTTGTGCACATACATCAGCCTGCTGCAGCTGTTGCTAGAATAGGAATAAAATACACTCAAAACATCAGGTGGGTTGGGCTTTGGTTATCAATTAGTGTTGGTTTTAACATAACGTACATGTGGCATAAGCAGGTGAAAATAAATGAAAATTAAAGGAAAATACTATAGTTGGGTTGTTTTCACTGAATTTGAAATAAGCACACTCTGTACTTACATACTGCCTTACGTACTGTCAAAAGAGAGGATGTTTCTCTATAGTAATTCAATTATTAATAATTATTAAAAATTTTTAATCCACCTCAGCTTTTCTGTGATACTGCTTATAACCATAGCAGTTATTGAATATGTCCAGCTGTTGAGATATGACACAGTTTTCTGTTCTCAGGGAGATTAGTTCCTTTGTATTGCATCTATTACCTGGACTCAGAATCAGTCAGTAGGTCAAAAAAAAAGTCCCTTTATCCATAAGCAAAAAGAAGTGAAGTAGTTCATATAATTTTGATGAAATTGCTGCATTTTCTTAGTTTTTCAGTTGCTTGTGCATAGTGTAAAATAATTAGTAATTTCTGAAATTTGCCAGTATCTCATTGTGTTGCAATCACATCAGGGTTTGATCAGTAGTAGCGATGTAGCAAATATTGACCAAAGAGAAGGCAGATGTGAACAGCAGTAGAAAGTGCTATTATCATAGATATATATATGTAGGAAAAATTCTACATGTTGTGAGTCTTATTGCTGCTTCTCATTTCGTGCTTAGGGAGATGTTTCAGCTCACTGAGGAAAAACTACGTCCAACAATCATACCAGTGACTTGCACAGGTTGTGTGGAAGGATCATGCCCCTTGGAGTTTTTTCTACACGGCTTTATCGCTGGTGGGATCACCCAAGGAGCTATGCGTGGATACAAAGCAAGGCATTGCAGAAAACGTAGGTACGTGATGGGAAAGAATCCCAAACAAAATAAACTGGTTTGTGCAAACTGCTTGCGCACTGTAGGTTTGAAAAGTGTATTCTCTCTGGGATTGCCACAATTAGTTTGCCATCTTTCTAAAAGGTTTTTAGCTTTGTTTGATAAATATTGCATCCGTTTTTTAAACTGGCAGTAATATTGTTCTATGTTTGTTATGCTGCTGTGTATTGTGAACGTTCCTAATCATCTCTTCAGACAGAGTTTCAACTTGATCTGCTTCAGCTGCTGAAATGGAAGATGAAACAGAATTTTGAGGGCCAGGTTACCTTTTAAAAAATATCCTTGACTGTATGGCACATTCAGATACTATAGTAATGACCGGTAGACTTATAGATATTTAAACTGTTAAGCATACTTAGCTAAAACAATATCTTTTGTTGAGAAAAACATTCTTCCTCTAAAACTTACATTGTGCATTCTACAATGGAATATAACAGAAATCAAAAAAAAAAAAGCTATTAAGTCAATCCAGGCCATCATTCCAGGGAGGCAGTATTGTTTGCTGCATTGAAGTTTTTAGCTCTAATTGGAGCTACTTTTCAATTTCCCATACAATGGGGTTTCAGCTACATCCCTTGGGAGATTATTTCACAGTACAATAACTCTGCTGAGATGTTTTGCTGATATCTGGCCTAAATCTTCCCTCCTAATTTCATCCCATTGTTTGCTGTTATAGCCCAAGGTATCACACTAAACAATTCCCCTTCTTCCTAAGTGGTTAGCTTGTCAAATATTTCTGGACAACTACATTCACACTTAGTTCAATTCTTGCTTGTTTGGTATCTAATCTTAACATTTCTGTATAGATTTATGCTCAGTTCCCTTAAGCTTTCTGTGGTTAATCTTTTTTTACTTTTTTTCTTTTTTTTTTTTCCCCCTGTCTCTTCCCCACCCCCCATTTGTGGATAGTACATTTTTGAAAGCAATGGCATCATCTGGAGTGCGTTACAGGACCTTGCAGATTGGTGCTCTCATGCCACTCGTTGAGCTGTCCATGGGTGCACTGGCTTTATTTTTTTTGCCCTGACACATTGCCATTTAAGTTGAACTGCATATACACCCTTCTAAGTTTCTTTTTCTCAGGCTTACTGCTTTCCAAATCTTTCTTTCCTATTGCAGTTCTGGATTGTTTTCCTATTAGGAAATTCAGGAAATACACACAATTAAATGGATAAGTGTTTGTTGAGTTTTGTCCTTTTCAATTTTTCTGATGTCTTGCTGTAACATGGATGAATAAATTAACATTTATCACTTTACTTTTTTCTTCAGTACTGCCAAGATATTGTTTAGGATTCTCATATCAGTTGAGATAATAAATAAAACAGTCATCTTATTGCGATGTGTCACTAGATAGATAAAACGAGTACTACACGGTAATGAAAACTGTTTTGAAAATATTAGTGAGGCTGCTACATTTTTATCTTTCCAAATAATTCCCCAGTTGAAAACTGTGAGTTTTGGAAGAACAGAACTACAACTGAGTCCGTGAATGGAATTTATAGAAGTCTCACATCTGATTTCATATTCAATTACTCTAAGAATTTTTTTTTTTATTTTATTTTTTTTCCCCGTTGAGGCTTGCAATTTTTTTCCACTTGATGATGGAAGAATCTCAGCTTTCAGTTTTAAAAGATTTTCCCTTTCAGACTTAATTGACTCTAGAGAAAAGTGGAAAATATGAATCAGGAGTTTCCAAAAGCAGAAACAAATGTGCAGATTAAAGGAACCGAAGGCTTTTTTCCCCATCTTAATTTACTGATATTTAAGCAAGTTTTCAAATTGTATACATTGATCTATAATTTTTAAATGCTTCCATGTGTCTTCACAATGACATGAGTGTGTGTGGTCCTCTTCTAGCTCTGCTTAGAAATAAGTAGTTGTCTCCAGATCTTCTATGGTGTGATCCTCTTTACTCACAAAAAATGACAAAATTCTTACACTGAAGGTGAAAATAATCAAACAGGAGACACTGTTGTCCCCAGCACAGGTTCCAGTCACTTTGAATTCTCACTCTCAGAGACATATTTGCCAAAATTCATTCTTGGTCCTTACTCAAAATCCTCAGGCTATTTCATTGTATCTTCCTGCAATGTTAATTCTCAACAACATGTCTCTTCTTCCATCAGATAGAGATAGGAAGCGTGTAAAATGGTCACCATGATAGGATGTTAGCAATATTTTAGGAAAGTTTGTGTCTCAATATATCCTATAGCTGATACACTCCATCCATCCCGTCCCAAAAAATGTCTCACATATTTTCATTTAACTCAGTTCCCTTCCTTTGGTAAAACTGGGATGAATCCTCTCCTGCCATCACAATTTCCACTGACACTATTAGGAGAATAGTAAAAAAATTTAGCAGTCTAGAAGGATATGTCTTTTCATCTTTATATAACACATGTGAATATATGTTCTCTTTTTATAAGATAGTTTATCCTAAGTGGTGAACTGAAATAAAATGTTTTGTGCATGTCATAAAATGAGGTGCTAGATTATAGCATATGGTGTTCCTCTGATGTACATGTACCTTCACATACTATTGTGTCTTTTGCACACAAACCGTGACATGTATGCAGTGCTAACTAGATGACATATTTGTTGCATTAGGAAAAGCTGTGTTGTATTTCTAAAGAAAAGTTCTTAGGAGCATCTACAGCAGCTTGTGTTATGTTTTGCAATTTTATCAGCTACTTTATGAATTTTTCTGCAGCAACAGCTTTTAAAGGACAATATGGCACGGTAGAGGTAATTCTCTAAGGCTGTGATTACCAGATCACTAAATACCCAGAAGCATATAAACTATTCTTAGGGCTGTCAGCTTCCACTCCTGAAGCTATGGAGATGTCAGCTAGAGACAGGGAAAAAGACATGTTGTTATAGTCATGCTCCATTTCAAAAGACACAGGAAACCACACATCAAAAACTGTTTTAAGGGTAGCATATGAAATGAGATGTCAGCAATGTTGCTTATATAGCTTTGAAAGTAACTTCAGAAGTTTCAAGAAGATTCGTTCTATCATCTGTAAACTGTAGCAGCAGCCACAGAGATCGGTTTTATTCACCTTACATTTGATCATAGCTGCTCAAAACCACCAACAGCTGCAGGTTCAAGATGAAAAGAACGTGAGCTCATGATGTTGCATGTGCAGAGAACAGGTAGCTGAACTCTGAACACAGACGTTACTGGTTACTGTCTTGATAGAAGTGAAAACTACTGAGAGATTTTGACATCAAAATCTCTTTATGGTACTTCATTGTCTTGAATTAGTTATCATGATGTAAAACTCTGTACGTGTCAAGATAGGGATGGCTCTTAGTCATGGTAGCCTGCCAAAATTAGCTGTGTACTCCATCAGCAAGGATTTCTTTTTACTAATTAAAATCACACAGAAATGGTATTGCAGGATTTTACTATGTAAAAATGTAGCTGTTTGCTGTAAAGAGATGGCTAAAAAAGTTGCTTACTGTAGCTTTGGTAATATTTGGTGATTGAGTAAAATTAATTTACTGGGCAGCTGTGAATTGCAGTAGTCAGACACCTAGTTTGTTTCGATCTAGACAGGTTTGAGTAGTTTTTTGCTTGGATAGTTGACTTCTCCATCTATGTATAGTAGCATATGCTACAAAATCCGACAGTTTCTATAGGTAACATTTCCTCTGTATCATGGTACTTTGTTATCAGATGAGCTGTTTTCCACAATGGTATTGTTTGTTGTCTATTCACGGTAAGAAGGATAACAATATGAAACAGTTATCATTAATATTTGTATCAAAAAATAAGGCTTTCAGAGAGGTCATTGTGGATAGCACAGTTTGTTAATAGGGGAAAAAATGGAATGGCTAGGGAAAACACACAAAAGCGTAAATCTAAGTCTTGGAAAAAGAACACTTTATAAAAGACGAATAGTTCCAAAAAATATTTGGAAATAAAAAGTGAATTTGGATCAAATTTGAAATTACAGTTGTTTATGGAGTCGATTAATATATTAATGCCAAATCAAGGATCACAATATCATGAAGTAATCTAGATTTGGGTTTCTATTGCTCTCAAGGCATGACTACTGATAATAAAACATCCGCATATACAGAAATCTAATATTATAAAACAAGTTACTATTAAACTTAGTTTTGTGTTTTATAACATCATCATAGGATTTGAGAACCTGATTGCTCCTGGAAAAGGTGGTGCTTGCATCCAGTATCACTGCCTGCCTGGGCATTTCCTCGCATTGGCATTTTTGATAGCTATGCCTTGAACAAGCCAGTCTGGTTTAGTCTTTGTAGTACTGCTGATAGTTACATCAAAACTACATGTAAACACTTTTTTCCTCATTGTTGCAAAGTTACTCATGTATTATTGAGATCACCAGAAGTACTTTTGGGTCTTTGGATAAAATGTATGAGAAGCTGTGAAGACTGTAATTTGTATTGGCACCTGCAGAAGACTGTGTAGGAGTAGTGACAAAACAGATCTTCTGATTAAAACGTAGTTAGTTACATGATTGTGATAATGGCAGTTACTTGTACAGATGGGTAAAGCATGAGAACAAAGCCACAAAATAAAGAAATGAAGCTGTGAATACTGAGGGCGCTATGTATGAAATTCTAATGAATATTCATGTAGCAACTAAAGCAACTGCTGGCATAGGGCACTAATCCTTTTGCAAATACCAATTAGCAGTGAGGTTGTAAAATGGGTGTTAATTTGCACATAGTATCAAGAGTTAAGAACTCTAGATAAACAAAGGCTTTCTTAATCTGCAGAAAAATTCTGCACCATGAATCAGATTGCAAAATAAAGAAAAGATTTGAATCGTATTGCAATTTCTAAACAGGTTGCAGAGGCGCAGTCATTCCATTGCGAAGATGAACAGTCCTCCTAAATATTACCTATACAGAAATCAGCAGGAGGAACACACTGCTGCAGGATTCAACTCATTCACTAAGTTCAACTCTAATGGATGTGGCATATAGAAAGGGAAAAATGTTCTGTCTTTCTTTTTGTAGATGTGTTCGGGAATGACAAATGCGGTGGTTTTGTACTGATTCTGGTGAATAAATTACAGCTATTAATGTATAGTGTATAGTTGGTGCTCTTGCCATTGGAGGCTGAGTATGTTTTGAACCGAGGAGAGTTTAACTACTAGCACATGTATGTGATGGGCTGTATTGTTTTGTGTATTGAGATTTGAAAGCATTGTGTTTATGGTACATGCTCAAAATATTTAGAATCAAATAATTTATGACTTTCTTAACGTAAGAATAGAGAGACAATGTACATATGGCTACTATTGATGAGTCTATACTGGCTGATGATGTGGACTGGATTTATAGAGCTACATAGATATGTTAGCAGTTGAATTCGCATTTAATACGATCCTATACAGGCATTTAAGTAAAAATTATGTACTGGACTTCAACTAAAATTCAATACATGTTCCATATTTTGATGAATTCACACTTTTTAAACCACTTACTATCTCTCCAGATATGTTCCTAAGTACTTTTAAGAAGTCGTAGTCATGAGAGTGACTATTGTTTACTTATGGAGCTGATATGGAAAATTAAGATAAACCACAATGTAATGCATTACATTATGAAGATACAATTTTAAGCTGACAGTTTTAGATGAAGCATGTCCTTTGGAGCAAGGCTCAATCTGAAGATCGACCCCAAAGGACTCTTGGTGTCCTATGTCAAACCATTGGCAATGAGGAAGGTAAAGAGCGTAAGAAAGACAGCAAGCATAAAGTGCTATGTTTTGTTTTGTTTTGAATAATTCCCATCTAATTATCAGTTTAGTGGGCTTATCTGAATCATCATGCTTAATAGCCACTGAGGGACCAGATCTCTTTTCCGTAAATTTATCTAATCTCTCTTTGAGCCCAGTTCAATAATATCACGGTAGGAATATGTCTGTCTCCCACTGATTTCCATATGCGCTCAGGCGGATAGCAGTGCAGTGTGCCCAGCAGTATCTGGTACTGGGATTTCAAGTGTTTGAATGTGTGTGTTATTATTTGTTTCCTTTCTTTTCCACTGGCGTTTTTTTGTGCATAAATGAGTCAGACCAGTTGATGGCTTTAAAACACTGAGGAATCAGTGTATTCATGCTATTTCAGTGATTCGCTAGAGTGTAGGTGTGCCACAAGGGAAGGAAAAAAATCGTGTTGTCTTTAGAGAAACATCTATACAAACAGATAGAATCTCTTATTTTTTTTTTCCCTTTAAGGCATTTCTCTCACCCCTGTGAAATTAGTCTAATTATCTGTTAATGATTAAACTGGTGGTTCAATGCACGTGTTCTGGTGTGATGTGTTGCAGAATACTATTTTTTAGCAACATGGAATCAGCATAATAACAGAGTTCAAAAACAAAATATAAACATTCAGGGAAACAATTTATGCATGAGAAATGAAGTTTTTAGGCAACTGAAACTTATCACTGAAACTGACTAAGTTTTGCAATAACATATTGCCTAAAAAAGGGGACTAGATAAAACTGAAACAGTTCTGATTTTTTTTTTTTAATTTTTTTTTTTTTTTTAACATTGCAGAATGTATCACTGGGTACTTTGGTTCCATTTGCAAAACAGAGAAGAAAGATATAATACCATCACATCTGACATCAGGAAAGTTGCCTGGTATGAAAAGCAATTTTGTACCTCCTATCTGAATGATTAGGGACTCGGAATAGCATTAATCCTCCCAGTTTGAGCTGAGATTTTTGGAACTGTTGTCGGACTATGAACCAGTTTTAACTATAACTTGTGTCATTAAATCGGCATAGACCATGCACATTATCCATTATTTCAGTTTGGTCCATTAGTAGTCATACTACTTTACTTCCTGGATGAAAGAATTTTTGACAACTGATATCAAATTATTTTGTCTTCACCGATGACTTTTAGAGAAATAAAAAGCCAGTGAATATTTTAAACAAAAATACGTGTGCCAAGACAGCTAGAAATTCTCATGTTCATTCATAAACTGTCCCAATTTTGAGTGGTTTTTGATAAATTGGAATGCAAGCCCCTAATTAGCTACTACAGATGGGGGGGCTTAGAGCAATATCCTTTTTAAAATCAGAAATTAAGATGTCAGACATATGTTTGACAAATTTTATTTTAAAATTTATTATTGTGGTTTTCTTAAAGTTTGTAGAAAAAAGGATATCCAGCTTTCACTTGAAAAGAGAAATTGACTTATTGCACTATAGTTAGATGCAATATTCATTCTCTGCAAATACTGAATAAACTTTGAGATTTCATTTTCCTGTCTATGCAGAAACTTGGGCATTTTGGAAATTCTTTAAAAAACTCCTCTGACTGAAGGAGGACTCAAAGTAAGCCTCAAGCTCACTTGCAAAGCCACATAAAGGAATGGCACTTCAAGGAACAGTATGTTTGCCAACTTTATTTCTAGGTATTGTTAACATAACTCTTCCTGCAGTAGTGGCTTCTATTAAATTTGTTCGCCCTTGATTCAAATGACATAAAATAGCACTTTTAAGTAATTTCTGTGTAAAAAGTAAAAAGCTGGAAAACTTTGGAATACCAGTAAAAAAATATTTCTTATATTTAAAAATTGAAACTTTTTTTTTATTTATTTCTTCTGTTAGCCCAAGTCTTAATTCAAGTTCCTCCAAAAAATCCCTAAAAATTTGCAAGGCATGTCACAAACGTGGTTCAATGTTAAAGTGAATTTATACCAGGTAACGGGTATGTAGCCTGTGCAATAATTTCCTAGTGGAAATTATAGGCTTTAAATCTCAATTTGGGGAAACCATGCTGTGTTTTAATGTTACCTGTATAAGTTGAAGTTGGGGGGAAATGTTTTGACTGACATCTTGAAATGGAAGTCACACTTATACTGTCTTTATGACATGAATTTATGACAATTTGTGTTATAGGCTTCAACTCAGCAATGATACAAAAATCCTCCTTTCACCTTATCCAGATGAAGAGTAAAATTGCCTAGATGTATTTAAATGAAAAAGAATGAAATTGCATCAGGAAAGTTAATTTCAAGATTGGAGTAAAGCGTTTGAGTCAAATTTGCTCTGTGCTGTCGGTAGGGTTGAAGTACTGTAGAGACACGAAGTAAGAAATTCAATATTTCAAGAACTAATATCATAAGGAAAACAAAGCAGATAGGGAAATAATCTTTCAATCAGAAATTTTATTTGCTCAGATGTGTCGCCTTGTGCATACTCACAGGAAAAGATTGCTCTTGTTAAAATAAGATGATGTTTATAAAATACTTATTGGACACAACATAATATACCTGACAACTTTCAGGAAGAATATAGATGTGAAATATGATGTTCAGAAGGACACATTCCCGGATAGGATGCTACCCCTTTTCACTGCAATGCCAAGAACATGTTTAACTCAGGTTTGCGATAAGCGCAGCTAACACGCTATGAAATTATTAGTTAAAATGGGATGCAAATTAATTGACAGAGTGAAAGTGAAAAAAGCGGCTGTAAGAAATAGTCAGTGTGTCATTTCTTCCCAGAGTAATTTCAGGATGTCTAGAAATTGGCAGGAGGGATATTATTTATCAAGCCCGTTCCAGAAAATGTATAAAATATTGCAATGCTTATCTCAGCTGGCTCTTTTGTGCGATGAAATAAGTACGTACAACAACTGAAAACAGGAACAAACAGTAATTCTTTCCTTTACACAAATAGCACTGCTGGCCAACATTAGCTCACAATACAAAAAGAGAGCGCAGCCCAAATTGAGCCTTCGAGTAGGAGGAAATGGCTGGTAGTGCTCTACTGTGTGCAAAGAACAGGGAAGCTTTCTCAGGTAACGCTGTGGCCGCTGTGCAGGCTGCGGCACTAAACAGTCAGCCTGCTAACGAGGGGAAAGGAGAGAGCCTGTGAAAGGGATGGGACAAAGAGCTGCAGCAGTAGGAGCTAGGCTGCTGTTCTGTCTGACAGTTCAGATGACTCCTGGGTATATGTTTTATGTACGTCTTAGCTATAAATAGCAGAAGAACTTTCCCGGGACACAGCATGGCTATGCCACGATGAGGAACTCGATTTGCAGAAGCCCCAAAGAGTATCAAGAGCAGGAGTGCTGAAGGAACTGTTGTTCTGTAGTTGGATGTTTTTCAGTTGTATTGATTGCAGCACAAGCATTTCAGACTTAGAAGATGACATCTGTTTCATCAGCATGTTTTTTATTTTATTTTATTTTAAAGGGAAAAATTGTGTAATGTTCAGGTTCACATCTTGTCTGTTTTGCCCGCTTTGGAGGTCCACTTACACGACAGCGATGGGAACTCGTGGCAAGGTGTCTGTTGCCAGACCTAGTCCATACAACTTCAGTTCTGTAACACAATATAGGAATGTAACTGTTCTTTTTAAAGACTTGGATAACCTGAATATCCTGTCCACTTTGCCAAGACAAATTCTGCAACAGGATCTTTGACTGTATTTTCTCTCACCTCACTTTTGATGTCTGCTGTGCTATATCTGTGTCTTATATCTATGTCTGAGCTACTTGCCTTGAGCTCCCTTCGAAAATAAGGAAAAGAAAAAAACATTCTTAAGGTACAGTTAATTTAAGTGCTCATTTCGTTCTGCTGCCTATAAATGGACTTTTCAATGACTAGCTGAGATGGAAGCAGTTTTTTGTTTAATATAGGTTTGTGGGAGTTTTTTTGTTGGGTTTTTTTTGTTGTTGGTTTTTTTTTGTTTGTTTTTTAATTTTGCTGTAGATGGCCACAGTTACAGAATCACAGAACAGTAGGGGTTGGAGGGGACCTCTGGAGATCATCTAGTCCAACCACCCGGCTAAAGCAGGGATCATCTAGAGGAGGTTGCACAGAATCTCATCCAGAAGGATTTTGAATATCTCCAGAGAAGGAGAGTTGGCCAGATGAATCTCAAATGGCAAGGCAAGAGAGATATCTTTGTTTGTTGTTTTTCTTTGTTGTGGAGAGGAAATTTTAACTTTCTGTAATGTTAACACATGTTAATCCAACTGTTCAATACTCTTAATATCTAGTGAATTATTCATTCAGTGGATGAGTACTTTCAGAGAATTTTATCACCACTGAATAAGGAACCTGAGTATTTTCTGTTGGTATTTCATAGCTACACTTTTGCACAAATTAGTCAGCAGAATTGAGCATTCAGTGCTGATAGGATCTTTGTTAATATCGTGATGTAAGTGATACATTAACCTAGGCACTAGAAATGCCTTGTATTTTGTAAGTGGTCTGTTAAACAAACAAATGCACAATATGAAGTTCTCTAATTTAAAAGGTCCTTATCCACAGTATTCCCACACTGATGAAGTTTAAGCATTGGTCCATGAAGATCTATGCTCAGTAATATGCCAAGTGACATAAAGCTGGTTCTTCTCTTGCTACAGAGAGAAAATGTAGCTCTCATCTAATATGTGCAATGCACAACTGTGAGACACATAGTTTGGTAATGATTTATGATAAAAAGGATGTGTACTGAAGGCAGCTTAGAAAAGACTTCTGCTGAGCCAACATCTGCTTTTCAAAAATGAATGTGGAACACAGTTTCTTGCTAGTGTGCATCACAGTGCTAGTAGGGCGGGTAGAAGGGCTATTCTCTTTATATGGATTGCAATCCAAACCTGACATGAACTGAATTTATGTTTTAAAAATATGAACACGAATTGAAATGTAATTTAATGAAAATTGAATAATGTAATTAATCATATTCATTTCTAAGGAGCAAGCCACTCAGAGCAGAGGTCTTCAACAACTTAATAGTAATTTTCAAGAACGGCAGTAAGAAAATGTAGCTGCAGGAACTTTCCATGACATGTCAACCATATGGTGAGATACAGATGCAATTTTTAAAAAATGTGGGAGCACAAAGGATGACAGTGGAATGCAGATATGGAGAGTGTTGCTGAACCCAGAGGGTTTCATAAATAACGTATGTTAAAGGTGTAAGACACTTATTATAAGCAACTATTTGAAAAGTGTTCTTTTATTTTTTTCTCTTTTATAGAAAAGTTTTGTAACTTCCCATAGTTATTATTTAGCATTTCTGTCATTTGACATTTTCGAAACACTTTCTCAGGATGACATATATTATTAGGACTTAGATCTACTAATTCTTAACTACACATGTGAATGAAAATTTGATTTCTAAATCAAGTTTTCTGAAGAGTCCTATGGATATAGAAATATCTGCATAAACAAAAAATGTAGAATATTCTTTGAAAAGGAAGTGTTTGTAGTTTTAGTGATGTCTTGCATTTCCCAAAGAACCTTGGGCTGTAATTTAATAGTTCCAGATTTTTGCCTTTTTTGACTGTAGGAATCTCTCTCATGGAGCCCTTCATGTGCTTGCCTTTATGTATCACTATGCATTAAATATTCGGTCTAAGAAAGGCATCCGTTTAGGACCTTTCTTCTTCTCAAGTTTTGTCCACTGTGGTCCTTACTCTGGTAAGTCACGACTGGCAGGACTTCTCACAACCTCTGTAGCAACAGGTTAAGCATTTTCTTTTAGCTCTTGTACGCAATCATAGTTGAATCATGGCTCCTTGAACAACAGCTACTGTTCGTCATTGATTCTAGAAGAAAGAGTTCCCAGCCACTCTTTTCCATCACGCTAATGATTTTTTCCCCATATCATATGCCCATTAGTTATTTTGTATTTGGGAGGGACTGCCATAGCTAGGCCAGTTCTCTTTAACATTATTTAATCCATCTGTTTATTGTACATGTACATCAAAATTGCAGAGCTGTAAAATGGATTGAAAAAGGGTTTCTTAGACTAGGTCGAAAGTGAGAAAAAGACTTCTGGGTGAGTGTAACATGGTGATAATATTCCACAACATAAAGGAAGCCATAGATTTATTACTATTATAAGTTTTCAAAAAGAGCTAGGAGCTTTCTAAGAGACATGTACTTCAGCACAGATGTTTGGGTGTGGCAGCGCTCATTGATGTAAAGGTAGAACGTTCCTTCAGTACACAAATTACCATGTGATATTTTATTGCTTGAATCATTGAGTCAGCCAGACATGGAATTATGATGTTACCTTTTCTTAAAAATCACAACACCCAGATTAGTCCCTGCTGCTTCTGTCTCCCTGTAGTTTAGCTCTGAATGTCTATGCACCCTTTGAAATCTTCCCTATCTCAGTGCAATTTTACATGCCAAAGGTATAAATCCGGGCAACAAGATTGTCAGAGCTGCCAGAAGACATTTTCCTCACCTTTTTTTGTTCTGTCTTGTGTATACTGAATTAGTATTGCAGCAAACACACGTAAATATGTGTAAGGCAATACCTGCCTCTGAAAAAATCTGACAAGTGAGGGCTAATGGTTTTAGCAAGTTCAGGGAGAGTTCCACCTGGGAATTCATATGTTGATCGCTTTCTACAGGAACTGTAGTCCACAGAGCAGAATATTCTGCAAAACCTCTGTGTTTTTGGCTAAGGCAGGTCCCTCTGGAGGGAGATGGAATTTGTGTCTGCCTGGGCATCTCTTGGAGGAAACGAAGTCCTGGGAAATGGAGGGCACCGAGCAGAGTTGCTTGTAGCTCAGACAGTGCTTTTGCTGGCTGGATGCAAGGACCCAGCAAGGGGGATACAGTGGGCAGGTGTCAGTTATGAATAATCACTTCTCATTTCTGCTCTGCACTCCCCAACTTGTCTGAGCTTTCTCCACTTGAAATTATTTCTCTAGGTTTTTATTCTAACCAAACCTGGCTCTGCTGCGTTTGAGCCTTGATTGGGTGTCTAGCTATGTGAAAAACTCTAGGTAGATGCCTGCAAAGCTGGATGAATTGAGGTCCTGTGAGAATATATTTTAAAGCTAACTGTTGATTTTTAGATTCATAGCTCTGACCTATAGTGAAGTTGGGTCTCTTCCTCCCAAAGTGATCGCAGTGCCAACTGAAACACTGAGAACTTCAAGTAGACCTAAGTCAGTGGAGCTTCTGGATGCTTTTAACACCATATGTAGGGTGGGAAATGATAGAGAAGACTCAGAGGAGACCTCAGTTAAGTTTTAAATGAATGAAAGGCATCTGCAAAAGAAAAAGTGACTATTTCTTATCACAATCATAATGACAAGAAAAGAAGTAACAATCTTCAAACTGTTATGAAAGCTGTTTAGAAAGTTTAGAAGTCTAATTCCCCCTAAGTGCCACAATTTAATATCTACATTTATTTTTTAAATTGGCTTATTAATAGAAAAGAACTGGAAACTGTTGCCAAGTGCGCGGTATCCCCTGAAATGTCATTCAGAATATTTCCACAATCGAAAGAGCAGGTTTACTTTTTCTTTTTGTGAATTAACAGCAGGAAAGTGTTGGTGTTTTATGCTATTTCATCTTTTGGGTATTTCTGTTAAACTTATAAGTCTGTTTAGTTTTAGTTTAGTTGCATGCCTAAATTTGCTTTTTAAAGATAAGGATGGGATCTTAAACGTATTGGGTTATGATGTTTACACTATTTGTGGTCAATTTTGTATTGCTTTGTCTCAGCTATTCTTGATAATTCTGCTTCCCCAAGGAGATTGTCTTTACAGGTCTGTGTGGATCGGGAGAGTGATGAATTGCTACTCCTCTCTTATCCATGAATAGCTATATTTCATGTTTAAATTCCACATGCAGTAATAACATTGTGAAAGATCAGTGTATTTCAATACTAGTTTTAAAAGCCTGTAGATCCATTCCTGAAGCAATAGTATCTGCCAGTTATATATTTAGTAGTACAGCAGAATTCCATATCTATGACTTAAACAGGGATAACACTGGTGATATCTATTGTAAATTATTAGCTATGAACCAGCTGGATACCTTTGCTTTGTGGTTTACTTATGGGTTGTGCTTAAATCTATTTTTTTAAGCTACTTAGTAGAAAGCAGAGATATTTTGAATTAGAAACATCCAACTAGAGTCGAAGAGCATGCAAGAGCAAACAGAATTTTGTCTTTCTTCTACTTCTATCCTCACTTATAAGAATAAAGTGATTCTTCACTGTTGCTGCATGACCTTTTTCTTTTGTGAAGAGTCCATGTTTCTTCTGAGTAGAATTAAACATCTCTGCTGAGGAGAAGAAACATCAGATTGCAATTAAAATAATAGCAGTCTTCCAACTGAAACATTAATAACTTTTTTTTTTTTAAAGGCAGCATTTAATGTTCCAGAACAGGAAGTCATATAACATAACCAAGTTCAACAAACAGTACAGAAGGCAGGATGTTTATTATTAGCATCACATCACCATATGACAGTGACAGGTGGTGATCCACAAATGCCATCGCAGTCATCAGAAGCAATGTGGGGAAATGAAAAGCTTCAAAAAGTGCAATTTTACAGCAGTATAAACTGATTCAGACCTATTATTGTTAGATAACTGTAAGATAAATTTCAAAGTTAATATTTATGGTATCTGGAAACATGCTTTTTGGCTTATTGGCTATGTAGGATGCTGCATCCTGTATTTATAATGATTTGCAAGAGCACTGGTGCTGCAAGCAGACCTAGCAGTCATGTATTCTAGAATTTCCTAAAATAACACCGTGTCCTAATTTTTCAAGAGATGGGAGGGAAGAAATTTATGTAAAAGGCTCTTAATTAGAAAATGTAAAATTATGTTTTAAATAGAATTCTGTTTCAGAATTTCCCAGTAATTTCACAATTTTATTGAGCTGTAGTTAATGATTTTAATTAATTTCATTTACAATATAAAAATTGTAAAATTGACATTGTTTTTTGATCTATGAAAACATACATTCATATTGTTTATTTCTAAAATACGATGTGAATGTGGTGATAATAAACACAAAGAAATTTGTAAACTCCTGTGTATGACACATAAACAAAATAAGTAGTTAGAATTTGCCAGTTGTGAACTACTGAGAAGGAAAGAGTTCTTGATTTGTATGTCAGCCATTTAGTGCTAAGAATATGCTTTTCTTTCTGGGGTGTCTCGAAAGGGAAGATATTTAATATCAAACAGTGCCCTACTTCCCTTCATACTTGGTTTCTTTTTTTTTTTCTTTTTTTTTTTTAAATTTGAGGCATGCTAGATGTACTTTAAAATAAAGATCATAAAAGAGAGCTAGGATTGAGGCAATGATGCTTTTATCCACCAGTGGTGGGTGTGGATATGTTGGGAACAGAAGCAGCGAGAACAGGAGGTGCTGTGCCACCCCCTCATCTGTTTCGGTCACTGTGGTGTACCCTTCTGTGGCGTTTGGTGCTCAGCTCCGTCGCTTAGCTAGAGGTTAAATTCTTAACTGAGAAATTAGAGCTCGAAGTACTGTGTAAAGGTCATACAATTTGTGATTGTGAATAACTGGATAGTTCTTGATTACTCATGAAGATCTTGGCATATCCTGGAAATTGATGATCTTATAAAGAAGTTATATTTTAGAAACTCAGGGATCAAAATATATCTATGTAAGCAATCACAGAGAGCTACCTGAAAACAAAACAATATCCGAGAACTAATTGTCCTTTCTACTTGGCAAATATTTACAGATGTGAAGTATTTCTGCGACTTGTGGTGTTCATTCATGAATGATTCATGAAACCCTATAAGCTGAAATGTGCTGAAATTTTAGGCTTGCTGAATGCTTGAATGCTGTAAACAGACTAATTTATTTGCTTGTCTTTTTTTTTTTTTAAACGCAATAGAATCTTACTGTAAGAAGCTGTCGAATGTGTTGGATATAACTTATATCCACTAAGTGAGGGTTTTTTTAAAATTAGTAACAAATCTATGATCTCCTCAGTTTATAAATACAGCTTGTCTGTTGTGAATTAATGTTATGTAAATTAATGCATACTGAAATGAGGGAATAAAGGTAATGCAGACTGAAGTGCACTACATGTGTATTTACTTGTAGGAAGATTAGACTGAAATATAATGAAATTGGATATTATTATAAGGTGTTTTATTTTTCATAATAAGGGTTGATCAGCAATGTCATTTCTGAACACCCAGAACTGAATTTGCCTTATAGTTTTGTGAAACATCTGGACAAACGCTGGACATTGTTCTAAGAGTAACTCTACTGTTTAAAAGCATTCTTAGTGCGAGTGTTGCTTCTTAGAGGTTGTAAGGTTGTAAACATTTAGTCCTTAGAGTCCTTAAAGCAGATACTTCAAGTGTTTGATACGCTGAAACAATTTCAGGGAAGTGAGATTTTTTTTTTTCCTCTTATGCTTTTTCCCCCCTCGTTTTGAATTCTTACTGTATCTATCCTTAACCATACATCCTTCATTGTCCTTCATTTCTTTAGAGGTGATTTTCTGACTGTTTTTTATGGGTTTTTAACTCACACCTTCCATTCACTGATGCTGTTGAGAAGTAGATTATGACAACCAGTCTGATTTGCTCTTAAAATGTATCTCAGTGAAGGTGCATGAGTCTATCCTCAATCTAGAATTGTATTGTAGCACATAAACTTTGTTCACTTTGTCTCATCGGTGACTCTGAGGTCTGGTAACACTGCTGACACTAGGTACGCAAACTGTCATTCCATCAAGCCTATCATAAATTCACTCCTTAAAAATGTCCTTGCCTGATGCACAAGCAAGTCATTGGTTCTGAAGTAAAAGCTTTCTAGAAAAGAACAGTAAGTATAGAACGAGAGATCTGATTTTAGGAGAACAAAGCTTGCAAGGGCAGTATTGTCAGACAGGAGTATGGTTTGCTTGTTTTCTGCATGACGGTATTTGTTAGAACAGTAACGCTTTTCCTTGTTCCATGTAGTTTTGGCAGTATCAGCAAGCAAAGAACAGTTTCTCGATCACTCCCTCCGCATGACTATCATATTACTTGTGTTGAGTGGTGGTTTTGTTGGGCCACTAACACATGTGGTGAGCTATTAGTGTCACATTTACGTGACTTCTTCACAACTTTCACCTCCACCTACTCCGGCTCACCTGCCTGAGTAGCTCCATTAACCCACCTAGAAAGGAAAATATTGCTCATCTTCCTTTTGAAAATCTCTTTCCATCTTGCCCAGATGTGTCACTGTGTGTTTTGGCCTCACAGTACAATGATTTTTTTTCTATTTACACCCGTGCCTACCAATGCTTATACTACATGTGCTATAACCATGTTTCAAAGGGTTTCTTTGCCTTTGGCTTAATTTTAATATTTCCCTTGCACAGGTAATCCGTGAGCCTCTCCCCAGTCCGGTTATAAAGGCAGTTGGATACTGTTAAGGCAGAAGGGCAGGACTGCTCAAATACCATTTTTTAAGCATTTCTTAATATAATATGCTCTATGGTTCGAGTCATTTTATGACGTTAGTTTCTCATAAAGATCCATTAGTGTGTTTCCCTTAGTACTATTATATACGTACAAACCGTGGCTTTTAGTCTCCATAGAAATAATGTCTGTATCAAACAGTAACAAGTGCTGGGTGTGTAGTGCAGTCCATAATACACCACCAAAGTGTGCATATTGTCTTGCATTATACTGCTCCTGGTTAATTTGAATTGGGACCTCTAGGGGCAAGGATGGCATATGCTTTATCACTGCTGAGCTGAACATCTGTTGGTTTTCAAGATGCAAAAATTTTACAGTATTTTTTACGCGCTGATCTTTGTAATCTAAGGAAAAGGACAAAAATATATATTTTCTTAAATCTCTACCTGTGCAGTTCCAAATGCATGGTTACTTACAGGAGAGAAATGATGCTGAGGCCATTTAGCAGTGTCCTGGACTTCGTTTACTTAAGCCATATATGCACTGCTGACCTGAGCATCCCTGGGATGTGGCTAGATCAAGATGGCCCTTATTGCTTTTCCCATTAAAATGCAAAATTAGCAATTATAATGAATAATTTACGTACCTTTGCACCCTATTAAACTATGGCATGTAGCTGTAATTTCAATAATAAAGTGCTTAATATTGGTACTTGCAGATCAACTGATATTTTGTGGCAATGCATATCCATTATATTTGGTTGGTAAGATTCTTTGGAGCTTCCTCTGAGGTCAAGGGGGGTGAATTTGGAACCAGCCTCAGTGTTTCTGATCACCTTCAGAATCGTGCCGTGTTAGCAGATTTATTATCTATGTATAAAAACTAACGAACCACTTTAAGCCATGTCATAAAACTGGAATTCTTTTGTACTTAATTAGATGGCCTGAAAAAAAGGAAATTGGACCAAAACCCTATAAAATTAGCTTCATCAAAACAAATAGGAAACAGATGAGCAACCCACAGTAACTCTACAATAATAATGCTGCAATCCTTACAAAACTATGTCTTGGCTTATTTGGATTGCTTGTTCAAGACCCTCTTTAAGTCCTTCCCCACAAAAGTCATTTACATATTATAGACACAACTGCTGGTGGTGCTTATAGTCAAGATAGTATTATACTCCGAGCCCTGTCAGACTGGAATTGTTTGGGCAGATATTTTTTTCCCCTTTCCCAACATGTTTTCTTAGAAATGACATAGAAATTTCTGGGTAAAATTTCTCGAGTATTTTTGAGAATAAGACTAGGCAAACCCACTCTTTTGCACAAATTTTAAGATATCATTTGTAAGAAGTTGTGGAGAAATTTGGTATGTTCATAATTTGGAGCAGGGATTGAAATTTAGCAGGGAGTCAGGAATGTAACATTTGCTGTAAATAACCCAAATTTAACCAACTTATAAGGCTTCAAAAAAGTGCAGTTTGCACATGTGCAGTAAAGGTGTGTTACTTTGGCAGCTTAAATCTTTTAGGTCTTTTCAGCTGTACTGGGCTTGTTCGAGGCTGGAGTTGCAGAACCTGAGCAGGAGTTTCCCTCAATCAGTCCCAGATGGTGGGAACTGAGGATGAGGAGATGTCTGCTGTCTGTGTTCCTGCTACTGGTGCCTTGGCATCGCAGAGGTGCCATGATGCTATCTAACTTGAAGTAGATGACTCAGCAACATTGAATTTGGTGATTTCTAGCTTGAAGTAGATGCCTGTCAAAGCTTAGAAAATAAAGCTAGCTAAAAGAATATTGAAAATCCATTCTGTATTTAATAGCTCACAAAGTGCTATTAACAGAGAAATTCCTAGTTTGTGTTATTAGAAGTTCCTAATTGTGTTCTTTGAGGTTGATTTGAAAAGTGCTAAGCATTCCTAGTGGCAACAGAAGCAATGGAAACTGTGCGTTGAACATTCAATATAGTGTGTTTATATAATGAGAGTTACTCTGAAAAATCCAATGGGAGGCATTTAAATTGGATCCACAAATTAAAAGGCACTTTTGATCATGACTTCTACAGCTGTCAGCTCCCCGTCTTTAAAATGGTTCTACTATCCCCTTACCTCCTAGTAGCTGTGAAACTACATTAGTGTTTGTCAAAAGTATCTTATAAAATCCCATGAGGAAATGAATAACTCTATGATCGAAGTTTGAGTAGCGTTTAGTAAGTAGATTATGGAGCTGCTTAGTAGTAAAAAAACCCCTGAAAATACTTAATGGCTTCTTGCTTAATGAGAACAATCCATCTGTAAATGGAATTAGTCAGTGATTCAGTGGGAAATGTGATCATAACAATATTACTGTACATAAACAGAAACAGGTTTTATGCTGGGGCTTGCTAGCTTTTACGTGATTAACACTTGCCGCTTTAGTATTCTTCCGGCATTGTTTTTGGGTGATGATTTAATAACTATCAAAGCAGGACTTTGATTTTGTACGGGGGCTTGTTCTTGCATATTTGTGGAGAGATGCTTGCATATTTGTAAATTTGATTATTCACTTGAGAAGACTTATGTATGTAAATGGTTTGAAAGGCATTGTCCGCTAGTAACTTGTTAAAATATAATCTACTCTGATTTAATCTCTCAGGAGCTCTGTAAGGAATATTTTTAGAGATGAATATTATTTGTAGTTCAAGAAATTAATGATGAAGCCTCTTAACATTCTGAACTTGTGTTTTCACTCAGATTTTTTTAGGCAGTGCTAATGATTCCTGACTTCAGTTCTTGATCTTACTGTCACCAGGGCCTTAAACATGTTCCAAAGAATGAACATGTTTTTTGGAAACCGCCTTAATTTCTGCCTTAGCGAACATAACGGACAGATGATGACACCCTGTAAATATGTTTCGAGCTCTCTTGGTGGCCCAGATCTGCTGATATGTCCTGCTGACAATGTCCTCTGCATCCAGATTCCTCTGTTGGTAAAGAATTGTTTTAAGCAGCTTCTTTATTATCCTCTTAGCCACTTCTATGGAGGCCATACATATGTACCATTTTCAGAGCAGGGGATGTGGCAAAATTATTGCAGCACTCTTGGGACCCCCATCTGCTAGAATGCCCCTGATCTCCCCTCCATAAAAATACCACTGCTGTTCAAGTCAGGCACCTCTATGTGTTTATTACCTTATGAGAATCTTGGAAATTTTTTTCACTCCTAGTAGAAAAATCACAATAGGAAAAGTCATAAATAGAAGAGCAATTTTGACATAAATTTCAGATTAGAATCTTTAATGAAACAGAAATGTTATTTTCCAAGAGTTTTGATTTCTTCCCTCAGAGGAACACAGACTTTTAATTTTCTCCTTTTTTCTTCCGTACTTTGTTTTTCTTAGGAAGACAATAAACTGAGTGTCATGGGGAGTTTCCCTTTTTTCTTCTTTTCCATTTAACTTTTCTGAATATCAAGATTTCAGAAATATTAGTGGTTAAATGTGAAAGATTGATGCTTTTAGACTCTCCCTTTCTTTGGTTTAGAAGATTTTGAAAAATAAGGGTGAAAAATTAAAAAGGAAATTAATTAAGGTAAAAAACAGCGAATGATCTCAAGCAGATACTGCACTTGGTGCCTAAAGAATAAGAAAGCTGGGCCAAGTAATTTGAAGTGCTCCTTTTAAAGAATATTTCTGGACCTTCAACAAATGGAGGTATTTACACTGAAACAAAGCAAATAGTGAACAAAGAATAAAAAAAATAATGTGATGTACTTGAAAACTTTTCCCTGTGTATTTTTAGTGAGATCCAGGTGAGGTTTTTTGAAGGAGTAAAAAAATACTAAATCATACAGGATAAAAATTGTGCATTGTTTTCAACATTTCTAGAGCCAAACAGTACAACCTGGGCATTAGTATAGACCTATTAAAATTTCTGTAAACCCAAACATTTTTGGGTAGGTGCCTAGGTGATGAAATAAAAATGTTTTGGCCAGTATATTCATAATCTACTAATTTTTCCTTTGCAGGTTTATTTCAAGGGAAGCATGGTCATGACTACATTCATCCTTCTTACGCTGCTAGAATTAAACCTGTCCATAAAATGGATGGGAGGGCACACTGAACCATTTCAGAGGATGGCAAAGTTCCCATGATAAATTAATATCCAAGTCAAACCGCCTGCCTTTAAGGACTCTACGCTCTGTGACTCCTGTTCACTACCCATTAAATATATTTGATGTCTTTCAGTGCCCCAATATAGCTATAAACACATTCAGCTGAAATATATTCTCTTTAATATTTATCTACATCCAGATCTTTGTACTGTTATATTCTTCTTTCGTATGAAAGTTTTATATTGTAGTTGTGAGGGAATGCCCACTATCATCACAGTTATATCAATCCCTTCCAGCTACAATATATTATTTCTTACTATCTCTGTCACATGGAACAGTTTCTCATAATTGCAACCTAAATGTTTAATGTGACAGAAGTAGGGATGAATGGGAAAAGATCTAAGCGTGGAGTGTAAATTAGCTTGGAAAAATGGCAACAGTGGTTCTTGCTATGGTCTTTGTATTGTGTAGTCTTGGTCATACAGATAAAATTCTGGGAACACAAAGGATGAAGTTTTGTCCTCAGTTTCCATCTTTCCTGGAGGTTATTGACAGATTTTTTTGTTTTATTGGGTTTTGTTTGTTTGGTTTTTTAAGATTAAGAATGCTTTCCATGTAGAATCCAGAAAAGAGGACTACATGGAATGCATTCTTAATCTTAAAAAACAGTTCAACTCTACTGAGCTGTTTGTTCAAAATGATGGCAGTTTTTGTTTAACTATTTCAAGAAAACCTTTTCTTGCAGGTCAATAATTACTTCCAAGTTGCTCATTTACATTTTCATGCAACTAACTCTTTTCTAAATTCACTGATTTTCTGCATAATAAGGTATGATTATAAGCAAATTGAAACTTTCATTTTCTTTTGTTTGTAATGCCACTTATTTGTCATAACCCTATGATTAATTATGAATAATGCATTCATAATGGCTTTATTACAATGAGGGTACAACAGTTTATTTATAATCTACAGTTTCCTTTTTTTTCAATTTAAAAATGCAGGTTTTAGAGACTCCATTTAAGAAGATGGATACTGCAATGCAGTTCAATTATGGATTTATCCATTTATTGGTGAGTGAAAATCACATTTCTTATTTGTGTAGGACAGCCTCCTCATAAATTCTCATGCTGGTAACTAAGATATGATACTGTCATGTGTACATTTCTCTGAAATCACTCTTTTACGATTGCATAGATGTCCATGTATATATGCAAATAAGAACAATTTGGAAGACTTTTGTTTATCTAGTTTCTCATCTGTTATTTTGTATTTCTTTTGCCTTTATTCTGTCAGCGTATTGTGACTGTGCTATTCCTCAGATTTTGGTGGAAAACTTTCCATTATTGTCACTATGGCTCAGGAATACATTATGACTATAATTTTCTGGCTCTCTGCCACAGACCATAACACATATTTGTTCAATATACTAGAACTGAAGGGCTGATTTGGGAATGAATGGAAATACTTCCTTAATAATTTTAGTGGTTTGTTTTGGTTTTGTTCGTGGGTGGCTTTTTTTCCTTACTATTATGTTACATACCTTAACTTGTGCCACTTCTGTTTTTCAGTAGCTAAATTTTTAGATTTATGTCATTAAAAGAACAATGCGTACATTTTATGTGTACATGAAAATGATTGCTAATATTTTGGAAAATGTAGAATAGTTTTATAGATGCCTTCAAAATGTCACAGAGATCACTTTAAATTTAATACAACTGTTTTTTTAAAATTACTTTCTCCTCTCTTGTAATAATAATCTTGGAGAGTATGTACTAGTAAAGCTGGGACCTGTAATGATCCAAGACTACTTATAGGGGTGTCCACAGTGAAGAAACTTCAATGGACAGCAACTCAATACACTAATAGCAATGCCTACTTTGAAGCATTTACCTTTTTTTTCCTACTTGTGTTTGATAGCCAAGGTTTTAAGGTTTCTGAGCATGTAGCACCTTGCACAGAAATTACATCGGTTAAATTGGGGAATGTCTCCTGATACTATGCAGTTCTTTACTGGTTTTTCCTGAGTGATCCAATACAGCGATGTGCTTTATAGCTTTAAATTACTTTGGATCCAAATAGAAGCTGAAGGTGCTCAATAATGTCCTAACTTTTGAATGTGTGTCTTTATTGTTATTAACCCAGAACTCTGAAGGTGGTGTCCATATCTAACTTCTAATTAAAACCAAATCTGCTTCGCCTTCACTGTGATAACCCTATGTTTTGACTTTGCATGAGCTCTGCAGTGATTTGTGAATGATATACAAAATGAAAAATCGTTTTCCCAGAGAAAGGGCAGTCAGTCAGTACCTCAGATATTTGCTCAGCTTGTTAGATTTACTTAAACTTGAAATAGCCAGGAAGGATAGCAATTGAGAAATCCTGACTGTTAAAAAGAGACTTCAGAAAGTATTGAAATAAATGTGCATTTAAAGGCTCTGACTTAGCACTTGGGGATATGCCCACTCATGATATAGATATATAAATCTTCTTTCCTGCTCTGCAACATCGATAAAGAATTGCACAGCAGTTCTAGGGCATTACCTGTATTCATTCACGTTTCTCCAGATTTTGCAGTCATGCCAGATTAAATCTATGTACAAATTTGTTCTTATAGAGACACAGTTTGAGATTCACTGTGGTAATAAATTGGCTTGAAGAGCATGTGTGAGTAATTCCTCTTTTCAGTCATACAAGCCTGTCAGAACTACAATGACAAATGCCTCAAAAAGAGGTTCATTTCAGTGAATTCATTGCTCAAGGTTTTTAGTTAGCCTCCATTTTTTCTCCCGTGCCACTATTTTAAGTGCACAAGCTGCCAATAAAGCCTGTGGGAGATCCCCTCTTACACTGGCAGGGATCATATCCAAGTGATGACTTGATATCATCACTGAACTGTTCCACATAAACAGATTTTAGCCAGTCTGTGCCTCATCTGCTGTGCAAGTAGGTGGATATGAGGGTGGTTTACCTGCATGGGAATTTCCTTCCTTAGAGTGGAGATATTAATAGAAAATCAGATCATCATCAGTTATGTTTGGAGATGACTCAAGAACATTTTATCTACGCTTGAGAAAACTAGGATCTTTTGCTCCAGAGGCAGTCTGTTTCTGGGCCCTCTTTCAGGTGTGTTCCTGATTCCATGCTTTTACTCATTATCTCACTGGGTGCTATAGAAGGTAACAAAGGAAGTGTGCAGATTAATTTTATTTGCCCAGGCAAAGTAGTTCTAACTCAATTAATCACCACCATTAGCTCTTTATCAGGACATGCAGTCTCCTGTTCCTCTTGATATTTTGGGAGCCTTCCCCCTCACAATTTCTGTGATTTTGAATCACAGAATCATCGAATGGTTTGGTTTGGAAGGCACCTTAAAGATAATCTAGTTCCAGTTCTCGTTCTTATGTCTAGTTCTTAAGTCATGTGTTGTTGTTGTACACATAGCTTCAAAGAATTTGTATCTATGCATGGAAAAAGAATTACTGAAACTGCATAGGATAAACTACTTTGGATTTTTTCTTGATGGACAGATCCATTTTAAAATGTCTCTCAAACTTGAGGAATACACGTGCCATTTGCAGCGCTATCAGCATTTGCCTTCCACCTGTAGAAGATGTTTCGGTATTGTCTTGTCCTGTTGTAGACAGCCTTTCGGGGGCTTCACTCTTTCCTGCTTGTTCCACACCCTCAGTGACATCTTAGTTAAAGAATGACCACCTCCCTGTGTCATCTTTCTGAGCCTGCAGCCTCATGTTCTCTATTTCAGCTATGAAGATTACTTTTTTTGTGACCCTTACTTCACTTAAGAGCGTTAGGCACTCGCTTCTGAGTGTCTTAAACTTTTAAACTAGGTTTCTCTGAGAAAAGGCTCTACTTTAGACACATCCTCTACCCAGTGTACTTTTCCTTTGTCTGAAAGTGTAGCTCCCAGCCTCCTTCCCCTAACCTTTCCAGCTCCCAGCAGAGGCAGTGCTAAAGGTACTGGATTTTCCCATTTGAAATCCACTTGTGTTTTTATTGTCACAGAAAGAAGTGTTTTGGGGAAATTCTACACGACTGTAATGCAATAATGTCTGCGTACCCTTGTACCTGGTCACTGAGGAAGCATACCACACCCCTGGGTACAAAGATCTTTCGCTGTGAGCAGAAGGATGTGGAAGGCTCAAGGGTTTCCTGTGGAGCATTTTTCAGGACCATTTCTATTGCAACAACTTCCCAGACAGCTGTGCCAGGTTCTGTTTGTGCACTCGCCAGGACTTCACTGTAGCAGAGTTCTGTAAATGGAAAGCAATTTTGCACAGCCTGTACCAAGAGTTTGTGCTTTGGCAACAGTCAGTTATTACAAGCTTAAAGAGGAAGAAAAAAAAAATCACTGAAAACAAACATCAAAATTAGAATTCCTCACAGGTGATTTGAGCGTTCTGCCAGCTCCCAAGATACCTTAGAAAGAAAACTCCCTTTTTCTTCCTCTTTCAGAGAGAATTACTCAGGACATTTAGATCCTTTTTAGGGAGTTATCAAAAAATGAAACTTAAAATTTAGAAATTAATTCATTTCAGTTGCAAGTGAAATCCACCAAACCTCGTGTTGTCATTTATAGCAGCAGTAGAGACAACGTCAGGTGCTGAGGGTGGCTCAGTTGTTGCCCAGCTATAAAGGAGTTTGCATGCTGAAACTGTACACACCATCACACAGTGGCCTGCAAGACCCTTTTATATCAAAATGGGAGGATTTTGCTGTTTTTTAAATGGTCACTGCTTTCTCCTAACTACTTATTTACTGGTTACTGCTAAAGGAATATCAGATCTGGGTATATAAAAGATGTTATCAGGCTGGAACATCTTTGGTCTCACAAAGTCCCTTTGGTCTTGATATTTTCATTACAGTGGACAGTGTTGCCAATTACAATTTTTTTTTTGAAAACAAAAATCAGCTCTTGAGTTGAACGGAACTTTCGTCTGAATTTCTTTTAAAGAAAAATTTCTAACTTTGCTATTGCAAAAAATAGCTTGGAAATTAGAACTGTAAAAAAAAGATGTGAATTTTTTTCCAAATATATTTTACAGTTGCAGAGGTTTTTCTTTTTGTCTTCTATGATTGATAATTGCTGGAGGTGGCAAAATTTTAAGTCAAAGATATTTGTACAAAATTGTCAGTTGTCAATGGTGTGTTAGTTGGCATCCATGGCTCAGCACATTTCTAGCTGACTGATTGTACTTTCCTCCTGTGCAGTATTCTTACCGTTCCATCAGCAGAAGACCTGGATATACCCAGTTCCTCCTTTTTTCTCCAGGAACATTGACATAAAGTGGTCAGAAAAAGAAAATGACAGGAGATAAAGACTTAGGGCAGAGGTTTTAGAGGTGTTTATGGAAGTTAGTACTCAGTTCACACAGTTACATTAGCACAAATAGTTCATTAGCAAATTCTATTAGTATCTTTTGAAGTTCTTATGCAGGAAGATCGGATGGTTTGACCTAAGGTGACAGCAGAAGTTAAACAGTTGAATCTGAATCTTCTTTACTATCATCTAGCAATTATCATGCACGAGACAGTATTTATTGTTCAAGCAGATTTAAGGGAAAGGTGGAAATTGCTGTTTTAAAAAGTAATTTCAAAATTACTACTTAAAATTATTCTTCCAGTCCATGTAGACTTATATGTCCAGGACTTGCTCTTGCATTATCTTTATGCTTAATGACAGTTTGCTGTTTTTGCCATTAGAATATCAAACAGGGCATTTCCCATCAATGTTGTTTATCTTCATTTTATTTTGAGGTACTGTCTTCTTACAGCAGAGTTTTATTTTGGCGGTAACTTACTAAAAAACAGTCGTATTTTATTGCAAAACATTTTTATATGAATGGAATCTGAATCTCAAATCCACATTTCAAAGTAATTTCTTCAAAAATTATTCTTTCCTAGCAATCCGTTGATTAACTCGCAGGTGTCCTCATAGTTTAATATCCTGCTATATTCTATACCAAAACTGACACTGAGGTTATTTTATTTAGTTTGTGTTAAAACCATGTAAATATTGCTCTTGAGATAATATGTTTGGAAAACAATGGCTGACTGGGAACCACACTGATCCCCAACTGATCCTCAAATGATGTTCAATTATAGTTGGGAAAAGAGAGACTATGAGTATATGACCGAGATATCACCAAAAGAACACATCAGATCAGCAGAATATATTGGCAGATCTCATATCCTAGTTAAAAAAAACCCAAACAAATGACCAGAGCTACCCCTAGTTTTATCTAATGTCTTTGTGTTACAGGAATATTCCTTTTTCATTTAAGCAGTGCAAAACAAACTGTCATATAAGTGAATGCTTCGGGTCAAACCTAACTGTTTTTAGGGGGTTAATATTTTTATCATAGCACTATGTTTCCATTACAAACTACTGTGTTTTGACAACAACTTCCAAAGAGTGAGGGGTGATGAAATCTCCTAATAAATAGCTATTGTGTTCAATATCCATTAGTTCAGTACATAATTTCAAATGTTCATTAGTCTCATGAAGCAGAGACCTTATCTCAGCAGGTTTTATAACTGAGGCTGTCTGTTGGGAGTAAAGTAGAGGGAGATTGCAGAATGTTATTTTAGATGAAGAACCTTGGAACGTATCTTAAAGAACTAAGGTTGTACTGAGAAGTTCTGTGGTCCTTTTAATTTTCCTTGTGTCCCTTTCAAATATAGGGGAGTCTCTGTATGCAATTCACTGTGATCTTAAATAGTATCTCTTTAAAAAGTGATCCACAAAGGGAAGAATAAATGTCTTTTTATCTTTTGGGGTTTTTTTGATTTATTATTTTTCAGTTTTACTTTTTGTTCCTTTCTGATATACAAAAGGACTGAAAACCTGAAGGTTTTACTATCTACAATATAATGTTAGCAACACAGATGCTGCCTACTCAACCTTTTTTGGAAGCCTTGGTGTCAAAAGAAGTGATATGATGAAACCTTGTCACTGAAATCCAGTTGAGTCAAGAAGATTTTTAGTCGTCATTTCAAATAATTATTGTTTTGTTTTGGCTGGTAATTTGTTCAAATGAGAAGAAGAAACCTTTGTCAAAGGTTCAAGATCTCTACTCTTCCACAAATGACTTGGGGCACAAATCTGAATACTTCAGTACTTGTATTGTGGAAGAAGGAGTGAACAAATGGCCATCCTCCAAAATATCTACGTTTTTATAGAGTACTCTATAAAATAGATTTAAATAATTCCCAACTCTTTTGCCTTCTGTATGTATCACAATGAACAAGACAGAAAAAATGTATTTCTTCAATTTTCCTACTAGCAAGTATGAAAACAATATTCCCCATGTCTTGCTATTCATCACAAGTTCTAATCACATCGAAAGGAATTTTTGGATCAAATGACTGTTCTTGATAACACCAGCATGGTCTATTGGGTGCCAAAATGTCAACTTAATTTCAGGCAATAACTTTATCTTTAAAAGTAGAGGCCCAAATTCTCTGTTGTGCAGGATTACACATACTGTTCTGGGAAGTTAGAAATGTGAGCATCCTGTACAAGCTGGCTTGTTTACGTAACACCAAGTTTCACATTCATGGAGACTAAATGTTTTATCAGGAATAAGAGCAAGAAATGAACAGGAATTCTGTCAGGAGTCTATTACAGCCATCCTTGTTGCTGCAAGCCAAGCCTGCTTGCTGCAGTCATAGAAGTATGTTCATTTGTTATAATTGATCAATACAGGATGAAAATATATTTATCAGATATACTGAATTATGAAAGGGAAAAAAAGGNACACACACACACACACGAAAAAAAATCAACCCAAAAGCCTGCAGTAATATTTCTGGGTTCTATACTGGTCCCAGGTGACACTTTTCTTTCAGATAGTCTTGCAGTGACAGCAAACCTTTAACTGAAACATATCTTTTACTGAAGCCTTCTTCATAAAGGGCTGAAAGAGATAACAGAGAGAGAAGATGGGCTGTCCGGAAAATTGATGATGGGAAGGAATCTCTGCTTTTTTCTTTCACCAAGTACAGACAAAGTGCCTAGTCAGTTACTTAAACACTTTCTACTGTTCTAGTTCTCAAAAGTGGTCTGTGCAAAGTAAATCAAGTTCATTACATATAGCACGTTCTACACTGAAACAGCAAGCCCACTCAAACAGAAATCAGTGTATGGTGGTGCTGTAGTTGCAGTGTTGTGAGAAGGCGTTTTCAAGATAGTTGTGTACCATTGCAACAAATAGGTTTTCTTCCCCTTCACAGCCACAGTGAAACAGTTACTCAGGATTTTGGCTTAATGGGAATGTCACATATGTAGTTGGTGGTAAAGCAGTTTTAAGGACAGCAGTAGAAGTGATACCATGTTACAGCACAAGAAATCTGCTGGTTTTTGGAAGGAGGTGGGAGGTGAGAGGGAGAATACAGTGTGGATTTTATTTTTTCTTTTTGTTGTATAGTCTGGATTCTGTGCTGTGGTTTTTGCTTACATAATATTTTTCACTACATATTTAGATTTAGTGCTATTGTTGTGTGACTGGCAGTGTCCCTTTGTCACTCTCTTCTGAACAGGACATGAACCCCAGCTTGCCCCATGCAGTTGTTAATATTAATGACCACATTCCTGCTGTGTGAGTAAAATCAGAATAGCCGGAGTTAATAGGCAGAACGCGTACGAACTGGTCTGAAAAGGCTTCAAATAAAGCTGCCTGCCTCCATTTGTATGTATGTGCATGTGAGCACTCCCTGTTTATTAAAGGCTGCTGCTGTTGGGGAAAAAAAAAGAAAAATTGAGTTACCCAGGGGAGAAAAATACTGAGATAAACTTACGTATTTCAGTCATGAGTTCCTGCTTGTTTCAAAGTAAGGTCTCACTTTTCTGATGTACTCTCATACTCTAGAATTGTCTGTAACTATTGCCGATGAAACCTTGAGTTCAGTGACTACTTTCCGGTAAAAGATCAGTGATGTTGATGGAGAATGTGAGTCCATAAATCCTTGCTCTGTCACTGCTGCTTTTAAATACTCCTCACTTTTCTGTGTGTTTATTTGGCCTCATTATTCTTCTCAGTCCTTGTTTCCTATCATAGCTTCTTGCTAAATTTTCCTTATTCTGATTTGTGAATTGAATTTTTTGAAAATAACTCTCAATAGTCAGAATGAGAGTTTTTGCTGATTGTTTCCCTTGGAACAGACCGCAGAGAAAGGTGAATCTACTGTAACTAGAGGATCTGATTCTCACCTTTCCCCCCCTTCTTAAAGGCTTAGAGTAGTACCTACAGACCTTGGTAGGAACAATGTGTGTCATGAGGAGTGGACAGCAAGCCCTGTAGGATTTTAGACCCTTGTAATGGATCTCAGTACAAGCACTCAGCAAGCTTGCATTGAATAAAATCTCTGTTGATCAGGATCTGTGCCACAAATCGTGAATCGTGTAAAAGCCAGGCTTCAGCAGTCACTGCAGGATGGAAAGATTATCCTAAATCCTGTTTATCTTCCTGCTCCTACTGTCATCCCACTTAGGACAGAGGAATATTGATTTTCCAATTTCACCTCCAAGGAGAGAAACTTGTCTGAACTGATGTCTCCCAAGGTAGAACAAAGCTGGTTGATAAACAGGAATAATCCAGTAACAAAAGTAGAGCAGACCTACATTGGAGATTGATGGGATGACTTAAAGACCTCAGGTTTCTCTTTCAGGCTCAAACTTCTGACACAGGAATAAGCAGTGGAGTGTGTGTGTGTAGGCAGATGAATTTCAGATGGGGCTGTCTGGACATCATTCGAGCCAGTCGTTTTGTCCCCTGTCTTCTCTGCCTTCCTCTCCCTATTGGGTTTGTCCAGTCTGCCTGCCAAGCTCATTATGCTGTTTATTTCTAGTGAATATCTCCTGTGTTTTCCTACAAATACTGTTTTTTGACTAATCCAGGCCTTGAGAAGATTTTCTATACCACAGCTAGAAGTTTCACGTAACTGGAAAAAAACATTTCTCCTTCTTTACATTAGGAGTAACTTACTATGTACCTACTATGTATAGTTCCTAATATGGACAGACAAACTGCTAAATTTGGATCTTTTTCAAAAATGGCAACTCTGAGACATTTGCAAATTTTCATCTTATTTTGAGTGCATATGAGCAGTTGACAAGTGCTTACGTCAGTAGTTTCTCCAGTCAATGAGGAGACGTTTCTCTGAAGACTAACTTTTACACTTGGAGTTCCTCTCTGTAGTCTCTCTCTCTCTTTCCCCTTTGACTAAAACACAGGCTAAGGGCTACTAGCCGTGCATTAGAAAGCCTTTTGAATACAGCTCATCTTTTATATTTTACTGGATATATAATTGTTAAAAAATCATATTATCAGTATATTATCAATTTCTCACCTGAGGAGCCAACTTTCTCACCTTTGTGTTTCTAATTGTACAAAAACTTGATACATTTTCTTCTGCATTTTGTGAGTATTGTTTGCTGACTACTTACCGCTCACCCTCAGCCAAGATCCATCTGAAATATATCTAGGGAGAATCTTAGCTCTGTAGTGCTACTTAGTAGAACCTTGCATTGTCTCAATGTAAGCATGTATCCCGTGGGCATGATATGACCTTGAGAAAGAAAATATTCCTTTCCTGCAATATGCTAAATTAAATTTTTCTGGTCTCAGTGGACTGACATCAACACAAAATTATCTAGTTTTGGATTATATGCAGTTAAACATTTCAATGTTCAGTATGAAATTGTTCTACTTTTTCATAGAATACTAGATAAGATAAAATATTTTGTGTTAGAAACAGATTTCCTGCCAAAAAATATTGTCATTGTTGTTTGCTTGTCCTTTTTATGGGGGAAAAGGGGAGGAAACAGAAAGCAAATATCATTCTTCCCTGCTATTTATAAGCTTATCTAAAGATTAAGTCATTTCAAGTCTAGTTGGAAAAAGGCAAGTAAAACACAGTTACGGGCTATACTTACTTTTTTTTTTCATAAAAAATTAAGGATTGTTTCTCTAAATGTTAATTTTAAAAGATTTCTATATGTTTTCTTGTTCTTGGTAGACCAATTTCTAAATACATATTAGAATCTCAAGGTTTTAATTTTTAAGAATGAAAATAACTTTGGTTTTCTCCTAGTTGATACTACAGAAGACTGAAGATAGTGTTTTGTTACTCCCAGCTTTCTAAATACTTATTCTGAGCTGCAGCCTGTTACTAGTGTAATAGCTTGCATACACTGTGCAAGAGAAAATCTAGTAAACCAGAATTCTTGTAGTTGCTGACAGCTTTCTCTGTTTAGATATGCTCAGGATCTTGTTTGCTTTATCTAAGCACAGTAATTTAATTATAGATAAAGTGAAGAAATTAATGGAAAATTTTGTGGGAAGGATTTCTCTTTAATCCAAATTCTTAAATACAGTTGTCTTTTTTAACCATGTTTCTGTGAAGAACAGTTCATAGTTAGTTACTGTAAAAATTATTTTTTCTTTTCATTATGTGCTGTGTTCCATTTCAATAAAGTTTGTTTCATAGTTCAGTTTTCCAGAAAAGGAACACTGTTGTGTGAAATGTAGCTTCTCAAATGTAGCTGAACTGATGATTCAGTCCAAGTAACAAACCTTGGCCTGGCCACTGATCATTGACAGGTTTACCTTGGCAAGTGCAGTGACTTCTGTTGTTATTCACAGCTCCTTTAGTTTTTTTAGTTCTGTCCCACATTTTCATAATTTACGGAAAACAAGTGTTGTCTAAACAGAAGATGTCATATCTCACAGGTCTGTTTCCTGTCTCTGCGCTGTGGTTATGCACCTAATGCAAAAGGTGCTGACACATCCCTTGTTCTGTCCAGGATGAAATGGACTGCCCTCCTCAGCAACATGACTTTTACAAAAAAGAGATACATCTTCCTCCACTGTTGTATTTTTTTTGGGAAATATTCTCTGGAGAGCATGAATATATGCAAGTCTTACAGATATATACAAATACGCAGTTCGTAACTCCTTCCTATTTACTTGTGGGAAATGAGCACAAGTGCTCGGAGGTGGGCTTTTTGCTGCTAGACTTAGAGCCACTACAAGTGATTTTCATATTACTCTGTAGCTGATTTGTATGTATATATTTTTATTATGTAGCAGCGGTTTTAGAGGGTGAGCCTTTGTGTAGAATCAAGGACAGAAATGAGTGTGTTGTACGTAAGCAGAGCCCAGCAACTTTAAAATTAGAGCCGTGCCTGCTGAACATAACAGCATTTAGACAATGGCTGATCTGTACGACCAGGAAGAGAGATTGTTCTTTCTGTTCCCTTGTGTGGCAGAATGGGGAACATCTTTTAACTGGCTGGAACGTCTCATAGCGAATGTGATAGCAAATTCAGCTGTGTGTAGCAGTTACACAAGTAGAATGCTGTGGCAGTCACCTACAGAAAATCAGAGTAAGGCAGGAAAAGGTTTTTCTGCCTACCTATCCTGCTATCCTATGCAAAAAGCCAGAGAAATAAAGTAACCTTCTTCAGTGCAAAGGACAGGCCTGGTTTCAAAGCCAATAACGTTAGTGATCTAAAAATATTCATCAGTGTCTGTAAAGCTTCTTTTTTGTGAGTGTTCACAATTATCCAACCCCGCACAAAACAAGAGAAGCTCATTATGTATTATTTTAGCAAGCTATGTTTACAGAACAATTTATCACAATAGTAGCTGTCTATTTTAAGATTAGCTTATTGCCATATGTGGTTTCACAAGTAAAAATTAAACAGAACAGATAGAAGGTAACTAGTTTTCTCTGAAACACTATTTTTAGTGATGTTCTCATCTGTAGATAATTAAATAATGGGTCAGGTATGACTTGTTCTGAACACCGGCAATAATTAATTACGTCTGGTCTGCCAAGATGTTATTAAAAGGCTGTAGTAGCAATGAATGCCATCTGAGGAAGACTAGAAGCACTTTTAACAAGGTAGTTACAGAGGCAATTCTTTTCCTGGTGTAACTATTCTTCAGCTGAAGTGATTCCTATTTCTTTCTCCACTGATGAGAACAAAACACGTTTTTTTCATAAAATTTATAGCAGCCAGCAGGAGGATTTGTGGACTGTAATCTCTCCCGCAGTAGCTTGTAGCCCCTTTGTGCCAGTTACTGTTGGGTCCTGAACACTAATGGTTTGCTCTAACCTTTTATTTTTAGCAACTTATTTCAAGCATCTAAAATATTTTGAGATAGGTGAAAGAAAAAAACCTGTTCATGCTTTTAGCTGTACCTAACATTTAATATCTTTTAGCCCAGATTTCACAGAATCATAGAATGGTTTGGGTTGGAAAGGACCTCAAAGATCATCTAGTTCCAACCCCCCTGCCATGGGGCTAGAAATTTCCATTTCTAACTCTATAGTACTACCTCCTCTGACAGGTAACATTAGTGCTTTGTCTGTCTTCTGTCTGTCCGTCTTCTCCAGAGCAGCACCATGCAACCCAGTCAATTCCCTATTGCAAGTAATTTTTGCATCCAAGATGGTGAACTCCTTCCTTCCAGGAGAATATTTGTTATGCAGTACAACTGGCTATGTTATAACCAATTTCTAAATCGGGAGCTTGAGGCCCTGGTTCCAGTATGTAACGTGGAAGTTACAGTACGTAATGTCACATCAGGCACTGGCAGTGGGGGCTGCAGGAAGGCCGCTGTGAGGAGAGCCTGGGGCTGCCTCGTACAGGACACGGCAGATTCCAGCCGGCCCCAGCGGCCCTGCCGCAGGGCACGGCTCGGCCTCTCAGCCACCTGTGGTGGCACCTCAGGAAAAACATGTAAGAAAGGGGAAAACACTGCATGGCACTGAGGGGTGAGGGAAAAAGTGTGAGAAACAGCCATGCAGCACCAAGGTCAGAGGAAATGGAGACGAGGAGGTGCTCCAGGTGCCTGAGCAGGCATTCCTCCAGGCCCAAGGAGGAGACCACACTGCAGCAGGCAGGTGTTTCCTGAAGAGAACGGGGGCCCGTGGTGAACCCATGCCGCAGCGAGTTCTCCTGGCAGCAGCTGTGGTTTGTGGAGGAGCCACGCTGGAGCAGGTTTGTCCCGAAGGACCGCAGCCTGAGAGAGGGCTCACTCTGGAGCCAGGGGACTGTTTTGGACTGACTGCAACCCCCCATTCCCCATCCCTCTGTGCCTCTTGGGGAGGAGGTAGAGTTGGCAATGAAGGAGTGAAGCTGAGCCAGGGAAAAATGGGGAAGTGGGGAGAAGGGGGCCTTACATTAATTTTGTTTGTTCAATTGACAGTTTCCCTCATTAAATTTCCCCCAAGTCAAGCCTGGTTTGCCCATGACAGCAATTGCTAAGTGATCTCCTCGTCCTTCTCTTGACCCACAAGCTTTCCCATTTTACTTTTTCCCCCTGCCCAGTTGAGGCGGAAGCGTGAGGGAGCAGCTGGGTGGGCATTTGGCAGCTGGCCAGTACAAACCCACCGCAGATGTACAGGTTGAAAATTGTTTTACATAAGACTAGTCATCCTTTGTTTTAACCTGAGATTGCTTTAATATTTTTTGAGCTTTTTAATACTTAATAATACTTAGTTGAAGCCATCTCACTGCAAATGCCTAAACTTTTAAAATTTCCTTGTTAATTGTACTCAATCCTGGGTGCTGGGTGCCTGAAGTTAACTGATATCTACTAGATTTGTCTGAGTGGTGACTGAGGAAGAATGGTTTAGGGATTGTAGAGTCACAGACAGACATTTTCAAGAAAGAAAACACAGGCAAGTATAACCAGAGCACTAGTTAAGAAGAGCTTAAAAATTACACAGTAGAGAGAGGAAATAATGGATAAGAATCAAGAAACAAACATATGGTTGGAAAGTGAGAAACTTAAACAACAAGGAGCCAATGTGAAAAGTTTCCAAATATTCCTGAGTCTTGCCATTGCTGTCATACTTGGTGTGTGAGTTTCCAGAACTTCACTGACAGAATAAATGCTGCAGACAGTTGGAAAGAGCTTGTGCCCTGGTTCTTCAATGTTGTACTTTTTTGAACATGACAGACCATATCCATATGAGTCAGTGAGATAAAGATGTTCCAGCACATCTTCTACAGAGGAACTAGAGAGATAACACCAACACATCATTTCAACTGAATTGTCATAAGTGATTTCTTTGGGGGTGAGAAGAAAAAAGTTCATGCTATTCATTGGAAACTATCAGTATTAAGAAAAAGCACATAAGGATCATTAGGTCATGTCATACTGTGAAGGAAAAGTGGCAACTGAGTTTCTTTCATATGTTCAGTATTTGGCAGATAATCATTCTATAATTCTGTGGTTCTTAAGACACCAGGAGAGTCATTCTATCTTGATTCCTTTTCCCTTTTATTTGTATGGATCTCTGCTAAGGAAACCCCTTTAAATCATACTCGTTCAAGAAGCGCTTAAGTCCAGTTGACACACTGATATTTTATACTCAGCTATACAGAGATGGATTTTATCCTCTAATGTGTTGTTTTTCTGAACTCAGAACACAGTCTCAGCCTCAAAATGTGGAGTGGGAATATCTGGCATCAATGTAGTTTTCTGATCCAAATCCTGGATCAGAGTCTGTAACCTAAATTTTCTGAAATTATTTTGATCTCAGTCTAGTTCCCTCATAACTTTAATTCTTTTCCCCTGCTCAATCCAGATAGTATTAAAATAATTTTGTGCTTTATTGTATAAGCATAATAATTGCATGGGATATAATTTATAAATATTGCTTTATAGTTTCGTATCTGTATCAGAAGTGTGTCTAAAAATAAACAGGAATTGTTTATCCCTATTTTTACAGACGATGTCAAAGATCTATAGAATGAACGTTGCTCATCATTTCTTGCTGAGTGTGTGACAGACCTAAAGGAAGGAAGAACTGAGATTTGATTCCTAACCCTGGGCCTGTTCCTGGACCTGTTCATCTGTAAGTCCAAATCTGCTTTATTTCATATGGTTTATTTTACATGCAGCAAAGTGGAATTCTTGTTTAAAGTAATTTCTCTTTACGGATGTTGAGAGGGTGTACAGATGTGCAGGAGAATAGCATTTGAATATTAAAATAATTTTTGCAAATTTGAGTAGTAATTTTAAGATTAGTATTAATTTTGACAATGGCATGTGCAAGCTACTGTGAATGGAGGTACTACAGCAGAAACCAGAATGGGAATATAAATTGATTAGTAACAGTTCTTCAAGAAAGGATTTTGGTGTTACAGCGGTTTGTAAATTGAATGTGACTCTACAGTTTTAAATTATTGCAAGAAGGACAGGAGCCATGCTGGGTTATATTTGAAAATGACTATAGCTTAGGCGATCCGTAAAATTATATCTCTGCTTTGCACAGCATTAATAAGGCCATAGTTATAGCTAGCTTAGTGTGCTTGAAGCAAAATATGAACCATCTGAAAAGAGCTAAATAGCAAGCAACAAAAGGTTAGAAATACAGATAAGACATCTTAGAGCTTAATGACCTGGTATTATTTAGCAGAAGGATATAATTTGTTCTCCATGTGCGTGATTGACAGAAAAAGAATTATTAAGCTTAAATTGCAGCAAGGTAGATGCAGGTAAATATTATTAACTTCTTAATGATAAGACAGCAAAGTAGATTTTTAAATCTTAATTCTCAGAGATTTTAAAGTCAGGTAAATACCAGTTAGGAAGGACTTGGGTATGACCCATATTTGCCTTTAAATGGGGCTGAAGCCATAAACTGCTTTTCAAGACCTACTTCAGATATGTTTTATATGAGTGTAGAATTCACTGGGAGCTCCACTGAAATGTTGCAGCAAAGTTAGTAACCCTTGAACAGAAAAAGATCCACCATGTTCTGTTATTTTCACTATTTTTGTCACCACATACATGAAACTTCCCAGTCACCATTTCTTTCCTTCCAATTCACTGGATGACAGAGGAATAGTTAACCTTTATAGCCAATAATACTTCACAGTGACATGAAACTGCAAGGATATTGTGCCTACTATTGTTCAAATGATGAGACAGCTTGCTTTTTTCCTAAACAAAAGCAAATGGATTTAAATGGTGGCAAACAAGCGTCAAATAATTCTGTCTCATCATGAAAAAAAGATTCAAAGATAACAATATTGATATCAAAACAAAAATTACATTTCACATCCAACTTCTTGCTCTTGAGAGCATACTTAATATAGAGTTAACTTAAACTAATTGAAAATAATGAAGTATTTGCATAATTGTATTCTGGAGATTGTTGTTGTTCAGTCTGTTGAAATCTCCTGAAACACATGAATACACTGTTTTGTGAACCTGCTATTCCCAATTTTACCAATTTATTCTACAGTAAATCTCATTAATACTACAAGTAAGTACTAGAAATATTGTCTGATGTACTTTCAGATTAATTACGCTTGTGGCAATCTTTTCTTTATAAGAGGAGGTAATTCATTCAAACAATAGCAATTCTTTCTGAATTCACTTCAGATGTCATTATGATGGAATGCAATTTTGGGAATAATGCAAATGTAAGTTTCAGTAGCTGGAAGCTATTTTTTTTTTAATGAGGTATGCTCTAACTGCTGTTTCTACCACTGGCATCATAAAGTAATACAGAGACAATGAATATGATTAAATTTGGTATTGGTGTAATTCATCTGAAGCTAAAGCTAAATTTAGGTAGTTGCTGTATTTTATTTATGCAGATGACTCAAAAATAGATTATTTCTGCAAAATTGTGCCTTATTAAGGTTCAGTATCTAGTTTTACTTATGGGTATGATCTCTATGCTTACTGTAAGTAGGGACAGCTTGATGTTATGTTTCAGGAAGGAGAAAGCACAGTTCAGTGACACATGTGATCTAAGGCAAAATCTATCTGTCTGTCAGCAGGCTGAAAAAGAGGGAATTGGTAGCCCTACCAATAGCTGTAATTTTCACAAGCATCTTGCCTGTATGCAGGAATTTTTCCTATTATGCCCTGCTGTGGAAGACTAGCACTCACTTCTTTTCCACATGTAGTGCAATCTTGTTTTTCCTGCTGACTTGGGGTATTTATGTGACTATATAAACAGAAACAAGTTAGCTTCATTGTGAATGTGTGTTTCACTGTTTTTCAACTGGTAAATCATATACAGAGGTGGTGTGAGTTGTGATATTCTAAGCAGGACTCATTTGGGATGGACAAAACTACATCATGAGTATATTATCTTGAGTTCCTTGGCATTGCTGAGTCTCTACTGGGATGTGGGAGATATCAGGGACCTGTAAGGAGACCACTGGAGATAAATAATATCACTGTAGGAGTGGAAGGTGGTGGCAATAAGGTCGGGGATTCAACCTGACAATGAGGAGTTGAAGGAAGCAATGAGTTGAGTAGTGCGGGGTAGTGCAGTCCTGTCACTCAAGTGAGGGGGGAAGAAGAGAAGGAAAAGATACCAAGACAGTAAGAGAGAGGTTTGTTTTTTTTTTTTTAAAGAAAAAGAAGAAAATTTATCAATAGTGAATGTCTATAAGAATGATATTTTTCTCTAGCCCCTACAGAGCTATGTTCTGCAATTTAATAGATGTTCTGTTCTTACAGACTCTTTTCCACACAGCTTCAGCTTTACAAATAACACAAGGAAATCAGGATGTCAGACATACTTTTTCTCAAAATGGTCAGTCTAATGGGAAATACCAAGCCAAGAAGCTCTAAAAGTCAAGATAGTCCACGTTAAGATTCTCATAAACATCTTGAATGTGTAGAATAAAAGCTGTAGAAAAACAGTAGCTATTTAAAAATATTCCTTATCTGAACTTTTCTAAGTAAGTTAAAACAAGCAGGACAGGCAAAGAAGTACTATTGGACAAATCTAGGCCAAATACTGAACAGGTGTGAATCTCTGATCACTTTTCCCCTCTGTCATCCTGGGATTATGTCTTCAATACATCCCTTTGGAGAATTCTTTAGTGCCTGTTGCAAGTTACTACGGTTAAAGTGCTCTGATTTCCCGATGCCCCTGAAAAACCAGTGGGAAGGAGAGGGTAAAGAAGGCAATGTATGGCTAGATTTCACATCACAGTCATAAAGGCTGCCTTTTTAAGGCTTTTATTTTTTTATTAGGTCTTTTTTTTGCTACACAGTGCTGTTTAATAACTGAGAAGTTATCACTCACTGCTTGTCGTATATTTTACAACTGTCTAATTTTGAGTGTTTAAACTTGTGCTTTCATCTGTTACCATTAGTTTATAATTTGTATTTTATTTTGAGATTTGTACTGATATTGTATATCAATATTGTAACAACCTAGGCTCAGATTATCAAGTAGATAAATCTATTGAAAATCTGAGTTTGTTCTGTACCTGAATTTTACTGTAATTCAGGTAGGACTGTGTTGTGCCTACGGGACTTGTGAAAGTATAAATGTTCTGTAAATGAGCACAGCCCAAGAATTTTGTTTTCTCGCAGTAAGCTTTATAAAAGAAAATCTTGTGTTCAGGAAGGAAGAGGCTTCTGAGTTATAGAAAAACTGGAGAGTTTTCGAGTTTTTTCCTTGGTTTTGTAGGAACTACAAACAAGATGCAGAATATGGGTTTTAATTGTCCAGCCAAATAGTGGATTTGTGCTCGTTTCCTCTTCTAAAACCTGCCCAAAATCTCTGGCAAAAGATAACTGTGTGATGAATGATGACAGTATCACACATTTGAAATATATGTTATGGATTTAAATTGCTTCAGTCTTCATAGAAATCATTTAAACAGGACTACTGCTATTATGAAATAAATAACGTGAAAATAACAAGCTTGCTCCAGATGCAGACTTCTCTGAGCACAGCTGACGATGCGATGAAAGAAAAAGGTGCTATTTATGATTAACTTTTACAAAATAGCTGTTGCGCTGCTGTAACACCATCAGGTTCCTTGCTTTGTTGTATTTCACTTTATTCTACCAAGTTTGGGAAAATTCTTTAGTGTAGGTTTGGATCCTTTCTGAATTTGGACCAGAAAAAAAGTTTTGCTTCATAATAGACTGTAAAGCTTATAGGGACATTCTGAACATTTATTCAGAACGCATTTCTAATTCAGTGCAGTTATCAACTCAGGTCTGACTATAAGGAGTATGAAATGATTGATGCTGCAAGAAAATACGAGGACTTTCTTTCCAGAAGATGTGTTGTTACACATGGTGGTGTCTGTTCTGACACAGAGTGATGAGTTGAAAGCACTGCTGGGCATAAAGAAACAAGGCAAAGTAAAGAGGAAACCTTTGCATTTATGTAATGTAGTACTATAACAGCTAACAGTGTAAGGAGGCCTGACTTTCCTGACTGAAAAAAAAGTAATGAAAAGACTAAGCATAGCTTGAGATAGTATGAAACTTTCTTCTAAAACCAGAGATTGATTTGTTTGTTTCTTTTACCTCTCAAGTTTTAAGAAATCTTACTTAGGTTTGGATCCAAGGTGACTGTTAAAAATGAATATCAAATAGAAAGTACATTTTAAATCTTGCATTCTGTGGCACACTGTATTTTCATCACTGTGTCAAGCTCTGCATCAGTGAAATCCGGCACCATTTGGAAGCCTGTCCTGCTTCCACTGGAGCTAAAGACAAATTTCTTCCTTAATGGAAATGAAACTTGATCTTTTCATAGAGTATTTAATTTTCATATTAAACTTGTAGCTTTTTCTGTTCATTCTTCATTAGCTATCAATTTCAGCCTGGGCTCAAAAATTGCATGAGCTAAAGGAACCGTATGTTTGAGATTATATTTTAGGACAACTTTTCTGATTTGTCAAAATTCTTTTGAACTAGGTTTCTGGCACGTTGCTCTGTAAATATTTGAAATGAGCTATTTGTGTGCCAAAGAACTGAAGGCTTTCCGTTTACTGTGAAATATGTGAAATATCTTTTAAATAATTTATGATAAAGCAACATAATTAGACGTTTCTTAAGCTTTAATTTGATGCTTTAAAATTAAAAAAAAAAAAAAGGAATGGTGCAGTAAAATGGTTTTAATTCCAAATGCAGCAGAAGATGTATCAGCCAGCCTATATAGCCTTACCTTACAAATGGATCAGCTCAAGTACTGGCAGCAGTCTAGTTCTATGAGCTTGTAGGTCAGCTTAGCTTGGTATGACGGTGGGTTTGTTTTTTTCAGTTCTTCTCTACAATTTCAGCTAGCTTGAAAAATTTCTGTAGGGCATTACCTTGTACAGTACACATATAAAAAGAGGATTTGGGGGGGAGTATCCATACCTGTAAGAAGGAAAGTTTCTGCAGTAAGCTGGAACTATTTGAAGCATTTATGTGAGGATTTGTGCTTTAAATAAGAAAGAAGCAGACACAATTTTTTTATTTAGTCTGTTATCCTAAACAGGTATCTTCAGTCCTTTAAGAAATGCTGCTTTTCCAAGAAGCAAAACCATCTCTTTTGCTAAAACCAGTTGGGTGTACAGAATTGATGTGGTCAGGAAAAATGGAATGCAAATTATAGATGTGGTAGGATCGGTAAGAACTCCTTGTGTTCATCTAGGATGTCATGCGGGAACTATCTCAATCACTTGAGACAGTTGTCCCATAGAAATAGTGCAAGATTTTAACTTGTAGTGTGCTTCATAACCAAGACACAGATTTAAATATAAAGATTTATACTACAAAAATGTATATATTGTCAGAAATGTGTCCACCAATTTGAGATGTCTTAGGTTATGACAGCAACCCAGGCAGCAGGTCTTCAGCTTCATGATTGCATTAGAAAGTACTTAAGGAATTGCCTGTAATTTTGCCTTCCTCCATGTTTCCTCAAATAAAATTATCTTTTATTTACAGCTGGGTAGACCGTGTTCTTCCTCAAAACTGTATGCTGTTCCCAGAGGCAAATAGGAAAGTTGGGAAATCAACAGTTAGCAAAATATTTTGAGAGAGACCTTGAAAACTGCTGGAAGGATTTAGGAGCATAATTCATTTGCATGGGATTTACTCGTAACTGTAATTTTGAGGGTATGGTTTTGAGTACAGTACTTTCCTGCAGTCACATAGTTACAATCAGACAAAATAAAAAATGTTATTTCAAATCTGGGCAAAACCATCTTTACCAAGTAAGAATTGACATTGTTTCACAGAAGAAAAAAATAACATGTTAAATAATGTAATAGTCCTATTCTCTCAATTTTTGAATTGGATGGTTGGCATACTTTCAAAGCCCATATTTGCCATAATCATTTATCTGGCTTGCGAACACATAGATTATCCATATTGTTGGCCTGTTTCTTAAAGTGTTTCTGTACAGGCTTCAAGATATCTCTGGTCCAGTGATTCTTTTATGGGTTGCTTTGCTTGGACAGCTGTGGGCTGAATTCAGGTTATGACGGAGGACACAAAATTGTGCAAATGTATGTTTTCGAAATATCTAGGAATAAACATGTCGTCCTGCAAAGCAAATGAGTGTGGTTTTCACACTTGCTGTTTCAGGAAAGGGTGTGGTTATAGAGAAATGAATTATTGTTTCCTGTAACAGAACATGTAAAAGAAAAAGGCCCATTACAATGTAGCTAGCAGTAAAAGATACCTGATTTTAAAAACAACCTACAGCTATGCCTACCACTTGGTTTTGTGAAAACTAAGAACAAACGGTTCAAACTCAGGTGAGTTCTAACTGCCTGAGTTCAAGCTCAAGCAGTTAGAACCATCCTCTGAATTTTGAAGTGCACATATAATCTTCATTAAATTCCCAAAGCCTTTGAGATTTTCCCATTAGCAAAAAAAGCCACTGTTCCAAATTAGAGCTTCTAAGAAAATGGTATGCTGCCAGGACTTCACACAGAAAAATAACTAGTCCTGGAATTGAAACAGATCTTTTTTTAAACAAGCCTAAAAATCTGAACAAACTGTGCTCATTCACTTTGTGAAGATCCACCCCTGTGACCTAAGCAGGCTCTGCTAGCCATATGCTGATAGATATTATGCAAGTGCTGTATGTGCTCTCATTTGATGACTTGAATGCCTTCAGCTGTGTTCAGGATTTATCTGAAGCTCAAAATAGAGAGGAAATTTGTCTTCTGCTGGCAGAAGCGCTGCACTTGCTTTTGAAACAGCATCAATCCTGAGCAGAGACTACCCAACTGAGAACATTTATGAAACTATCTTTCAAAGACATGCCTTTAATTATGAGAGAGGTTGAAGACTGAGACCTACTGCATCTTTGGTATGCAAAACCTTGAGATGAGAGCAGGTAGGATGACATGCAAGAGTTTGAATGTTAAAATAGAAAGACCTAAACCTTGATAGAGTCAAGATATCTAGACAGAATTGAAAGAAGATTAGCTGTCAAACTGAAAATGTAGTAAGTCTGGTTATTTAATTCACTATGTATGCTTTCCACATTTTAAGCACTCAGAATTCTGCATTTCAAAGTTAGAATACGAATCATGTTGAACTACTGTCCTATGGCTTTCCTGAACGTCACAGATGTTATACAAAATAAGCAGAAGGCACAGGAGGTGCTTCATCTGAGGGGATGTAAGACATATCTTGTACTCAGTATTGTAAGTGGCATCCTCAGCAAAGGCCAGCTAAGGTGCTTTCGGGTGGGAAAACTTAATTTGAGCTCTGAGCTGTATAATGAATTTATAAATGGTATCCAGGTTAAGCATCTTAAAATTAGCTTGCACATCTCATTATACTTTAGTAATTTGTCTTGTATGCAGTATAGACATATTTGTAGCAGCTGTCTGAGGGCATTCTTTAAGAAATGCAGATTTTTTCAGTATTCAAAGTATTCTTTTTGTTTATAGTTTTCCAGCTCCTGCATTTGCAGCTCCCAAAGTCAGCTTTATACCTTTAGGCCACGAGGCATTTTTTTACCATGTTGATTCCAGAATCAGTCATTTTAAATTATCATTTGATTGGAAAGACAAGAGGGAAAACACAATTTAAGCTTTCCTTAACAGGTGATTCAAGGATGAAACACACTTAAAAGCAACATCAAAGAGAAAATAAAATTGGATTTGAAAAACATTGGGATTTTTTCCAAAACTTTTGGGGGCACAGGGTACAACTGAAATTTGAAGAAGAGGCCTAGTATGCAGAAAGGGACATGTTCAGAAGGTTGTAAGAATAACCTCCCTGTATACAGTATGAAAGTCATTAGCAATATTGAAATTAGTCTCAGTAGAATCAGATTTTATACAGTTGCCTTTGCCTGATTTTCCCCAAAATATTTTAAATTATTTGTCTGTTCAGACAAATTCACATTTGCCTGTTCAGACAAAATCACCTATCCTCCTAGGTGACTCTCCCTTCTAATCTTGCCTACAAAGAAAATGATACGTCTATCAGCAAGGGTATGAACTTGGAGTCCTATAACTGTGCACTGGTATTCTTCATGCAGACATTGTTAAGAATGCCAGTTATGACTTAGCTTTAGTTATCCAGCATATTGAAAGTCTTAGCTAAATTGGAGAAAACTACTTTTATTGCAGAAAGTTATGGCAATCTAAATGATAAAGCTTCCAAGTAGAGACAAGCTTGTATAGAAAATGCTTGATGACTGGATGAAGTTTGCAAAGCATATAAACTACTAATAATCAACAAATTATTAACAACATTCTGCACTTCATGTGCAAAATGAGAGACATTCCCTTTAAAACTATTGTGGCAGCTTCAAATTTCACTGGAGTAGTTATAGAGAAATCCCGGTAGTAACATCTTAATACTATCTGTCTATGCATGAAAACCATCTCCTATAATCATAGAATCATTAAGGTTGGAAGAGACCTCAAGGATCATCTAGTCCAACCGTGCCCCCACATAAATATGTTTGAATTTTAGAATATTGGTGCTTATTTTAAATGCAGTTTTCAGTTCTGCTTTTGTACTTTTTAAAAGTTTTTGATTATTTTCAGTTAGTCTGCACTGAAATTACAGTTGACAAGAAAGACCAAGCAAAACTCAACTAAGCAGAAGGTGATTTTGTGTCTTTGTACACTGAAGGCAAGTCAAAGAAAGTCGAGCAGATGCAGCTTACTTGGAAGCAATAAGAATAATTTTATTAGGAAAGTTTGTTCTCTCCAACTCTGATTGTGTAACCCTGAGGAGATTCAGCTCAATGCTGGCCTTGGCATACGCCTCATCCAACCTTCCATAGTCTAATGTTGATTAAGAAGTTAAATGTTTTATGATTATTTTTCTTTAAAAATAAATTGCAGTAGGCAGCTAATGGCAGCTATGAACTCCCCACATAGTCATGAGATAGTTCTCCACAGTGGAACAGGGTATATCTAAAATTCATTGCTCCTCATGCTTTCCACTGGCATATTGACTCCTACAAGTTTGTTTAAAAATAGCATGTATTAGAATAGCTTCACAGAAATTGTGACTAGCACTATTAGTCAGTAACCTCAGAAAAAAAGAGGGTAAAAGCATGCAAGGTTGACACTTCTTACAGTGTACTGTAAACACTGGAAATAGTCATTTGTTACTAAAGTCCTGCAGTGGTAGAGAAAAACAATTTAAAAGATATCAGAATACAGTTATGAGTTATAAAAAAACCCTAATCTGAAATGAAAAATAATCCTGTTCCAATCTCTGTTTACCACAATGATGTTGCAGAACAGCACTAATTAATCAGGAATTCTAACCTGCCAGTGTTATTGCTACCACTGAAGTTGTCAGACTTGCTAGGAACTGGAAATCTCTAAAGTCAGGTAGGAGATGACAATAATAAACATGACGTCTCCACTGCCGCCTCTCCTTCGTAACAGGCTGACTTCACAAGCAGCAGATCTAGGAAGCTGTTTGCCTGTGTATGTATGTTTTATGTCTGCTTACATGCTTTGTCTGCGTTTATTTCTTTGGTTGGGACATAAGTCCTCTTTCCTGGAAATACTCTGCATTTTAAGAAAGTATATGTATACTCTGAAGCCTTTCTCTCAGTGGGATATGTAATGTGATTACATAAAGATCTCTCTCCTCTTCCCATCTGTTTAGTGTCACAAACCTTGTGGGAACATAATATCTCTGAGACCATATCCCTCTGTCAATTTTTGTTAAAACTGAGCAATGTGTTCCAAAGCTATTGTAGGAGATAAATAGGGTGAAGTTAGTCCTCATTTCCTTGGGGTCAAGGGAAAAAAATCAGCCTTCCATATCTCTATGACAGAAAAAACATTTAACATCATTACAAAATTTCACTGCTAGATTTGTAGTATCTGTGAATCACGTTATTGCTGGGTTTGTGTTACTGGACTTTTTTTAGATGAAATAATGTAGTATTTGCTACTTGGGCTTCATGAGCTATGTTTTTGAGACCCTGTGGGTAAGGCACTGTACAGCTCTTGTGACATCGTTGGAATTAGGGGAAAAAAGGAAACCGCAAATTTTGATTGTTACTGAACAATAGTTTTACTTTTCTAGTCTCTGATGGTTGTACTAGAGATGCCACCTTAAGCACTTACTGAGAAAAAAATATTGTTGGTTTTTGTTTTCATCTGACCATGCAGTCAGTGAGGGGAATCACTCAGAACTGATGCAAAATATGAAGTTTCTCTATTAATTGTGTTTGTGTCTCTGTTCAGTAATTACAGATTTTGCTTTCAAACCTAAAGTTTTAAAAATCTTGAGAATGGGTTAGCTACGGGGAAAAATGAATAAATAGAGATGGCTTAAGAAATGCCATCAATGTGCCATTGAACACAATTTCCAGCCTTCACAATTTTGGTTTAAACCTGGTGTAGCTTGGGGGTGCTATGTTTCAGTTTTACTAGTTTTGTGGTGATAATATCTGTTCTCAATCTAATTACTGCATTTTCTTTCTTATTATTTCTTTGCAATTTAGCATTTGAGTTACTTTCCTTTTCTGTCCTTATTCAAGCTACCAGGAACGAAACTAAATTAGGCAATTGATAGACTCGTGTATTAGATTATGTTACTCATTAAATTGCACACAGTCCAGGTTTCCTTTTGACCATGAACTCAAAGTGGTGATGCGTAGCTGCTTTGCCTGTGTTAATGGAATATCTAACTTTGCTTTACAATGATGAAAAAGATCCACTGCTCTGTCACAGGGGTGGAAATGTTTTGCCAGATACAATTTTCCTGTTCTTACTAAGGAAACAACATAACAATTGCTTTTTAACAATGCAAATGAAGAGCATCAGCATAATGACAGTTCTCTCAATATTTGACAAATTACGTATGTTTGACTTTTTACAGTTATAATGAAAGCATTAGTAGAGCTTAATAGCACAGGTTTTCCCATATTTCCTTCCAAAAAACCCCACCCAAAGTTCCAGTTTTTTATAGATTTTTCCTCCTGGATCCTAAATTTCCTAAAGATAATAATTTAAAAGAAACATGTAAAGTTCTATGCATAAAATTCTTTTTCCCTCTTTCACTGGGTGAGTTCTTTGAAAGATGGCTAAATAATTTTGGCAACTGGTTTTGACACTTGAATTTTGTGAACTACTGTGGCTCAGTGTCAGTCATCAGATATACAAAGGTTGAGTTTTAGAAAAGTCTTCGTTGTAAGGTGTTTTTCCTTTAAAGAAACACTGGAGGCATATAATGAGTTCTAAATTGACTGCTACATGTTCACAGGATCTCTGGGCTGAGGACTGATGACCAGTACATTTCAGTTTACCATATTTCATATACCTAAGGGACAAATCTTTTCCAATAGACTTCTCTTCAGTGTAATTAAAGAATGAATAAATGAAGAATATTGAAGAACAAAAGTCCAAAACCACACTCCAAAGCCAAAGCTGACTATGCATTTAAGGAAAGAGTGGTGCATCAGCCCCTGATACAAAGGTACTGGTATTTTTATGTAAAAATAAGGCTGTGCTAGTCCTTTCCTTGGGGATTATCTGTGGTTTGTGCTTTCTTACATTAGCTGCTTATATTTGTATAGCAGTATTCTCAGCAGCTTAAAACACCTTAGTATAGTAAATCCTTTACTCCTTTAAGGGACTGCAACGTTTCTCCTAGTCATGATATTTTGGGAAGGTTCAAGCATTAGTGAAGGTTTGCCTGTTTTAATGGCTAATGGTAGTTATTATTCAGGTTCTCTATTTTGTGATTTCGAGAATGGAATTCCCAACTTGTAGGAGCTCTTGCTCAAAAAGCTTTCAGTCTTTGCTGCCAAAAACAATTTCTAAGAGACCACAAGTTTTGGGCTAGTTTCACTTTTCTGGTACTTGACTGTTCTTTAGAACACACTCTCAAACTCTTTCTTAATTTTTTCAGTTCTCTGCCCTTAGCGAAACCTCATAATGAACTTAACGGCTTGTAACTTTTAACCCAATAACAAGTGGCTTTTTCCCCACACTGATAAATTGTATATGCTCCAGTGAGTTCACCTCATTATAGTATTTGCATATTCTCTAGTAAGGATAATTTTCCTCTGCACACCCTTTCTCGTTCTTATTTGTCATCTGCAGTCTGTGACTTTTCTAATCACTAATCTGAGTTAACACAAATTTGGTAATGTGTAGACTTGTATACCACTGTTAAAGCTGCAACAGCATTCAGTTACTGCAGTCAGTGATTTATCTGACTGGGTGATGCCAATTGCTCTTTTGTTTGTACTTGCAAACGATTGGAAATCAATTGCTTTTATCGAACTTTTTGGTGGATAACACTGGTTGTCTTGTCTGTAATGGTTGCTCCATGTGCTGCTCTGCCTTGGAACTATAATGGCCATTCTGCCTCAAGACGTTTGGGGGTTTTTTTTGAGGTATTTTAGATCCTATCTTCCACTGTCTGAGGATCACAGCTTTATTCATTCTACATGAAAATCAGTTGAAGCAGAAGGGATAAAAAGGGGGGGGTGTGTGTGAGAGAGAGTGGATGTAAGTTTGTGGCGGAGGTTGGGGAGGAAAAGGAGTTATAAAGGAAAAAGATGTTTGTCGTGTCAATGCTCATTTTAGGTAAGTAGAGTTAACAAAGCTTCATGTGATCTAGCTTTCCTAAATAGCTTTTCACACTATTGAAATGTCCTGGATGTTGACGGATTGATCAGAATGTGCAGTTTCACAAAGTGCACAGCAAAGGGTCACAGCAAATGCAAGTAAATACAAAAGCAAAAGCAAGTGCACAGCAAATGGTGTGTTTTTAACTGCAAAACCTGACAAATTGTTGCTAGTGCTTGGTGCTAAGACACAAGGCTTTTGCTGCTTGCTTTAAATGGGAAAACAAACAAGTGGACAGGTTTTCCATTGTACATGGTTGGCATTTAGGGGGAAGGACGTAGCTTTAGAATTGTACTGGTGACTATGATTGCATCCTAGAGAGGAAGATGGAGTGTGTTTAGCTCGCTGTTTAACAGGAACATGAAACCTTGTCTGTGTGAAAAATGTTGATGGTTTTATCGATAGGGCTCAGTAAACTGTAAAGTATATGCTGCCATCCATTATATATGCTATAAATTCATGTGTTACCTTAATTAGTTTAAAGCTGTGGTACACTCACTTGTATTTCATTTTCCCAAGCTTCTTTCAGCTAGTTTTAGTTTTTCAATTACTTCTCTTAGATGTTTGTGGCAGTCGAGAGAATTATAAAAATTATTCATTATTTTAATTTTTGTGAATAGCTTAAGTATTGATTTTAATATTAAAAACAGAACTAAAATTGCTGAAGGAATATTATACAAAGATATTCTTTTAAACCATTCTGCCTTGCATACAGAGTTTGTGTTGAGAGGGCATGGTCAATGAAACAAAAAGATGCCAGCAAAATCCCAGGCAGTGAATTGAATTGCATTGTAATTGTTGTCTTTGCAGAATGACACTGTAGAGATCAAAAGTACCAATGGGTTCAAGAAGGGATTAAGTAAATTAATCACAGATGGGATTCCTAAACTGTGTCCTAAGCTCTGGGAAATAGATTTTGTTCCATTTCTGTCTTTGAATGGTTCTTCAGCCAGAGAAACTACACACAACCTATTGGACGTTGCTGAAAATGTGGTAAAATTGGTTTGGACCTGCAAAAATGTAGATAGCTGAAGCTGTCAGCAATTGCAAACTCATTTTACTGAAATGGTTTTGTGTCTGACATATATGACCTGTATTTGTCAGGATATTGACTTGGGTACAAAAGTTTTTCAAGCTCTGGTCAAAGGCTCAATGTGATTTTATTTCATTTTAGAGAAATACTGCACCTTACCTTGTCTAACTTACACTATCATGGGTTGTGAAGAAAAAAAGACTTATTATTTTGGCAAAAAGGCTTATGATTTTAATTAGAAAGATAATTAAATAAGCAATAATTAAAAGGAGGAAAAGCTAAGCCATCTCTTTTAAAGTATTATGGATTACTGTAAAGGTAAAAGGAAAGAGTAGATAAATAGGTAAAATGAAAACTTCAATCGCTGTTTTTTTGTAGCTTCAAACAGCTTCCATAAAGAAATTCGGTTTTATGGTAAAAGAAACCTTATCACAGTTTGTATAAGAGAAACAGTAGAATATAATAGATATTTGAACCAAAATCTTTAATAAGCATTGTAATTGTTATCATTATAATACTATTTTATTAAACCTCATTTCAGGGTTAGTTTTACTGTGCTTCCTCACTGAAGAATATTCCTTCAGCTGCTGGATTTGGCTGAATAGGTCTAGTACTTTTTCTAGAATCATTTACCTCAAATTGTCTCTGGAAAGTGCTCTAACCCATTTGGCAGGAGATCTCTCCTGCTCTTATTGCAGCTGTTCAATTTTCTATAAATAATTAAATATTTGTTTGAAAAGGTATTGGCATTCAGAGGTTGCCCCTGCCAGCTGAGTGCCCTAACCCCAAAGCTATAGACTCGTTTTCATGCTCTCTATTTGTTCCAATGAATATTTCAGCGTTTCATGTAAAATTGAAGAGCTTGAAGACAACTGACTTTGAGAGAGCTGTTGCTGCATGGCAAAAAGATTCTTCCTGTCATGTAAAAGAGGCAGAAAGAATTTCATCTTGGAGACATTACATATGAGGTGCATTTGACCAAGAGTCATCTCACACTCCATATGAGAGTCATAATTGCTGTAGAGTCATAATTGCTGGAAATTCAGGTGTAAGGGAAAGGAATATTGGTTTCATCCTGCTCTTTACTGTTTGTGGGGTTGTTTCGCCAAAGTTTCCTGGTGATTACTATTTTTTTTCAAAAATAGCAAATTGAAATACTTATTGATTTGTTGAAAACTTGAAAACATTAGTGCTTGTGGAAGAAGGGAGATTTCTTGTTTTATTCAGAAACTACAATTCTTACATTACGAATTGATGTGCTGTTGCCTTCTTACCTGCTGTTGAAAACTGTCCCCAGCCAAGCATTAAGAGCAAGAGAGATGGGAGTTTATCTGTTCATCTCTTCAGTGTATGAATTCAAAACTACGGGGGGGCTATTCAAGTGCCGAATAATATCTTCCATGTGTGAAATTAAAAAGAAAAATTAAGTACAAGAAAATACTATTGAAAGTTCAAAGTGTAATCACAAAAACATAGAATAAAACATTCAGGTGTTTTTCAGTAACTTTTTATTTCCCCATTGCTAGTGTTCTGCCAAAGCTGTCCATAGCGTTTTGTTCCAGCCCTGTGGTACAACAGAAAAATAGAGGCAAAAGGGGTAACAGTTGAAAAAATAAATCGCATCAGCTGAGTATCAAAAAAATACATTTCGGAAAATTGGCTGGGAGGTGTTATTGGACTTTTGAATTTAAAAACCTAATCAAATCTTTGTCATCTGCAGTTTTAGCTATTTGTGTGTGTATGCCTATTTATAGAGAGACATGTATACAGATACAAATTCTCTGGGTATTTCTTCCTGTTAGTGTCTTGCATTTTGGAACATCAGTACTTTTCAATTTCCCAAGCTTTTTATCTAGTTTTACTTTCACGTTAGTTGCGTGTATTCTTCTAAGAATAAAGGCAAATGTTTAAAAATCCTATTCATAAGAACCAAGAATACCGAGATTATAGTTGCAAGTGTATTTTTGATAGGGACTTCGTTTCAAGAAGATCATTTGTGTTTTCCCTCTATTGGGGTACGCTAACACTTTTTTTTCTCCTTGTGAACAATTTCTTAAAGAAGAAATGTCAGAAGATAAGTACTCTGTTGTGTTTTTTCAGTTTAAAATGTCTCCCGATGCCTCTTTTCGGCACTTCTGAGGTCAGTGAGACAGTTTCTTATACCTAAGAACCTTCCAAAATGTGAATAAAACAGCATGACTACTTCCAAAGAGTCTGTTTTGATCTGAGACCATTTTTCAAAGATGTAGATGATAAAAGATGTAAGGTAATGGAAAAAATCAGACTCAATATTTGAAACTATTTACAGCTGCACTTGTTTGCCTTTTCTCAGGCATTTTTAGCTGAGAGTATCAAATCTATTGGATGCTTAACCTTGATGATATGTTGGTTTTCAGTACAAGTGGGAGTAGTATGCTAAACTGGGCAGCCCTAAAGAACAGTTGTCATCTCTCCTAATAAATCTGTGTTGGTGAGCTAGATGTGCTATACCCAAATGCTGTAGTATTTTTTCCCTTAAGGTAGAAGACTGGCAACCATATTTTCTGAGATCTGCTCTATATTTTGCCATCTATCCTTGGTAGGATTCAGTTTACAGATTTGCTAATAATTTATACCTATAATACTGTAAAAGATTTGATGAAGCTTAAGCTCAACACTTCGAAGTTAGTGGAGGCAGAGATGTGTATCAGAGTGCTGCATTAGTATTGCAAGGTAGAATTATCTTAATTTAAAAATAATTAGCATGTATCAGTGTCTCTAGATCCTGTCTGCAGTTCAGTATGAAAGCTTGCTGACTGTGGTCCTGCAGGTAAGTGAAACCTCCCTGGTTTTTTTCTGTAGTGAATTAATTAATGCTTGTCTTTCTCACTTCTGTCCAGCTAAATTTATCTTACTGTTTTCCCATCTTCTCTGGAGAAATCTGAGGAAGAAAAGTGTGCTCTTTCTCTGAAATGCTCCTTCCAACCCTAGTTAACCGAAGGTGAGAAAGTTTGAACATCTGAAGTGTTGAGTCTGGTGAAGTTACCATATAGCATTTTACTTTCACTGAGATATACTGTGTTTAAAATGGACTTCTCAACTCATTATGTTCACAAGTCTCTGCACACATAACTCAGAGATGGATTTTCTTCCATTCCTCTCGAGTCCTTGTAGTCCTTTCCACCTGGGCAAATGGGTATAAAAATCTACTGGTGTAATTTCACACACTGTGCCTGGGATAGATAACAGTTTTTAAACGGCTTGTTTAAAACACAGTTTGGTGTAGTTTTGTCTCTTGAATCTATTAAAGTTCAGAGGCACAGTGACAGTTTTCTGAGATGCATATCAGTAAGATTTACTTAATTGCCTGATGATGACTTCTTTAATGGAGTTAGGCCACAATTTTCTTTAAATAATGCACTGACCTCCATATGCAGGCTTAAGGTCCATAAATGCGCTGGATAATTATCCTTTCACTAATCTAAGAAAAGTATTATTGAAAAGATTCTGATTTAGAAATATTCATAAATTATTCAGATCGAAGCAAATCAGACTAATTTCCTCAGGGTATTTTTGTTGTTTGTTGCTGTGTTCTTTAATTGAACATAGTCACAGGAGAGTAAACTCAAGACTTCTTTACCTCCCATATAGCAAATCTTTGCCTTGCCTTTTAAATTTTTTTACTGAAAAAAGTAGTAACTAATACTACTAAAGAGTGACAAGATGTAATGGTAATGCTGAAAAGTATGTTTGCTTTTTTTGAAAAATGTAATATTTGTGAATGTGAAGGGAGGAAAATGTTCTTTTTACCCTGTATGATGCTGAACGCTTGTTTCTTAGTGCTGGTATCTGTTTAGCGCTATCCAATCATCCGTATTTAGGTACCTTAGGTACCCAAGGACTTGTCTATTTCCATTTACGCAAGTTAACTCTTTAAGCTAGAGACACTTTGATCTGTTGCAAAAAGAGTCTCAGAGGAGACATGGGAACCTGGTTGAGCATAACTGTCTGCAGCAGTTCCTACTTCAAAGTCTAGGAAACCACAAGGCAATGTGTTTTCTGTTCAACAGATTTTTCTGCCCATTAACAGCCAATTTATTTGAATCTACTGTGTGCTGCTAGAAGTGCTAGCTACCAGAAACAGACAGCATATCTGTTTCAGGGAACAGAAAGAGCCTCTTTTTTTAAAGGCTGTTTTCATCTCCTGCGAATGTTTCTCCTGTGGGCTTAAATTTGGAACTAAGTGATCACAGCTTTCCATCAATGCAGTTTCAAATGTGTTTTTTAAATATAACAACTACACTTAGTCAACTAGAATTACTGTTTTATATCTCTTAGAAACCTGTTCTAATTCAGCTCCATCTCACTGGTGCAAGTTTCTGTACGTCTCTTTCTCAAACAATTGCAAATAGAATTTGGTCCTTTTGCCTGCTATTGGATTGGATATACGGAGTGGTAACATCTATGGAATAAAGGTCTGCTATTCCAAAACCATAGAACCATAGAATCATATAGGTTGGAAAACACCTTTAAGATCATCTAGTCCAGCTATTAACCTAACACTGGGAAGTCCACTACTAAACCATGTCCCTAAGCACTACATCTACACATCTTAATGCAGGGAGACGGGCCTTCGGAAAGCATCAGACGACTCAATATGAGTTAGCTGAAGCAGACATTTATTGCTCTTTTTTCCAAGTTTATATATTGTTAAAGGTGGCTACACGCGGCACAACACAAGTACTTGTCCAGCAATCATTGGCTAAAGCATTCTGTTCCCACACCTCTGCTGTTCCATCACTGGTAAACACCACCTGTGCGTGGGGCTCCTGTGACTGGCCACAGTGCAGGTGCAGCACCTTGTTTTTGACTAAAGCTTCCTCTTAGATAACTTTGGGACCTTGTTGTTTTCCACTAAACTTTGGAGGTCATTCCCAGGTTCCTAAAAAACAGCCTGTCCTTCACATTTAATTTCACACAAACCCCCAACATCTTATAAATGCCTCCAGGGATGGTGACTCAACCACTTCCCTGGACGGCCTGGTCCAGTGCTTGACAATCATTTTGGTGAAGACGTTTTTCCTAATATCCAACCTAAATCTCCCCTGGTGCAACTTGAGGCCATTTTCTTTTGTCTATCCCTTGCTACCTGGGAGAAGAGACCAACACCCACTTCACTGCAACCTCCTTTCAGGTAGTTGT